>BJKM01000059.1:1050000-1525000 GCA_015082035.1 Chaenogobius annularis
AAGGACTCCCCACCTACCCGGAAGAGGGCAAGCCACCTTTTTCCGGTTGAGAACCATGGCCTCGGATTTGGAGGTGCTGATTCTCATTCCGGCTGCTTCACACTCAGCTGCAAACCGTCCCAGTGTTTGCAAACAACAGAGATGAGATCCTGTGGTCCCCAAACCGGACACTCTCCGACCCCTGACTGCACCTAGAAATTCTGTCCATAAAAACAATGAACAGAACCGGTGACAAAGGGCAGCCCTGGCGCAGTCCAACACGCACTGGGAACAGGTCTGACTTACTGCCGGCAATGCGAACACAGCTCCTGCTCCGGTCATACAGGGACCGAACAGCCCTGAGCAAAGGGCCCCGGACCCCATACTCCCGGAGCACCCCCCAAAGGACACCCCGAGGTACACAGTTGAAAGCCTCCAGATCCACAAAGCTGTTTCATGTGATGTAAAATTAGGTTCTTTTTTAACTTATGTGAACTTTCCGGCTATTTGGCGTGAGCCTTTCATACTTGTAGTTAATATGTATACCACTATATATGTGGTGTATGTGTACTCGCATGTGCTAGTTTCAAGGTCAATCCTTGTTTAGAATGTACTATTGCCATAGTTTAGTTGTATTACACCTGGACTAGTACTACTTTGGATTTTCAGAGTTGGCTACCACCAGATCCAAACCAGAAACCAGAAGCAGGATGTTACCTGGTCTAATGTTTTAGGTGATACTTGAGAATACTTTCAGAACATGACAAACCAAGAATGAACTGAAGAATTTGAAAATACAGCTTTAAGTAGGACTGTGCAATTAATCACATTTTAATTGAGATTCACTCCAGTCTAATCATCAAAGATATGCTTGAATCTTTTTAATTAAGAGTTCCACAGCCAATCCTTGTCAGTAAAAGCATGAGTTTGGAGACGAGTTCAGACTTGGGAAGGAAGAAAATGTTCCTTTTTTTTGTTTAATGGCAAGCATTCAAATTCGGTTTTGTTTATCTTCACAAAATTATGAATGAAAGCCTTTTTTATTTGTTATCCTCATATCGATCAATCACAATTTTCAATCTGATTATTTATTATAACGAAATATATATGTTTTGTCATATTGCCTAGCCTTAAAGATAAGCAACTATTTTGAATCTCGCCACAAGGCAAATTGAATAAGAGCTAACTACTTCTACTACTTCTGTTGGCATAATGATGAAATCAATACTGATTAATGGGTAAAAAATAGGTTCACCATTTACATTGTACCTAACCTGTCATGCTTTGTGTGTTTTTAGTGGCTCAAGTCCTGTTGGTCTGACCCTTACTGCAATTGTAGCAGTGGCGTACAAGGTGGCAATACAATTTGAAGGGTATGTATTCTAGTCTTATTTATTATTCTAATATAAGCCCCCCTCACATTAGACCTGTGTGTGTTTTCAGCATGTATTAAGTCTATCCTCCTCTTCATGCCAAAAAAGTAGTTTATTGGTGGCCTATATACAGACTCGGATTCTGTCCTCCCTGACACTATACACACAATACATGAGCAGCCCGTTCTGGAAGCAGCTGCTCTTTGTCCTTACTCATCAGCACTCATTATGTAGGTGGCTTCAGCGACAGAGCAGGTGTGCCGCTGTCTGTGTCCGCAATGACCACACAGCTGTAGAATCTTATCTAAATCTAAATGTAATTCATATTGAAAAAACAAATAAAACATTAAAACACACTAAAACAAGTGTTGCAAGGTGGAAGATTTTATAGATTTCAATTTTGGATTTGCACATTAACTCAATACTGGAGCTTCATCTGGAGATTATTAACAGCACCAAAAGCATGCGGCTTAATAAGGCAAAGAGACATGGATTTCATTCACAATGTTTATTGAAAAATATAGTTAATAGGAAAATGGAAGGTATTTTAGTCACCCAGAGAAAGCAGTTTCTAAAGTAGTTTATAAAAAAGTTTATAAAGTAAACTGAGGCTGCAACAAAGGAGGACACCTAAACGCCTCATACAAAATAAAAAGTGCACTGCAAATTTAAAGAATTACCACCACCAGACGGACCATCACCAACACCAGATTGGACACTCAGCTCCTGGAAACAAAACATCTGAATAGTAAAACGAGTATTTTATCAATGCACAAGTCACATGTACAATATTAGTTCAGGTAGGATTGCACACAATTTTACATAAGGGTATACAATGGACTGTTCCACAAATAAGTGGTGCTGTTCCAGCACAGCTCAGGTCAGACTCAGAAGTAGGACCTTTACACAGAGCAGCGCGGCATACAGTCCCACCACTGGGCAATGACGGGCAGTAGCAACGAGCAACGCAGGACAAAATGGTTGCGTCACTTGAGTTCCCTCACAGGGACTGAGAAGCTACAATGCCATAATGGGTAGCGAACAAGTCATCTGTCCACAAATATATATTTGGTAAACACGCAAATGCTTGTGCTGCTGTGAAGCCCTAGAAAACACGGAACAGGACTAACGTGGGGGGGCACTTGTATGAAGTCGAAGGGAGAACAACAAAGAGGCAAGCACTTATATTGCTTGACAGCTAGTGTGAACAGCCAATGAGACCCCGGGCCCTCAAGTGTCAGGGCCCACTTACGGCACATAATGCCACACATGTACGTCCCCACAGATTTTCCCTGTTCTGTCTAACATAAGTAACTGTCATATGCAGAAAGGAATGCATTTCACCTCAAGCTGTGAGGGGGGCTAGGATGGAGTTATATTTGTCTATAGCCCATGGCACTGGTTCTGGATCATCTGATTTGGGTGAATTTGAGGACAGAAAGTGGTCTGCATGGCTGGATGTGACTTTACATTTGTGATTTCAGTTTTCTAGGAACCACACTGTGTACTGAAAATAGACGTTTAGACAACTATAAGATATACACACACACACACACACACACACACACACATACACACAAACACATACACATACAGGAACTATATACACACATACAGGAACTATATGTCTATATATATTCATTTGGTAGGCCGAAACTAGGATACCACATTTATAATTGCATTTGAAATGTATCAGACCTTGTTTAAGACTTTCCAGGTCAACTGTTCTAGCCACTGTTCTCGACAATACAAACACTTATATTTATACACACGTATATATTTGAGATAACACTTTTTAGCCATAGTCCATTCATACATTTTTAATAGTACAACAAGTTTGCCTAAAGTGATTTCTGTAGATTTATTTGTTTCAAGGAAATGATGAATTGCTTTTCACACTGGTTATGAGAGATGGTTCTCAGGTACTGCTGCAGACTTTGATATGAGTCATTGGTGCCTGTTGGGGTACATGTGCAGACAGAGAGCCATGGACACATTGGACATGCTCATTTTCTCATCACTCTGCGCTTCAGTGAGCACATGTATGGTCCTGGCACTGAGTGGTACGCATTCTCCTCTCTGATTTATTGTCCCTTTCTTTGTTTGTTCTGCTGTATTTACAGACCATTCACAGAGCGCATCTACCAGGAGAGAAGTCAGCGAAGCAAACATGAATAATGGCCTCCTTCCCAGACGCCTTCAGATACCACTATTGCTCAGGATGCCCTTCTGTCATGTGGACACCGGTGAAACCGCTTGAGAGGAAACTGTAATGAACTGAACTGTGTTAAAATACTCATACCTAACAAACACAAAATAGATAAAGATTATTGAATGAGTGCATAACTCAGTCTCAGCTTTGGTGTTTAGATGGCTTACTACTTTTTCCTTTTTTTTCCAAAGGCAAGTAGAATTTGGTAAATTATCTTTCCATACTACACACAAGTGACAAACTGTATCGTTTGAACCGGATTAACTGCTTGGACTTATAAAGCACCTTTTGTGTGGATAGCGCTTCACTATTTAAGGGAAGTGCAATATTCAATTAATGGCTATCGTATTATTGCTGTATTTTGTTAAACCATTTTGACTTAATTTCAAGTAAATTAAATGTTATAATGTTAAAATGGCCAAATCAGATAGAATAACTTTAAAGATACTCATTAAACTAATATTAAGTGTGATTCAAAACTGCAATATATTTCGCAGTGCTGTGTTGTGCCATTAAAGACAACCAGTGATATTGTAGCGAGGAAATGACACATCTTGTAATATTCATAACTTCCCAAATGTCCATGCTTTGTCACATTTATACAAATGTAAAGGTGAAACTAAACTCTGCCGTGCCAAACCCAACCACCCATGCTGAATTCTATTACCTGCTTGTGAATGTATGTTTTTATGTGTTCATATTAAAACTACAGCGTTATGGTTTGAAGACCCCTTTCTTTCTTGTTTAAGATTAGGTAATATCAATAGCATAATTTAATTCACTTTTGATTTGCAGTGAATTGATTATTGCTAATAAGGCAGACATACTGCTTAAGTTTAGTAATATGTACATAGTCAAAGCATGTCTTCTTCCATTAAAAACTGACAGAGCAGACTTACTTGTGCCAAAGTGCTCTCCACTTATCATATTTCCTGGATTGAGCAGACATTTCTGTGTGAAATTTGATTTGAAGTGCAGACGGAAGGATGAGTGGCTTTATGGAAGACTGAGAACACTGATCCCTCACGTGTCACTGCAGGCTCCACTCCAGCTTCTGTCAAACAAATAATGATGATGCACTGATCATTTTTATTCATGAAATAAAGCATGTTATTAAATATTTGATGCAGTCTCATTTACTGGACTAAAAAAAATAGATTAAATGTAATATTTGTAAGACAAACTCGCTGACTGTTGTTCAAACTACAGTTTGTAGATAAAATAAAGGTTTTTGTAAAAAATCTTTTCAACACTAAAAGTTCAAGTTCAAATTCTAGGGAAAGTATTTTAAACTACTGTCTGTTGACAGAGGAACACACAGCCAAGACTGTTGGGCTTTGGGCCTGGGTCTAAATCAGGGGTGTCAAACTCAAATCCACAGTGGGCCAAAATGTAAAACTTGAACAAAGTCGCGGGCCAGTATTGAACAAATGAAACTTTTAATATTGACCCAAACAAGATTTGCTTCAACATTGAATATGGAACAAGCAACACTTATTACTATACAATATATAATGGGATTTGTAGTAGTAACGATGAATGAATGCGCTGTATAATAGCGGCGCGCCAAGCCCTAGTAGTCATTTGGTATAGCCTCTCGGGCCAAATATAATTACACTGCGGGCCAAATTTGGCCCACGGGCCAGAGTTTGACACCTATGGTCTAAAGCACATGTGTCAAACGCATGGCCCGCGGGCCAGATGTGGCCCGCCAGACGTTTTCATCTGGCCGCTGAACATTTCTAGTTTATAATTATTCATTTCCAATAGATATATAGCGTTTTTATCGCTAGAACTACAATTCCCACAATCCTTTGCAGCAGCGGCCCCTCCCCCGCGCTGCTGTGTGTGCGAGGGCTGTTGGGCTCTACACACGGGAGGTGACATACGACAGCGACCAGCGACACTCATCGCAGCAGGTTTAAAATCGAACACACCGGCAGCGATGACCTGTAGCGCTCTGCTCCAGGGCAGATCGTGGGAATAAAGAATAAAGGAATAAAGAAAAGAGGCGGTTTTGTGGACGTTAGAGCTGTGCTAAAAGCGGCGCTAATGTGAAGCCAACAACAAGAAAACAAACTTCTTTGATGACAACTCTGAGAGGAAAACATCCAAACCAGTGCAAAACCTGGACAGATCATGAGCCACAGGTAAAAACACAGGTCAGAGTGTAATAAAGTATGAATATGACAGAGTGAAGCTGCTTTGAGTTCTCATTTGATTCACCACATGAATCATTTGTCACTAAAATAAGCTTAAACTGTAAAAATAGTGAGCTCATATTGAGTTGGTGCAGCAATATTAACATGTCTGTGATACAAACATTTAATATCAGAATCATATCACACGTCCATGTTCCTGTTCCTGCTCCTGATGCATGAATATGGACTTAGTCTTTCACCTGCTGCACATTTGTGCAACAGTGGCCACATAGAACTATTACTAGGCTATATAACATTTGTTATATTTTTTATTGTTTTATTTTTTACATTATGTTCGGCCCGCGACCCAACCTGAGCGTCGAAAAGCGGCCCCTGGCCCAAAATGAGTTTGACACCCCTGGTCTAAAGGGTCAAATCTGAAGAAAAGTAAATGGATCTGGACAGCAGTTCTTTGAAGCCAAATGTTGTTGTTGTCAATGACACCACATGTGACATTTTGGGTTAGAGCCCTTCAGACATTACAAGCAGGCCAATAAGAGAGGTTAGGTTCTTTGAACCGTTTATATTTCTATGTTCTTCAAGTACTAAACAGCTAACCTTGCTAGGAAGATGAATTCTCGTGATTTTTATGAGTTCAGAAACTCTTGAGAATACATCTTGTTATGCTCCGGTTGATTCGTTTGCAGTCTGCACCAGTGGTAAACAGACCTATCACATAAAGCATTTAGGGCCCGCAGGCAGGACTGGAACCACACATATCACACAGCAGCATTACGGTTTGGGCGGAAGTCAAAACAAGCCGAACCAAAACAACATGGTGGCGATGATGGCTCTACTTTGGCCTATTTTAGGAGAGATTCTATTAGAATATTTTTTTGTTTTTTCAAAAATGTGCACACAATGGCGCTTCGTACACTTGTGGATGAGGAAGAGGACTGTGCTTTGCTGAACTCTGGATTCAACACGATTTAGATTTTTTTGCATCTTCCGCTGTTGTAATTCTTCGACCAATCAGTGTGAAGTATTTTTTAACATCCCGATGGCTTTTGGCGAGAGCCTTCACAGATTGATTCATGTAAAGAACTCAATAGAAAGTGAGACAGATTAATCTGGCATCAGCCAGGTTACTAAACAGCATCTTCATAAATGAAAAAGCAGATTAAACTGACTCCAAAAGTCCAGCTAACTCACTCACTGTGCATGTAAATCATTCTAATCCTAATAAAATAATTAGTTCATTTAAAGAAAATGTCAACCAATTCATCGATTAAACAACTAATGGTCTACAGTTTAATGATAATGGCACACACTCAAAAGGGTGGTTTCATCTGAACTGTAGACTGCACAGCAACCAGCTCAAACCACATGAAAAAACAATTCAGATATTTCCCAGCTACCATGAAACTTCCTTGAATGATTACACTTTGAAATGGTACCAATATGTTACTTCAGAAAAATATTAAATTGCATATATATACAACAACAGCACGCTCATTGCCACACACTCAGGTTGAAATAATCTGAAGCAGGGGTAAAGTGAGTTAAGGACTTTCTCACTTGTGCAGCTGAGCACTCAGCTGATGTTGTAGTTGGCATCAATTCAACAGCTAGATCATTTGAGGAAAAGTGCCCAAAAGTTGACTTCAGTTTGTGCAACTGTATGAAGTTTGGTAGTTTTTCCTGGCCGAGAAGGAGGGTCTAAGGACAGGGGATCTTGGGACATCTGTCTAAGGACACCAGGAATGCATGCTGGGACATTTCCAAGTCCCTATGAACATTGTTTATTTTGTTTTCCACTGTAGCCCCTCGAGGCAACTACTGTTGTGATTTTGGGCGTTACAAAAATAAATTGAATTGAATTGAATGAAGGAGATTTTTTCTCAAACTTTTTCACTGATTCTTGTATTTTGAAAAAATTCCCCAGTCTCATTTCTATTTCACACTGCACTGTCCAGTCAAATAAAGCCTATGAGCCAAAAAAAAAAATCCTTTAAAAAAGAATTGGCACAAGTTTTAACAGCAAGTTATTGGGTTGATCTTTTCTCTTGTGTTAAGTATTTTTGTGCTGTAGAGTGCCTAAGGAGCAGCTGGTTAAAGTTATTTGACTGGTGAGCGCGCTGACGCACAGTGCAGCTGGGTAACCAGCAGGATCACTCACATGGACAATGGCCCGTCTGATCATCAGCCTGTGCAGAGGCTCAGGGGCCAGTCACACACATCAGACCCTCTGTGGGAACTGCTCCAGATCAGACTACACAACTACACATGTTTGCATGTTATCACAAAATGCAATCTTGTATGTAGTGCATTAAAAACACAACAATGAACCAAAGGGAAGTCCCATTGAGATTAATCTATTTGTCATGGATACCTGGCCAAGACCGCAGTTATAACAGCAACACATTTAGCCAGGCACAAGAATGTTTTACCTAAACAGTTACAAACCCTAGATCTCATTTCAAAACCTTTCAGCACTGACCTATCAGAATCAATAGTCTCTTTTGCCTTAACAAATTTGAAACCGCTTTTTACATCACACATCAGTGTCGGTGTAATGCCTCATTCGCCCAGGAGTGTTCCATTGTAGAAAACGATTCAGTTGTCGTCATCTGGACTCTGTTTTAGAAAAAACAAAACGTTTCGACTCTCAACCAAAGAGTCATTCCCAATCTGTGAAAAAAGTCTGAGAACTCAGGATTATATTCTTCTCTGTGATAGCCCTGCCCACAGGGCGGGACCTCCTGATAATGGGCCATTGAAATTAACTGGGATGGGCCTATTGTACACTGACTTTTGCTCCCTCCTCATCGAGTACCTGATTAGCATCCGAATGCCTCGGGCGTCTCCAGGGTTTCAGCAAACCATTAATGGTTTGCCCATCTCAGTTAGTTTCAATGGCCCATTATCAGGAGGTGTTATTTTTTTCTAAAACAGAGTCCAGATTACCACAACTGAATCTGTTTCTACAATCACACATCAGTGTTTAATCAATGTTTTATCAGGAGGGGTGAAACCAGAACTGCGCTGTATGTCAAATGATACCTACTTACGAAAGACGAAATGGCATAAAACTTTACTAAAGTTCTCCAAGAGGGTTACATATAACAGAGACAGTGAGACATGGACAATTGATTAACCAAATTGACTGACTGAAGGTGCAGCAACAGATTAAAAATTATCTACAACACAAACACTCAAACATATTGTTTAAAGTTACACAATTATTTTCTTTAAAATCGCAGTATCTTGTTTTCAACCCTGTACTTATTGAAAAATGTGCACTATAGATTCCCAATGTTACAAACCTAGCACATAGAACATAGGCTGGATACATACAATATTTCACAACATACATTTTGCCTTAGGCCTACCAGTTTGTTATATGCATTGTCAAAAGATATAGGCTACAAAAGAAAAGGACATCTTAGTTCTTCTGAGTAATAATAAATAAATAAATTATGCACACATCAGACTCACAATAGCAGCAGGCCATGCCATCTGATCTGAACTTGTATCCATGCAGGAGTGCCCTCTATTGGCGCAATTATTACTGCACCCTGTGCTTTTCCAACGTAAACTGCTTAAATAGCCGAAAGAAATCCTTGCTTTTATACGTGTAACATTATGTTCTTGCGCACGTTTAGCTGTAGGCAACCGTGCAGTAACATTTTAACGGTCAATTAGTTATTAGGAAGCGCCTTGGGACACATTAACCAGTTACAAAAAAGCCAATTTCCTTTTTTGTTTTGTTTTGGTACAAAGGGTAACTGGCGGACATCAATGATTGATAATTCAGTGGAAGTTTGCTCTGACTTCGTGATGCAGTCTATGCGCTTTCGTCCCACATCTCTCGTTTGGCTGTTTATTAGAAATAGCGGACTGACGCAGAAATGGGAGTCAATGGGGAGCTCTTCTTCTTTCTTTTTTTTCCTCTATTTTTTTTCCCTCCGTCTACCGCGTGTAGCCTGTGTGTGTGTGTGTGTGTCCGTGACGTTAACCGGAGGAGGGGCCGTGCTGTCGGGATTATAAAGCAGAGCGCACATCGGCTGTCAAAGCAGAACCGCACAGAGAAACACTGAGAAAACTTCCAACGACACTTACCTTTATTCTACTCACCCGCTTTCACCATGATTAAGAAAATGTCGCCGTCCGAAAGTGACTACGACATCCCGGCCAAGAACTGCTACCGGATGGTCATACTCGGCTCCACGAAAGTTGGGAAAACCGCTATCGTGTCTCGCTTCTTGAACGGGAGATTCGAGGAGCAGTACACGCCGACCATAGAGGACTTTCACAGGAAACTTTACAGCATCAAAGGGGACGTTTACCAGCTGGACATTTTGGACACGTCTGGGAACCACCCGTTTCCCGCCATGAGGAGACTGTCGATATTAACAGGTGTGTACAGCAAACACTCTCCGTAAAATTACCTTAACTTTAGAAACAACTTCTGCCACCGTGCACTACCTTATTGACCTACAGTAGAGTTAGCTTTTTAAAGTAACGTACCCATTGAACGCTTACCTTAGAATAGCGAATGAAAAGTTATTTTCCTGAAATGTGGTGGAAAATATTGTCAATATAAAATATGTCAAGACTCTGAGTAGGCGACAGTGTGACAGCCGATCTTCTTTCTTGTCACATCACTTTGATATCTCTCCGCCTTAAATGTATTATTATTATTATTATTATTATTATTATTATTATTATTATTATTATTATTATTATTATCATTTATTTTTCTCATAATGGCTCTTGTAATAAGGGTCTACTACTGACAACAAACCTAGCCAAATTAAAAAAAAAATTCCCTCTGTGGCAAAATTGTATTGTTGCAGGAAGAAATTATCAGAAAAGAATAGTTTACTGAAAATTAGTTAATAGTATGCAAACATGTATTGTCATGATAATTGATATTGGCGTTCTAGAATTATGTTAATGGTAATGACCACATTTATAACCTACAACTTTATGTCCGTTTCTTGAAATGATCAGATCACATGTGACTAATATTTCCTAATCTTTCTTTTCCTCAGGTGATGTTTTCATTCTAGTCTTCAGCCTGGATAACAGAGATTCATTCCAGGAGGTGCAGCGTCTCAAACGTCAGATCTACGAGACAAAGTCCTGCCTCAAGAACAAAATCAAGGAGAACATCGACGTCCCACTGGTCATCTGTGGCAACAAGGGTGACCGTGAATTCTACCGAGAGGTCCAGCCAGATGAGATCGAGCAGCTTGTGGCCGGCGACGACAAGTGCGCATACTTTGAAATTTCGGCCAAGCGTAATGAAAACGTGGATAAGATGTTTCAGACTCTGTTCACACTGGCCAAGCTACCTCACGAAATGAGCCCCGACCTGCACCGCAAAGTGTCTGTGCAGTACTGCGATATGCTCCACAGAAAGTCCCTAAAGAACAAGAAGCTCAAAGATATCGGGGAGGCATACGGGATTGTGACGCCGTGTGCGCGGAGGCCTAGCGTGCACAGCGACCTCATGTACATAAAGGAAAAGGCGATAGGTGGTGGGCAGGGCAAGGACAAAGAGAGGTGTGTTATTAGCTAAAACAGACTATTTCAAATAAGTTGTGACAAAGCAGAGAGTCAGTGGTGAGCCGCTGACTTAAAAGAAAATGGACATGTGCGCTCCTTACGCTGCAGCGCCGTTTCCAAGGATACCGGGACCTGTGGTAGCTCCGACTATCTAAAAAAACACAAAAGACAGCAGCACACACAGCCCACGAGACATTTGAGAGCCTCAGTGTGTTCAACCAACCTGAGCTTAACCTGTGATGTGGCTTCTTGATTGTAAGCGGCGAGTGCTGATGTGTTGTGTTGACGTCATGCCTTTTTGACCCTACGAATGACAAATAAAGAGACTCTTAACCAGAGACTTTATAAAGTGGGAAAAGCTGTTTACATTAGCTCGAAGATGAAGAGTAAACTTGAATGTGTTTGCAATTTCAACTATTTTTATTGTGAATGTATATTTATTGTCTGTTCATTTTTAATGCAGAGACTTAAATTAAGAGAAAATAAAACTTTTGAATTGAAAAACATTTTGACTTGATGTTTTTCATGACACGCACATACATAAAGTAGAAATGTTTCATGGAGTACCCCAAAGCATAAATATAAGGTTCAGAATCAAAACACTGTTGATTCCAGGCCGACAAAAGGCTTCAAGCAGGTTACTACAATGCTGCAACACATACAGGCTTAATGTATGCAATTATTACATCAAAACAACAACAATACGTATATGCTAATTTATCAATGCTAGCAAAAACATTGCATCACACCATGTACAAATTTGAATAAAGCACCCAAACAGGCTGTGCCTTGATGTGGTAATGGCTATGTGCTATTCACAGCGGCCTTCTAATCTTGACCTTTCCACAACGTCCAGTTCCCTCCCGGCTCATGTGACGTGCCGGACCCTCACTATCAGCAATCAGCGTCTACTGTATCCAGCCAGTTGGAACATCACGTCTAATGTCGAGTGTGAGCACTTTGTAACACTGCTCTTGTTACCTGTGTGCAACTGCAAACACCGTGTTCCACAGTCCCGAGCATTCATTACGGCAATATTCAATCTAATTGCCCAGTCCGTTAGCGCCATCTGATTGCCTTGTTAGAAAAATACACTGCTGTTTACAAATGAGGCAGATAGATCATAGGCGACGCTCGATCCATATGAGGCATACATTAAAATATCGATAGAGTGCACATGTTATGAGGAAATTCAAATTAGTGTAATAATTTGTGGCACATTAAATCCTATATCTGTCAGAACCACACCTATCTAACATAATGTAGACCAGAGGTTTTATTTTATTTAATTTTATTTATTTATTTATTTACATTCAATATTGAATCAATAAAGACATTCTTCTTACCTACATTCCTTGCTCATTTAAATGAAACTCACTGAAATACCAGGCATGATTTCGAGCTATGTTTCAAAAAGGAGTTTTATTAGTTGTGTAGATTAAACAAGCATAGAATTATAATGGTACACCTCACTAAAATACAGCTAAAATAAAATTTTCCCACAGCTGGTCTAGCTTTAAGGATTAGCTGGGTTTTTTTTTTTCTTCATTATTACTGCACTGGAAGAGACTGTGGTCCAAACAAAGGACAGTACATGACCTTCTGCAGCATCGGGTGCTGAGTCAGCAACACCAATGAGGACAATGCAACAGCGAATTAAATGTTTAGGACTACTGTTTACTTTTTTATTTATTTCCTCTCATAACTCATAGCACAACTAACATAATTTCTTTTCATACTTTGTTTGAAAGTGCTCATGTTTCCTAGGACTAGCCTATATGTAACATTAATATAAAAAACAATAAACAACACACCTGTACTATTTGTACTTTTATGGGAAACATTGTGTTGAAAAGAACATTAATTTTCCACTTGCCTTATTGTTCAAATATACATTAAGCACCAAATTGTTATTGTTGTTATAGTTATTTTCTTCAACGGTACCTGTCCACATTACAGTAAAAGGTAATGGGTAAGGGGCAGTACTTGTCTTTTGACAGACTGAAGTTAGTATGAAGTTAGTAAAGTTAGTAGTAATGGCATAGTAAGAAGTACTATTAGTCTCATTGAGAAATGTTGGAGAGTGCTTTGCCGGTGGTGCAGGGGTTAAGGGAGTTATATACTTACAGTACACTAGTGGTTGCTAGTGTCGTGGGTTTGATGTCTCTCCCCATTCCACATAACAACTGTCCTGTCCTACAAAGACTGTATGTAAAATGACAGCGTATATTATTTGAATAAAATTGAGACAGTTAACACTTATTGTGGTGGTATGACGCATAGACATTGCTTATAATCACAGGAATAATTACAAGTGGTGCTTGATTATAAAACTCTTCTCTAATTAATTTAAAATGTAATTTTTACCACCCACTCAGCTTCCTTTTCAAATTGCCTTAAAAGCTATAAGTGATTCCTGTGCCCGCCAGTGGAATAGTGGATGAGACATGCGTGCACATGTGTGGTTGCTGCCACTGCAATGTTATGGGTTCAATTCCACTGCTTGACCATTTGCTAAAGGTCCATACCATCTCATTCCCCTAATATAAAAAAAGTATTAATGATTCCTGATGAACACCATCCAACATCATGATTCACTAACCATGTTAGAAAACATGTTAGACATGTTAGAAAACATGGTTAGTGGTTTGAGTACCAGCATTAATGTTACTGTCATTGGTCTTGAGTTAGACACTCTTCCATACATTTCTTTTCTGGATTACTCGTACATGGTTGAAGAAAAAACCCACACACAACCCCAGATTTGTTTTTGAGGAAACATGACAAAAGCCATTTCTGTTCATTAGTAAATGTAAGAACTCAAATGGTCCAATTTGGATTCAGAAAGGCCAGCAAGTTTACAGCAAGTAAAGAATGCCTTCATTGTAAGATGGGGGCAATGTTTGCTAGCAACAAAAGCACCATGTATGTGGCATCTCAATACGAACCAGATCAACGCATATAACACTCCTCCACACTCCTCATGACTTTTCCTTTCAGTCCTTTCCACTACAGTTATAATGTATGATTAAGCACTTATATGATTGCACAAGTGACATCAGCACTTTGACCACACTGTTGTAGTATATGAGTGATTTTATAATAACTGAAGGTGGTCAATAGTCTCTCAAATAGAGACTAGAACGAGCCAAGACAAGCTGATATCATCAGACGTCAACGCAGGGACGTAAAGTACTTTATTCACCCATTTTTTGTATGTTTTACATGCCTCATTATCAAATTAACGTCCATCTTAGATCTATGGTGTGATATGAGTTTTGAATTAGAGTTAGGGTCTGTTTTACTACCACCTAATCTTAAAATCGAACATTTTTGTGTGAAATAGGTTTGAAATAAAGGTTCCAGTGAGATGACTAGTTTATACCTGACATCTAATAAACTAAAGTCGCATAAGCTAAACAGTAGTACAAAACCAGATAAACAACATAACACTGTAGCTACGCTGACATTTATCCCTGAAAAAGATTTTGGGATCACACACAGTTTCTCCATTCTGAGCAAGAATGGAGAAACTACTTTCCATTTCTGTTTTACTGTTTAAAGTCCATTTGAGTGAAGCAGAGAGAAAAACACACAAGCACATCTAGCCCGGAGTTGTACCCAAGACCATCAGTTTCTTCAGAGTTCACAGAGAAATGGCAACATAAATTAGCTTTGTCATCCAGCACAGCATAGCAGAAGGGTCTGTTTGGAACTGAAGGAAGTAAAGTTTGCATACACACCCCACACTAGCCTCCTCTTCTCAAAACCAATAAAAGAGTCTTTAAACTTGGGCTATCATGAAATCTGTATTCAATCAAATGTTGGATGTCATAAAAGAGCCACAGAATTGAAATGTGTAATTATGACACTAGGGAATAATGATACGGCAAAGGGCAGATGATTATGCAACTGGATGTGATAACAGTGAGGTGAACTTACTTTTCATGAAGATGTTGTTGGAAAGATTTTGTTGAATAATAATGAATATGACAGAATTAAAGATGCTGTAACCTTCTTTCTGCTACCTTCTTTTCACCATGGAGATCTTAATGTTTTGTCAATGTTACAAAGTATGGCATTAAATGTATCTATTTCCCAGGTAGATAAGCAAATTATAGTTCAGATATGTGGACACGCAGTTTGCTCTCTCAACATGTAAGCTTGAACATGGAAACAACAACCGTACCTAAATATGTTTTATTATTTAATTGAATTAACTTCCATCCGTAGATTTATATGAGTCATTGTAATTTTTCAAAATGCATTTTTCTCCACCTACACATACACACCAAACTTTCCAGTCTTGTATTTGACAAGATCATTACAGGCCATGTTTGAATTTTCAGTAGCTCTTGTTTACTATAATACAAAATTATGTATAAAAAGAATCCATACATGTTTTTGTAATGTCAACAACATGAAGCAAGAACATAGTGATTTCAGTTCAATTCAATGTATTTTTGTAACAGCAACAGCAGTTGCCTCGAAGGGCGACTGTGGAAAACAGATGTTCATGGGCAATTAGCAAATGTCCCAACATCCCCTGTCCTTCCTCGGCAAGGAAAAACTACAAAACCCATTGGGAGAAAGTGATAATAATAATAATAATAATAATTCATACTTCTTATATAGCTTTTCTACACTCACATGCTTCACATTGTATTGTTCATTCCGTACATGGTGGTGGTAAGCTATTATTGCGCTGGGGCAGACTGACAGAAGTGCCAATCTGCAGACCACCGACCACCAACAGCCATTCACACACAAAACTGATCCATTCTAGGCGTGGATGAAGTTATTTGGATACAAGAACATTTCCTCTAGTCGCCCCACTGTGGCCCCTGGTGTTCCAATGGTCTCCCATCCAAGTACTAACCATCAATTTGCAGATAAACTATAGAGCCAAAACCAGGAGGAGAGAGGTGATTCATCTAGCTAGACAGTTCCTCCAGGTAGATGAAGATCCATTTATCTAGACCGTAGAATCTATGGGATCTAGATTCTAGAGTAAAGTGCGTTCTTCGAAGCAGTTTAGGAGCATCCAGTTCTACAAGTCAGCATCAGCAGTGTCTGAAACAGTAAGAAAAACATGTGAACAGCAATGAACAAACACAGGTGAACTAAAATATTAAATACTGCTGATAGGAAAAGTAGGAGGAAGCAGAGGATAGTGCTCAAGCTGCAATACTTCCCCCAGAATAGTGGCTCCTAGGTTTTAGTTATTTTCCTAACTGGCCTGATCATAAGCTATTTCAAAGAGGAAAGTTTTAAGCCTGGTCTTAAATGAAGAGACTGTGTTGGCTTCTTTAACATGAACAGGGAACTTATCACTACTGTGCTTTTAGAGACTCTTGGGACCACCAGAAGTCCAGCATTTTGAGAGCAAAGTGCTCTGTTTGGACAATACATCCATAGCACCTTTGAGATAGGATGAAGCCATGTCATTTATGGCTTTGTCAGTCAAGAGGAGAATTTCAAATTTGATTCCAAACTCAACAGGGAGACTAATGTGCTCTCTTCTTTTTATCCAATAGTTGCAGAAAAATGCCTTATTTGTTTTAGTATGAAAACATTCCATGATTAAAAAGTTGTGATACATTTTCTCTAAAATTTATGTAAGTAAACTACAGCAGAAGTTTCAAATTGAAATCACTAAAGATTTGTTTATATTCATCTGTAGTGTCTCGCATTCCAAGTGAAAAAAATTGCCAAAATTGTACGTATTTGGGAAATTTAAATCTCAGGTGTACATTAATTGGTTCATTCTGTTGACATATTAGTTAAAAAAAAAAAAAAGTTAAAAAGTTAAAAAACTGCACTTACATTTTGTATAAATTAGGCTCAGAATTAAATAAAAACAAATCCTTTGGATATTGGAAAGTTTAGTGTGTAGGTGCTACCTTAAGGGGGGATCTTTATGTCCCTATGGGATAAAAATGCATTGATTTTTGCATTTTGCTTTTGTTGAAAGCCTTTGAAGTTAAGATGTCCCATCTAACTCTTTGGAAGTGAGTGGATGTGTTGTGTGAAGCATTTTGTATTGCCTTGTGTACGAATTGTGCTCTACAAATAAACTTGCCTAGCCTTTTTTAGGTTTTAGAACTCAAAATATCTTCACAAACTACAACTTCACGTATAAAAAACTATGATAAATAAAGTATTAACCACAAGTTATATATCACCAACCAAAGTTCTAATTAGAAAAACAGAAGAACCTGTCATCTAGAGTTTATGCAGTAAAAACACCAAGATGGATACATTTTAATGCCATACTGCGGAAAAGTCCATGGTTAAGCCACAGTAAGGGTGGCAAGCAGTTACCTGATTTCACACCAGAAAAGTTACATAACGCACCTTTAATTTAGCTAAAATACACAACTTTGTGATTTATTTTTTTACTGTTAAGGACTGATGGCAATGAAGAAGTGGAGATAGAGAAGCGGAGAAGACTGTATACTTATACCTACAAATACAATCCATAAATAAAATGCATGGATTATTGCAGGCATAGTATTGACATGCACATAGGAGGAATAGTGAATCTATGTGTAGAAGGAAGCTAAGGTTGGATGTGCCAGGAACACTTATGAGGAAGATCAGATTTATGGATGTAAACAAGGAGGACATTGTTGGTGTGAGGAGAGTGTTTTTCCTCTTCTACAAGAGGGTCAAGATAGAGTCAAATCATTTGGAAAGCATACAGCTGAAGAAGAAGATAACGAGCAAAAGTAACGAGTTTGTTTTGTGAAATTGCCTGCAGCAAGCCATGAGATCACTAATAATTAATTGATTGTTGTATTTTCTTGGAAACCCAAAACAACCAAGAAATCTGGTCTTTCTGGCTAAGGTCATGTTGCTTTGTTGCCACGGAAACTGTGGATTTTCTGCCGAATGGGTCAGAATTTCAACTCTCTCTAATTCATGCATGTGATCACACTACATTGAAAAAAAATCAGTATAAGTCATGAATATACCATATGTTTAGGGTAATAAATAATTTTTACAATTAGAAGGACAACTTGCAGTGGTCTGATTTAGTCAAAACTGCGGTCTTTACATTACATAATACAATTCTGGGAGTAAAACCAAAATGTACTAATTTACAGGAGAAAAGTTGGGTATACATATTTGAGTCTTGAGATATAAACCTTAAATACCTGTCTGAAGAGAAGAGCTAACTACAAACTTTCACCAGCTAGTTGTGTACAGCTGTTGCGCTGTTTCCGTGGCTTGTTCTGGCCCCTGGAGTGCTTTGAAGTGAGGTGATTGGACAAAAGAGAATGCTGACAAAAGAGAAAATAATGATTTCTCTCTAAATGCTGACTTGATCTTGTGATAAACCACCATATTTGTAGTGAGTATATGTTTAAATGCAAGACTTAACAAAACAAAGCACATTAGCAACAGCTGTTTATTGATGCATGCACATTATGACTGAAAATATTATATTTCCTGTACATAATGCATCTAACATTATCCAAACCCAATGCAATACATAAAAAGACGTTCAAATATGGTGTAGAGGCGCAAAGTAAAAAAATTAAGAAAAACCTCACGATAAATCAGAAGTAGTTTTGTATCTACTTTAGCTTTAGCCACGTCTCACAGCTTAGGCGGGTTTACATACAGCGGTGTCCCTAAGGCTTACTCATTATTTTTTAACTCATTCCTTTGGGAGTCTAAAATCGGCTGGGCCAATCGCCAAAATGGAGCCCCCCCACTGTGTCTCTCCTCCCAGCCATAGGTCTGCTGGTTGAGCTGCCATGGATCATCGGCATCCATCTCATATCAATAAAAAATTTTTTTTGGTACATCTTTATGGTGGTGTGGTCCTTGTAGTATAGAAATTAGTTGATTCAACCATAAAAAGATTAAAGAATCAAACAGTGAAACAATCAGAAGCTGATTAAAAAATGTAGCAAATGGATAACTGTCCCAGAGTATCCCCTGTCCTTAGACCTTCCTTTTCGGCAAAGAAAAACTACAAAAAAACATAGGACTGGTGCACATGCATTTGCAGATGGACTGTGGAACCAGAACTACACCGGAGGAGAGAGGGTGGCTCGTCTAGTATGGGGAGAGGTCATGTGTTGTAGCGTAATTAAAGAAAAATTATTATCATTTCTTAATATTAAACTACATCATAAGATCACCATTTTACATTTAGTTAATTTTAAAGTTCAAAGTTCAATTCATTGCGGGCTGTTGGCTAACTGTGACGGTCACTGATTGGCTGTGGCTGGTGGCTGTGGGCGAGCCTCCTCCAGATCTGCTGTATAATGGTGCTGCTGTGGGTTAAGATATATAAGAGAGCAACAGGAAGCAGCTCCAGTTAAACAGTAACGTCACAGAGTTTTTTCTATGGTCTGTATTTGTGCACTGGTTAAGCCTGGTTAATTTGTACAGCTGAGTGAATTCTCATCACGTTTACATTTCGAGGAACAAGTGCAATTTAGATTTTAATCATACAAAATTTAAATAAATATAGAGCACTTTTCAAAGTCACTTCACAATTTCTCATAGATTCTCAAAGTAATCCATCAGAGTAATGAAAATGACAGCAATTAATAATTCAAAATAAAATGGAATATCTTTTGAATGGGCAAAAGTCCTCAAAAAATAACCGAAAGGAAGCTACCAACCAATGAATAGGTCGTGTTAATTTTCTAGAAATGGCTGATTTCATAATTTCAGATGGAGGGAGGGGTCTGTTCATGGGCTGCAGTCAAATGACTTATTCGTTGTCATTGCCATTTTGAGAACGTCACTGTATGTTGTTGCCTATCTCTGCTGTTAGATATAAGGACAAGATGCCCACTGAAACACAAGGCAATGTAGTGTATACGGGCACACATACGAGGTATCAATTGCACTATAAGAAGGTTAAAAGCTCTGAAAAGTCAATTTTGCATGATATAGGACCTTTAATGCGTAAACTAGCTCCTGAAACATGCGAAATGCTCACTGTACAGTCTGGAGTATTTTCTTTAAGTTCACTGGACAAACAGGCTCGTTGGGGATGTTATAGAAGAATACATCTTTCTTTCGAGACTTTTATTGGCACAACCCACAGCACAGCAGCTGATGGCATCCGTGGGAAAGTGGGAGATTCACAGTATCATTTTTTGTTTGTATGGCTCCACAAATTTGCCATATTAATATCCTTTCAACTGACAACAACACACCTTGAATATTGACACCACTTTCTGAAGATATTGTGGGGAAAAAAGTATTTCTCCTGCTGCCCGGCACATATGACAGGCTTTATGTGCGGTCAGCCACAGCACTGAAGTTTTGCTGCATGTCCTCCCTTCACTCATCCTCATTTCACACAGGAGAGTCCTGTCTAAAAAATCCTTTAAAAAAAGAAAAAGTCTTTCCCTTGAGTTTATTAAGTCGTTGAACTTTGTGCCAGTTTTTGTTTCATGTGGATAGGCCTAGTAATTACAGAACTATTAACCATAAACTAGATCAACAATTTTCACAGTTAAACATTCATAGAACCGTAGAATTCTGACCTGTTTAGAGTGGCGTGAACATATTGGAACAATCTACTTTTGTAGTCATAGCTGCATTGGACAACAGACAGAAGTGTGGCTGTCACTCTTCCCCCTCAATTCACCTTAACCCTTGTGTAAGATTTGAAATGGCTCTATTATGGTTGGTAGCAACATATTTAACTGTAGGGTTCCATGTAAAAAGACCCAGCTCTTATGGGATGGTTGCACATACTCAGATAAAATCTTGACACTGTTAGAGTAGATGACATCCTGTTCTATTCTGTGTGCAGTGCTCATTGCTTAGTGCTTTTTAAAATTCTAAATAACCAGAATCGCTCTGATTATTAGAATCTCTCCAGCCATGTTGCATGAGAGTACATTTTAATGTTTTCAGTGGGTGGTAGGAGACTGTAGGAGGTTAACTGGAAGTGCCTATGAGGAACTTACAGGGAAATCTGCAGACTTTAAAATATGATAATGTGTTTATAAATATGTGTCATTTCAGCTATCAGGGAAAGTCACATGAAGGAAGTACAATAAAACTTAAACATGTAATGAGAAACAATCCCAAATGCTTTTTGCAAAACCTGTTTCCATAATTGATTGCTTTGAAATGTTGATTGTAGGAAAAAATAATAATCACAAACTATAGTTAAACCAATGATTTTACTAACAGATTTATCGGTTTTAATGTTTGCGTTAGATTGCTACATACTGCATTTGTGGACTGAGATATTAATAAAGCAAAATTTGAACCACGTGAACCACAACCTAGGGAGAGAGGCTGAGCAGCTGATTAGAGTAAGTGTCTCTCTCCTCTCTCTCTCTTTCACTGCTACACGCAGCACACAGCCCAGCAGAAGCAGGCCCCAACAGCCAATCAGAAGTGGTATTAGGGGTATTGGGGTGGGCCAATACAAGCTGCTATTAGACACAAGGAGCAAATGGAGTCAAATAGGAACAAAATAACACATCAGAAAGCTCCTGGATACAGAAGTAAGCAAAAGAGTGAGTTGTCAGACCCCAACATAAATAAAGGACTGCACACTGACTGTTAATGTCGACTAAGACCGTCCCTTTGCAAATTCCATGCTTCAAGTTATTTACTAGACACTGAAACTTAGAGCCTTAGGGCAAGGCCTCAATGCACGCATATTTCGCCCTACGCATGCGTAAAATCGTCCCGGTTTGGACACGTCTTTATACTAGCATTAAAAATTAATGAGAGTTGCCACACTGTCCTTGTGAAATGCTCGCATAGATTTCAGAAAATGGAATCCAACCTATTTTTGTATTCATGACGCCAGCGTAGGCACGTTTCCCAGTCAATACGCATATAGAGCATGTGTTTGTTTTTGTAGTTGTGCACTTACCATCAGCACAGCACATTCCTGGGGTAGTTACAGATCGTCTGAAGGAGCCCAAGTTCAGAAAGACTGTCGAACTGTGCTTTGAAATTTACTTTTAAAACCTTGCGTTTGCCGTGCTCAGCCAGCATAAACGCTAAGTACAAGCCTATTCATATGCGGCTGGTGACGCAAAATATAGGGGGGCTATTTGACATGACCGTGTTTTTGTTTATTTTTAATGTCCAAAAGTGAATAGTTTACATTGACTGTATAAACACACATTTTAAATACACATTTACACCTGAATGAATGAAGTAAACAAACTTTATTTCCAATACTATACTATACCATAATACTATGGCTTAGAGGCAGATACCATTTATAAGAAAATACATTTGACATAAAATTACATTTTATACTTTTCAAATATTAACAGCCCAAAAAACACCTGTAAAATGTTTTAATAACTTGGCAGTTTTTAAAAGTTCAGAAACAGATTGTAAATAATTTATAGGTCTGATACTCAGTACTTACAACAGAGCAGAATAACTCCGACCAAGCTTTCAAATATTTTGTGTTTTTCCCCCTGGAATCCCTATGGGGAAAATGAATGGGACTTTTACTTCCAGAACCTAGTGGTGGGCGGTCATTGTTGAACTCCCTTGGGCAACCTCTTCTGATTCCCTGTGAAGAAGTGGCCTGGCAAATGCCTTGTGCTGCCAGATCAAATCCTTCTGACACGTTTTATTCTGCAACAGGCATGATTTAGAGGCAGGAGTCAAGATAATATAATGCAGTTCAGTTCTGGCAGCACACACAGAGAAGAATCGGATTAGCTCTGACATAAGGCTCCTCCTTCAAAGAGTCTTCTGATGTCAGCATGGAAGAGAGCGTAGTAGCAGACAACAGACATGGTTATGAGTTGAGTGATGCTGTGGTTGTAGCAAGAAATAATATAACCTAGGTGTTCTCTGTACAGGTTGCATTTATGCTCCATTTTTGTAGGTAAACAATCAGTTATTTTGCATTTTTACAAAATGTGTTATAAGTGTATTGTAAAAAGAGAACTTTGTGACAAAATTCTGACGGCCTCACACTTCATCTAATTAGACAACATTTGCCTACTTGTAAGAAAGAGCCATCTGAAAAAGCTATTCTATAGCAAAAAGAGGCCAAAAAAGTAATTCATGTGAATACTAGTTATGTGCCTAAGGCTTTGTGAGAGCTAGGAACAAGTTACATCAGGTACCGCAGCTTCAAATAACTCAAAGTTAGCCTCCACTCTTGAACTGTCCCCAGCGGTCAGCTTGTGT
Source organism: Chaenogobius annularis (assembly GCA_015082035.1). Classification (NCBI taxonomy): domain Eukaryota; kingdom Metazoa; phylum Chordata; class Actinopteri; order Gobiiformes; family Gobiidae; genus Chaenogobius; species Chaenogobius annularis. The sequence goes on from BJKM01000059.1 coordinate 1,073,445, forward strand.
ACAGCTCCAAAGCTGTACATGATCTGTGAATATGGACCAAATGACGAACAGAACAGGGATATCGACAGAGATAAAGGACACCTTATTTTAACCACAATTAATTTCCTCAACAAATGGAAAATCATCTTATCTTATTTAAGTAGAGAAAGGTAATCAGTTCAACTGTGTATCATTGATAAATGTGTAGCTGCTGTGTTCCTGTTTTCAGGTAGAAGCTTTAAACCTTTATATTTATTATTAGACTGTAGCAGCTTTTTCACATTTTAGTTGTGTTTGAACTCTTGAGAAAATGCCCCTACTCACCAGCAACTCTCATTTGTTTTTGCCATTCACTGCTAAAGTTCAAAATGCTAACATGACAAAGAAGGTGATGTGGGTAAAGTGTCTTGCCCAAGGACACAACATCAGTATGTGCTTAGACGCCACTATTGGCTCCCTGTACATCATAGGTTTAAAAATATTAAAATGCTTAATATAACCTTGTATGTTCCAAGGATTCCAATCGTAATACCAATCGAAGCACAAGCGACTGAGCGATACCACATTTGGACAACACAGATCTGGAAGAGGTGATTAGCATACACTGGGTGGCTAATGATTCAAGTGTAGCTTGAGTCATAGCTTGAATAGCTTGAATAGCTTGCCCGTTGTATGCCCATGTGCAACCCAACCTTGTGCTCGTATTTTGAAGACATTTGGTCGGTCCAATAACAGAACAGGGCCTGTAGTTGCACTCTGATATTGAAGAGCCTTTTTTTTTCGCTAGCGGCATAAAAGTTCGAAATTCACGTGTGTGTTGTAACTTTGTCCAATATGTAATAAAACTTAAAATAGTGGCTGGATAGATAATGCAATTTACTTAGAGCTTTGAACCACTGTGCCCTGTTTTCCCACCTGTGAAAAAGATTAGAAAAAGCACCCATTAAGCTAAAAATGGCACTACATTTTAGCAGTTCAGTGCACACTAGCCTTGAAGTTAGAGAAAAAATTCTTTGTCAGCAATGATATTAGTTTTCTTTTCTTTAAAGGATTTTTGGCCCGTTGGCTTTATTGGACAGGACAGGGGAGTGTGAAAGGGGGATGAGAGAGAAGGGAGGACATACAGTAAATGGTCGGAGTCGGGAATCGAACTCACGACACTGCAGCCGGCTGCACGTGGAGCCTGGCATACATGTGCTACGCCTTTAGCACTCGACCACCGGGCAGCACAATATTAATTTTCAAGGATCATTTAGAACTTCTTCCCCCTCCGTGACATTGAATGACTCTAACAGAATGAGTTTCAAGCTAGTGTACAAACTTCACTGAACAACTGGGTCAAAAATGCAACTATTTTGGAAAGATAATGGTACTTGTCGGGAGGTTGACCAATAACAGGGTACAGACAGTAACAGGTCTGTAAACTGTTATTCTGTGTCTAATAATTAGGGAAAACAGTTATTACATGGCCAAAAGCTCATAAAAATGTCTTTACATTATAAACCCTTTAAATGTTGTGGAAACAGTGCTAGATTTTTGTAATTCTGACACCCATGGATTAATAGGTGATCATCCATGAATGTATGAATTATCAAATCATTAAGTGACAATGAGTGTCAATAGAAGAATAAAAAATGATGTATTACTGAGTGCTGTCCGGTGGTAAGGTGGCAGCACATATGCTGGCCTCAGTTTCGTGAGTTCGATCCTGGTCTTGATCATTTGCATCATGTCCTTTCTCTCTCTTCCCCCTTTCACGCTAAGACGGTCTAATAAAGCCTAAGCGCCAAAACAACAAGAAAAAAAAACACAGAAAATGAATAATTATATTAGAAAAACCACTTCAGTATTGTATCCCTTTAGTTCCACCAGGTAAATCTAATTGGAGCCATCTATTCAAAATTATATTTACCACATGAGGAAGTTTAGCTGCTTCCCCAAAGCTAAAAGCATTATTCAAGCACTGCATTATTCTCAAGAGTATTAATAGTAATTGTAACATCTTACTAGATTGAACAAGTGGGTGCTAGTGACTTATTATAGGCTAGTTGATGCTGTGAAAAACACATGCTTCCGAACAATATTATCAAATCATAGCAACTGGGTTAGATTTTTCTTATGTGACCTGTTTGTAATGTGGGCCTATATGCTGTTCCTCAGATGTATGGGACAATGCAGAGGGTCTATAGGATTACCTGTATGCACAATGGAGTATGGAGTAAGCCTTTAAACCATGGAGGAGAAACCAGCTGTTAGCACTGACCTAAAAGAAGAGAATTGGTAAGGTCACGGTTACACACCTGCGACATCAGCGCGTGATCTGGGTCAAATTGGAATAGGTGTGATTCATCAATAATTGGATGGTGAATTAACGATAAGGCTAGTTGTTGATTTAATGTATTTAGCATGCACTTTTTGGATGGCTACAGTGAAAGGAAAAATATAAATGCTAACTCAAAATATTTGTAAAATATAATCTTTATCCATTTAATTCCTTTATGTGGATCGAGAGTAATACTTTTGATTTGAAAAATTATATAATTTTGTTATTTACGATCAACATTACATATTTTCTATTAAAGCTCTTTGAATTCAAAATGTGCTTTCTGACCATAAGAATTAGAATAAAGGCTTACAATTTATTCTTTATCCAGAAGTGTTTTTAAACCTAAATCGATTGTAGTGCAATAAAATCTTATCCCTTCTGTCATCCCTTCCCCTCAACTACTCCTATTAATATGTGTAGAAGATTTTCATGACCAAGTTTGGATTGCAATCTAGAAGGTAATTTATTGTTGTATTACATTGTGGTTGCTTCGGTGCTGTTGTTAAACAAATCAGGAATGGCCTGAAATCTTGTGTACACACATGAAAGAACATTAAAATGACATTTTCGGGATGTCACAAAATCAAATTGTAGTGTTGCAATCATTGTGAGAAGAAACAAGCTGTAAAGTTACTGTTACATAAACAAATATATATATAAGTGGTCATATCTGCTTGCCAATGCCGATCTCATCAGCACTCTGATGCTAAGCAGGACAGTTCTTGGCTAGCCCTTGGATGGGAGACTGCTGGAACATCAGGTACCCCCGGGGTTGGTGGCCACCTTTGCCCACCCATCCCCGGACCCCTCCACCTCCCCCACTACTCTCTTAGTTCAGAGACAGGATGTGAACAGGCTCTTTCGGAAAGTCAACCACCGAAAAGTTGCTGGATCAGACTCCAGTTTCCAGACATTTTTAACACCTCCCTGGAGTCACGTCATGTCCCAGTAGCTTGAAGTCGTCCATCATCATTCCTGTTCCCAAGAAGCCCCGGATCACTGTATTTAATGACTACAGGCCTGTGGCGCTGATGTCTGTAGTCATGAAGTCATTTGAGCGCCTGGTCTTGCCCCACCTCAAGTCCGTCACTTCCTCTCTGCTGGACCCCCTGCAGTTTTTCTACAGAGCCAACAGGTCTTTAGACGACACCATCAACCTGGCACTCCACTTCATCCTGCAGCATCTGGACTCCCCGGGAACCTACGCCAGGATCCTGTTTATGGACTAGCTCTGCGTTCAACACCATCCTGCCTGCTCTGCTCCAGGACAAGCTCTCCCAGCTCAACGTGCCTGACTCCACCTGCAGGAGGATCATTGCCTTCCTGACGGATCGGAGGCAGTGCTTGCGGCTGGGGAAATATGTCTCAGACTCTCAGACAATCAGCACAGGAACTCCATTGGGCAGTGTACTTTCTCCTCTGCTCTCCTCCCTGTACATAAACTTCTTCACCTCCGGCCATGACTCCGTAAAACTGATCAAGTTTGCAAGACGACCCCACCCTCATTGGGTCATCTCAGACGGGGATGAGTCTGTCAACAGGAGGGAAGGGGACCGGCTGGTGTCCTGATCTAGTGCGAACAACCTGGGGCTCAATGCCCAGAAGACAGTGGAGAAGGCCCAGCAGAGGATGTACTTCCTGCGGCAGCTGAGGAAAGCCAAGCTGCCAGTGCAGATGATGTTGCAGTTTTACACGGCCATCATTGAGTCCATCCTCACCTCCTCCATCACCGTGTGGTACGCTGAAGCCACAGCCAGGGACAAATAGACTACAGCGCACTGTGCGGCCTGCTGAGAAGGTGATCGGCTGCAGACTTCCATCTCTGCAGGACATGCACGTCTCCAGGACTCAGAGACGAGTAGGTCGGAGCACAGCTGACTATTTGAGCCACTCCCCCCAGGCAGGAGGCTACAGTCCATCCGGACTAGAAGCTCCCACCACAAGAACAGTTTCTTTCCCTCTGCCATTGGACTCATGAAACACCTGCCACTTTAACGATTATTAAAACCAGTCACCATTCATTGCACTGCTCATTATTTGCACTATTCATACCAACTGTAAATTATGTATATATTCAGACCATCTTCTTTTTTTTTTTATTTGTAAATAAAAAAAATTGAGGCATGCCCTTTTTATATATTTTGCTACAATTATATTCATTGTTGTATGTTACACTTTAATGCCAAAGCAAGTTCCTAGTTTTTGAATCCTGTTCGTTGACAAACGCTTTCTGAGTAAATGTTGTTGTGTCCTAAGCAAGCTACTTCACCACATTGCCTAGTAAAGCTCTTTGAGTGCCTTGAAGGTGGAAACGCACTATTTAAATACACCGTAATAATAATAATAATAATAATAATAATAATAATAATAATAATATAATAATAATAATAATAATAATAATAATAATAATAATATGTTTTACATTCAAGTTTTACTTTTTTAGTATAGATTATAGATTCACAATGAATTTTCACAATGAATATTTTCCCGTCCTTATGATTATTTTGAGACCTGAATAATCTTGATTACTGATTAACAAAATAAATTTAAAATCCCAGGTTGGGGATTACAAATAAAATAAAAAATACTTTAAAAGTTTATGTCAATGCCATTCAAAACAGAATACTACACACACAGAGAACAAAATAAACAAAGGAAACAAAAGACATCCAATGAATGGCACACATTGTCCAACATAAACATCCCACATAGTCCAAACTTTGTCAATTTTCAAATTAAGTCCGAATGTCATTTTCTTTATTTTTTCTACTATCTATTACTAAGTCCGTCCAGTCTTTTTTTCTGTGTGTGTCATCTGTTTTTTTGGTCATGGCTTTTTTTACCCCTTTGGCCAGGGACTAATAAAAAATTCTTTATTGACAGCTTTAGTGCAAAGTATCAGGAACACAGCACATCTCCTTAGAGCACACCTGGGCATTTGCGGCCCCAGGGGCCGGATCAGGCCCTCGGCCTGTTTTAATCCGGCCCTCCTCCCCCCGGGATCATACGTGTTTTACTCTTAGTTTCTCTTATTTTTAACTGTCTTGGCGCTGTAACATGTGTCTGCACTTGTGTCTTTAATAAAGATAACATGAAATGAATGAATAATAGATTCAGTAGCCAGTATTTTACAGAAAAGTTCTTATAATGATAAGAATTTTTTACACCAATGATCGCGGGTCGGCCCTCCGCCACTCGCCTGGATTCCAATATGGCCCTCGAGGAAAAATAACTGCCCACCCCTGCCTTAGAGGCAGGTGCAGAGTCGATTGTCCCCAGAGCCGTGACCCAGTAATGTGTTATAGATTACACTGGACAAAAGTCCAGACACAGTGATCATTCACACACACCACAGGCACACAATCTGAAAAATGTCAGTGAGTAAAAGTATTCCCCTTTTCCTCCTTATAGACCCTTCCAGGAATTATGTGTTTAGAATAGATGCGCACACAGCATGGTACTTGCCTGAACATTCTATCTCAATCATTTCAATGGGACAGCAAATAAAAAAAATAATTGTGTCATTTGTAGACAGCGCAATAACAATCAATATCTTAAACTTCCAGTTCCTAAAATTCACTTATTTAGGGTGACCAGATTTGGGTTATCTAAAAGTAAGACACCTGGTTTGTGGGCGGGTGAAGAAAAAAAAAAAAAGTTTTGTGTAACCAAGGAGGTTTCTGTTGCATGTTTATTTATTTATGACTATTTTAGTCAGGATTGTTCCATTGAGATTATGAATCTCATATAAATCCTGGCTTCCTAAGGGGTTTAAATTGGTTTAAATATAATATTGTTAAAGAGGATGATGTCTGCTCACCCTAACTAATCACATTAGGATTTGACACAAACCGGTACTGCACGAGGTGATGTTACTCACGTGTGTTGCCAGTTGCCAAAATCTGGTTTTTCATAGTTTACTATGTTTGGAGGCTAACGCTAACTCTCCCATTGAAAATGCATCAGTGCTAACTCTTGGAATGGTACTGTCAGTGTTTTGTTTATAAACACTGGAATGGTCAATTTGTTCTTAACCACAGCAGTCAAAACCACCTCAACGTGTTTTGGCCCACGCAAATCCATTATTCTTTCCATTTTGCATAACTTTGTGCCATTCAATCAATTCAACAATCCTTTCACCTCACACAATTGATTTCTTTTCATATTTCAACATTCTATTGTCAGAAAAATATACCTGGAGTTGTATTTTGCGTCATTCATGCTTGTCTAATTAAACCGGTTTAAGAGGTTGTCTTCTCTCAGCCTCAGAAATCATTCAGTCGCAACTTTACCCGGATTACGTCGCAGATATGAAACTCGAAAGTCTCCTCACATTTTTTTAATCTATAACTCATCGGACTCATTCTGCACAGAAAATGCATCTATAAGCATAAAAGTCACAATACCCAATGGCATATTCATTCCTATCCTGCCCTTGCAACTGGCTAGACAGGTAGATAACCAGTATCTCCAAAAAATACACCGTTGGTCCTTTAAGCTGTTTTTAATGGCTGCATGGCATAGTTTTGGACAATACTTGTGGTAAAAACTGTAAAGAAAACACAGAACAGTGTTTATGAGAATAAAAGGTACAATGCAACCAGAGACGACTAACAAACAGGTACATAGTAAATGTATAAATAAATAAATGAGCTAACATGCTAACGCTAGCGTTAGCATACGGCGCTAACGTAGCCAAACACAAATATTAGCGACATTTCCTGCACAATTCCAACATACTAACATACAAATGGTGCGTTCTGAGAGTACTGTCATAGGGTGTATTGTTTTATACCAACGTACAGGCTGTGCTGGCTCAGGACGAAGCGTGGTAGGAAGAGTTTTTTCATTGCGTCTGACTAGCGCTAACAGGAAGTGAAAACGGCGCAACTTCCGGTTTTCCCAAAACAAGACGTAAAACATGTCGAACTTCTTACAAACAAACAGAAAGGCATATCAATGTGTTCACAACACAAAAAACCTTTGGATGGCTCATAAGGAGCCAGAACACTCCCCGCCTGGCATCAATAAGATGTCATACTTAAAACCCCTATTACACAACATCAGATAAAAGAAGAACAACATCTGTGACTGGTCTAAAGTAGGTTCTACTCTGGTACCATTCTTCACTACTTTAACATCCACTTTCCTAACAAGTCCATCAGCGCTGGAGTGGACCTTCTCAACCACTCCCATGGGCCATAGGTTTCGCTTTGCAAGAGGGTCCTTTAGGAGAACCACATCTCCCTGCTTTAGGTTGGGTCTTGTGGAATGCCACTTGCGGCGGCATTGCAGCGTCGAAAGGTATTCCTTCCGCCAGCGATGCCAGAAGGAGTTGGCGAGGCTCTGGACTCTTCTCCACTGCTGCAGGAGTAGATCCTTCTCATCAAAGTCGCCTTGAAGTGCAGAGAGCACTCCCACCTTCTGAGTCAGGAGTGTGGCTGGGGTGAGGATGAATGGAGACTCTGAGGCAGAGGTGAGCAAGGGGCGGACCTCAATGTCTGTGTCAGGGCTTTGCAGCTGAAATGCATTGTGTGAGCGGCTTTCAGTGGGCTTTAAGAGGAAACGTGGCCCTGTTAGCCATGTGCTAGATGACAGTTTGTCGGCTGGTAGAGATCTGGACCCATGGTTCGCCGGGTTGTGCTCTGAGGGTACGTAGCCCCACTGGGCTGGCTTTGTCACTTGCCGGATGCGTTGCACACGATTGTTTACGAAAACATGAAACCTCCTTGACTCATTGTAAATATAGCCAAGAACGACTTTGCTGTCGGAGAAGAAACGCATAGAACTAGGCTGAATGTCCATTTCATCTCTGATTAGCTCTGCCACTTCCACCGCTAACACCGCTGCGCACAACTCGAGTCTGGGAATGGTAAATTCTGGCTTTGGGGCGAGTTTGGCCTTTCCAAATACAAATGCAAGCTCTGTTTCGCCATCCTTGTTGGTTGCCTTTAAATAAGCTACAGCTGCAATTGCTTGGGTTGAAGCGTCGCAGAAGATGCAAATGTCCTTGTGTGCTAGATTTGCGGCAGAGAAGGAGCAGTATGGTCTTGGAATTTGAGTTTTCTCAAGCTGTTTGAGGGCATTTTTCCATGTTTGCCACTCTTTGAACATGGCCTCAGGAAGAGTCTCATCCAACCCACAAGTCTCTTTGGTCAGTTCCCTTAACAGTGCCCTCCCCTGGATGCTCACCGGCGCTGCAAACCCCAGTGGGTCAAAAAGACTATTGATTGTGGACAGAACTCCCCTTTTTGTGTAGGGCTTTTCAGCTTGAGAGACCTGAATGAGAAAGTGTCTTTTTCAATGTCCCAAGATACCCTAAACTCCTCTGCATTGGTAGAAACTCTGTGTTTAAGTCAATGTCTTTGAGCCCGCTTGCCAAGTCTTCACTGGGAAACGCTTTCATGACAGTTGGGCTGTTTGAGGCTATTTTATGGAGCCTCAAGTTGGAAGTACCAAGCAGTTCTTGAGTGTCTTTGAGGAGCTTGATTGCTTTGGACTCGGTGGGTACAGATTTCAAGCCATCGTCAACGTAGAAGTGTCTCAGAACAAACTGTTTGGCTTCTGGAGAGTTCTCCGTGTCTGACTGTTGTGCTGCATTTCTCAGGCCGAATATTGCCACTGCTGGGGATGGACTATTGCCGAACACGTGCACTTTCATCCTGTACTCAACGATTGGCTCTGTGGGGTCATTGTTGCGATACCAGAGAAACCGGAGGAAATTCCTGTGGTCTTCTCGCGCACGTGAAAGCAGTGGAACATTTGTTGTATGTCCGCAGTCACTGCTACTGCCTCTTCTCTGAAGCGGACAAGCACCCCAACAAGGCTGTTGTTCATGTTTGGCCCTGTGAGCAGTGCATCATTTAAGGAGACCCCCTGAAACTTGGCGCTCGAGTCAAACACAACCCTGATGTTCCCCCCGGTTTTTGCGGGTGATAGACACCAAAGAAGGGCAGATACCAGCAGCATTCCTCTTTCCCCCCAGAGCTGGAGCTAGCTCTGCATGATCTTTGTCAAATAACCCCTGCATGAAGTCCATGAAGTGTTTCTGCATTTCAGGACGTTTCTTGAGTGTGCGGCAAAGTGACTCTAAGCGGCTGAGAGCTAGATTTCTGTTGTTTGGAGATGGGGCCTTGGTGTGCGGAAAGGAAGTGGCGCTATCCAACTGTTTGTGTTGTCTTGATAAAAGTCTCTTTCCATGATCTGTAGAAAGGCTTGGTCCTCAAGAGAAGGAGCAAGATTTTCATCTTTCTCACTTTGTTGAAATATTTGTTTCCCCATTTGGCATGAGCTGCGAGTGTCCCAGGGCTCAGTATGTGACTGGAGTTGCTCTTTAACATGAAAACTGTTCTGGCAGGGTGGAAGACAACTTGGACGTCCATTCTCTAGGATGCTAGTTTTGAATGAGCCCACAACAGTTGGCTTATGAGCCCCCCCCCAAGCATACGTCCCCCACAATAACCCATCCAAGTGCAAGTCTCTGGGCAAATGGCGCATTGACCGGACCATTGACACGTTCGTACACCTTGTGCACTTGTATTATATCTCGGCCTAACAGTAGCATTATTTGGGCTTCGGGGTCAAGGGGTTGGATTTTATCTGCCAGGTGTTTGAGGTGAGGGTGGGCTAACGCAACCTCTGGTGTTGGGATTTCTGACTTGTTGTCTGGCAGAAAGTCACACTCGAGCAGTGAAGGCAGTGAAGAGAAGAACCGACCATCAACTGACTGAATGATGAGGTTGTCAGCTATGCGACCGTTTGTCATGGAAACCCCAGTGCATGTCTTAAGTGTGTACGGCGCTATGTTGTCCGTTGGAAAGCCAAAGGTGTCTAAAAGTGCAGACTTAGCTAATGACCTATTGCTCTGGTCATCTATGATAGCATAAACCTTAACTTTCTTGTCTGGATGCCCTTCTGGATAGATATAGGTCTGACATATCTTTGAGCAGGAGCGGCTTCCACTTAAGTCCCCACATATTTGGGTGCATGCTGAGGTAGTTTCTAAACTGCCTAAGCTACTCTCCCCGCCATTCTCCTCCCTGTGCTCCCCTTTCTGGTCTGGGGTAGTGTTTTGAGTGTGCTTATTTGGAATTGTCCATGGTGCAGGACCTGCATGCAGAGCGGATATGTGTCTGTTGCTGTTGCACTCAGAACATGTGATCTCTACTCTGCAGTCTTTTGCTTGGTGAGTGGAGGAGTCACAGCAGCGAAAGCAGATGTTGTGTTCTCTGAGATATGCTTTGCGATCATCTAGTGTCTTTTCTCTAAAACCCCTACACTTCTTAAGTGCGTGTGGTTTCTGATGAATAGGGCACTGTTTGTTTGTGAACTCTTTGACAGAGTTTGTTTTATAAGGTTTGTTTACCCTCTGTTTTGTGGACCATGACAGGAGTCCTGGATTTAACCGCTCTTGCATAGTGGTTGTCATGGGTAACTGCAGTGGATATGGGAGCTGGTGTAGTTGTCTTAAAACTAGGGTCATTTCTCATTTTAGCTTCATCTTGTATAAAACGGCAGAAGAATGAAAAAGGAGGGAAACTCACATTGTGTCTTTGCTTGTACCTTGTCCCCTCTGACATCCCACTTATCTTGAAGATTGATTGGCAACTTCTCGACCACCGGAGCGATGCCACGTGAGGTGTCCAAATACACTAGGCCAGGTAAAGAGCCGTCAGATTTAGCTGCATCTATCTCAGATAATAAGTCCCCAAGTTCTCTGAGTTTTTGTGGATCTTTATTTGTGACTTTGGTAAAATGTTCTAGTCTATCCAAGAGAGCCTTTTCGATAGCCTCAGGTGTGCCATAACAGTCTTGTAACCGTGACCAGACTTGACGCAGGCCCTCTGCTGGATTGTTGAGATGAACTGAGCGTATGCGTTTTGGCATGTTTAGAAGACTCCTCCCCAAGCCACCGGGAGAGTAAATCCAACTCTTCGCTCGGCCTTAAGCTTAACCCCTCTATAGTGTTGTAAAACGATGCCCTCCATGCCCAGTAGTCCTCAGCCCTGTCTGTGAACTTTGTTAGACCGTCTGTGACTAAACCTCTTTTGGCAAGAAATTTAGCAAGATTGGTAAAGTCATTATCCCCATTGTTATGATGACTTGGCTGGAGCGTCGGACTGTACGGGGGAAAGAGGTTCATAGGTTGGGGAGTTATACTCACATGCTTGTGCCGTGGGAAAGGGGCAGTTGACGGCAGACTACAGAACTCATCTTTAATATACTGGTGGTCTGTGTTTGGGACATATTCAAGTGGGGCAGCAGGATCTGGGATTGGGCTCATGGTACCTTTTAGGACTGGTGTTAAAAGTCTAGTCTCAGGCAGGTCTTCGCCACGATGCTCTGGTGAGTATTTTTAGGAAAGTCTGCAGCCCATAGTTATCTAAATGTGTTGGTGCTGGAAGTTGACTTAACGATTGAGGAGTTAGAGTTTGACTTGGCTTTGAGTCGTCATGCTGTTCTTTTGATAAATGTATTGAGTGCGTTTCAAGATTTATTGTCTCTTCAGCTACTGCTGCTTCAAACACATTGGCCTCAGCGAGAGCAGCTTCTGCTTCCTTTTCTTCTTTTAGAGCTTCTAATGTGGCACTTAGCTCTGCTTGTTTCATTTTTATTTCGATTTCTTTACGTGCAAACTCTGCTCTGGCGCGTGCAGCTTTCAGCCTTTGCCCGTGCCTCCACAGCTGCCTTGTTGAGTGAGTTGTAGGATCTGGAACTTGATCTAGACGAACAGGTAGACCGGACCTCGAGGTTCTCCTCATCCCCTGGCTGCATCTTTGCTGATTCTGTAGTCACGTACTGTGTGCTGATCCTCTTGGAGTAGCCGTTTCCACTAGCCTTTTTTACTATCCTGCCCTTGCAACTGGCTAGACAGGTAGATAACCAGTATCTCCAAAAAATACACCGTTGGTCCTTTAAGCTGTTTTTAATGGCTGCATGGCATAGTTTTGGACAATACTTGTGGTAAAAACTGTAAAGAAACACAGAACAGGTGTTTATGAGAATAAAAGGTACAATGCAACCAGAGACGACTAACAAACAGGTACATAGTAAATGTATAAATAAATGAGCTAACATGCTAACGCTAGCGTTAGCATACGGCGCTAACGTAGCCAAAACACAAATATTAGCGACATTTCCTGCCACAATTCCAACATACTAACATACAAATGGTGCGTTCTGAGAGTACTGTCATAGGGTGTATTGTTTTATACCAACGTACAGGCTGTGCTGGCTCAGGACGAAGCGTGGTAGGAAGAGTTTTTCATTGCGTCTGACTAGCGCTAACAGGAAGTGAAAACGGCGCAACTTCCGGTTTTCCCAAAACAAGACGTAAAACATGTCGAACTTCTTACAAACAAACAGAAAGGCATATCAATGTGTTCACAACACAAAAAACCTTTGGATGGCTCATAAGGAGCCAGAACAATTCCCAATGCACATAAATACAGCACTGGAATCGAATTGTTTTCAAAGGGTATTTATGTAGACAATAACTTTAGTTAGAAAATGCCAAAGTGACCAAAGCATATTTAAAAGACAATAAAAGCCATAATAATGCATAATCTGTCAACTTTAAAGGATAGCATTTTTTTTTTTCTACAGACCATTTTAATGTAATGTATGTAGACAATAATTCTAACAGGAGTGGACGAGTAACAAAGTGCCAAAGTAAAAGTATTTTACGGGAGATACTTTAGGCTTTTACTTTACTGCATTTGTTCAATTCCAGTATCTAAACAGATGCATTTTATAATTTTATTTTTTTTATAATTTTTTTTTTTGTGAGACAACATGTTAACAAACATTAAGAAAAACAAAAAAAAACAAGACCAGAAAGAAAATAAATATAAAATCAAAAACAGTACACATCCAACAAATAATAAAGCAAAAGAAGAGAAAATCATGGCACAGAAAACCCAAAGAAATCATCCCATTTAGTCCAAAGTCCGTCAAATTGGTCCATCTTCAAATTAAGTCCGAATGAAAATGTTTCAATGCTATGAATGTCCATTATAATGTTAGTCCAGTCCTTGATCATCGGTGCATTTCGTGTCATCCATTTTTTTGTGAGGGCCTTTTGGCTGCCAGGAGGATGCTCTAGAGCGCCGCTGGCTGTGTCCATGGCAGGAGTCCTGAGGCCTGAAATCCTTTAGTACTGAAATTCTTTGGGATGGCAATTGTTTGTAAGGCATTGTTAATCTCAGTCCAATACTACAACAGGACAATCCCAAAACACATGATAGTGATATGCCTCCCGGCTGCCAAAGCCTCAAAGCCCAACAGTCCGCATTTCTCCGTTAGTAATGGGCCCTTTGTTCTTTGGGATTAGGTGGGTCAAACGATGATTTTAAAACCAAGTTTTGCAGCAGCGGCGTGAGGTGTGTTCACTAAATGCGTCACCATGACCGGAAGTCGCACTTTACTACTTACAATTCAATTCAATTCAATTTATATTTGTAACGGCCAAAATCACAACAATGGTTGCCTTGAGGGGTGACAGTGAAGAACAGAATAAAAACAGAATAAATTGTGTTCATAGGGACTTGGTAATGTCCCAGTTACGCTTGGTAAATGTCCCAGTTACGCTTTTATTTTTTGTATTGAGATTGATTGATTGATTGATTGATTGATTGATTGACTGGTATGATTTTGTAGCGCACTTTGAACTGCTTTTTATAGGAAATGTGCAGTACAAAGAAATGATTGACTTGAGAGCGGGGAGTGCTTTCTTCTCTACTACCTAATTAAACTGGGCTGAAAAGTTCTTCCATCTAGTTTGAGACCTTCTGCAATGACTATGGGGTTATTATTAGCACTATTAGAAACAAACGTATGCAGTATATAAAAAATGTGACTGGTGCTGCTCATGGTCGAGTGGATAGCACATAAACTGCAGTGTTGCGAGTTCAAATCTGGCTCTCAACTATTTCCTGCATGTCATCTCCCAGTCTCATCACCATTTCACGCTGTACTCTCCCGTTGAATAAAGCGGGCCACAAAAATCTTTAAAACATTTTTTTTTTAATTGACTAGGAAAATCAACAAATTAGTGTAGTCACTTTTGATAAGCAGAAATCTATGCAATTCTTGATCAAGTTTGACATTTTAAAGCATATTGTATATAGGTACTTCAATACTGTTTCTAAAGTATTTTTTGCTAATGTATCTGTACTTTTACTTAGGTAACACCATTCTTCCACCACTAGCTTCCAATGAATTGAATTGCTTTGTTTTGACCCACAAAGACTGTGATATAACTTCCCCAAGACAAATAACCTTGTAAAGTGCATGAAGAAAAGGCAGAAATGGTCTGGTGATGAAATTATCCAAGTGTTGTGCCTCCCTCTCTTTCCCTCTCTCTCGCCATTGAAAGTGTAAAATTGGCAATTGTAATTACGTGTTGTTTAAAAGAATTTGTTCTGAGCAGGCAGTGGGTGCTTTTCTGACGTCTGTTTGCGTCACTGCCACATGCTGTTTCATTAGATAAACTTCCAAGTAAGATGGTATAACACATTGCATGACTAAAGGAAACTAAAAGGAAATTTGCCATGAAAAAAGCAGCTACAGACTTCTGGGTATGGCACGGACTGACTACCGTATTTTCCGGACCTTTAGCCGCTCCCCTATATAAGCCGCATTTGCTCTATTTTTAAAAAAACGATAATAAAACAATACATAGGCCGCACCTTTTGTATAGGCCGCAGAACTCTTTTTCCTTTGACTTTTGGCATCGCATGAGCTCGTCCCGCTGTCCCCCTCCAGCGTGCTTCTCCCTCCAGCGTCTTCACCGTACATTCATTGATGTTAAGCTTGCGTGCAGCGCGCGGCTTCCTCGCAAGATCGATGGCCTTCAGCTTAAAACTTGCTTCGTACGAACTTCTTCGTTTGGTTCCATAATGATGCGGCAAGAATTTGAAAATAATTTATAGTTGGTAATTTGTCGTCCGTGTTCTATTTGCTAGCTGAATAAAAAAGCAACATCTGCTTCTTTTGCTTAACTTTTCTGTAGTTTTGATTCCAATTCCGGTTAGTTCGGCCTAGTTCGCCCCTAGCGGTGAAAGAAAAAAACCACAGAAAAGCCGCAGCCTCTAAATAAGCCGCATGGCTCAAAACATCTGACAAAAGTAGCGGCTTATAGCCCGCAAAATACGGTAGTTACATTGCATCGCTCTGCTGACAATATTTACCTTTAAAATCTCCTTTTCACCCACAGGAGGAGCAAAACGCTCTAAGAGATACTGTAACAAAACCGGAAAAGTCAAAGGAGTTGATGCTTCGGAAACTAAACAATTAAAACTGAAGGCTTATAGCCTTGGGGCGGGGAGAAACCGACCCACAGGATGCAGAATAGTGCTACAGGAAATGAAAAAGATAAGAGGAGAAACAAGGCTCTCACAAGAAATAGTTAAGAAAATGTTCTTTACAACACAAAAGGTATAATAGTGGCTTGAAATTTTTTTTAAAACAACAAACCATGTTTAAAATACGATACAGACAGAGTAATGCCAACCTAACAAGACCAAATTCAATCATCATTTGAATCCTTCTATAAAAAGCAAAAGGAGCTGAAATTGTATTACAAGGTGCAATCAAGAGACTAAAGAACGATAAATATCCAGGGAGGGACTTAAAAAATTGTCAAACCACGTTGGAAAGAAGCCATCATATCTCTAATACCTAATGAAGGGAAGGGCTGACTCGATTGTACCTCATATAGACCCATTTCTATTCTGAATGTGGTCATATGTACGCCTCAGTAATGTCCAAAAGACTGGAACAAATTATCCCAAATTGAATCCACAATGATCAAACAGGATTTATTAACAAACGACGAACACAAGACAACAGGACAATCTTTACACATAATGAACCATACACAAAAGCAACAGAACAAAGCAGTAATGATTAGTTTGGACACTGAGAAAGCTTCTGGTTCTGTTACCTGGCCTTATTTGTTTGTGTAAGTGCTAAACAAATATCAAATAAACAACTCATTTATAAAAAAATATTGGGGCTCTTTACAATGGCCCAACATTAAGAATAAAATCAATGGTCACCTGACAGATCTGCTGACTCAGGAAAGAGGGGTGAGACAGGATTGGGCCTGGCCCCCCCTCCTGTTTGCTTTGTACTTGGAACCATTGGCCCAGTATATTAGACAATAAAAAACAATTCATGGTGTTACAATTGATAGGATGGAACATAAAATGGCCTGCTATGTAGATAATGTTCTATTTGACCAAACCAGACATTTCCATTCCCAATGTGAAGCATTTTTTTCAAAACATTGGTCCAATGTACAAATTAAATGTACATAAAACTTAATAAGTCTATGTTAAAGGATTGAAACTATAAAAATTAATGTTTGCCCAGATTTCTCTATTTGTTCCAGACTCTTGATGAGTGGAATAAAACAATCTCAAGATTGTATGGCCACGCAAAAAATATCAAAAGAAAAAGGAGGTTGAGGTTTACTTTGTCTGAAAAATTACAGAGCGTTGCTGTATTGCTGTATGTGACCCAGAACATGAAGCTCGGAAAAAGTAGTAGTTGAGAGTGGTGTTGTGCCGGGGGTTCCTGTATAGCAGGGGTGTCCAAACTTTTTTCACCAAGGGCCGCATTTTTGAAATTATACGAAGCAGAGGGCCACAGACAACCTGACAATGACATTTTGAATTTGACATAGTTTTGATGAGCCTCCACACCTTTAATACGACTTGGAACATTAATATTACATTGGTATAACATCAAAATGCTTGAATTTATCCAAAAGTTATTATCACCAAGAAATTAACCTTGGCAAAGACCACCATAACCCTCTCACTGAAATATTTATTAGAGCTTATAAATCAGAACTTTCGATGGGAATAATATCTAAATTGTATAAATGTTTTAACAATATCAATAACCACTCTAACATGTTTGGAGGGAATTTTGCTGGAAAAAACATGTCACGTTTTTTCACCATGTCAACGTGCTCATTATTCACAAGGAGATTGTATCTTTTGGAGAAACTGTGGCAGCCAGGAGGCAAACCACTTTCATGTGTTTTGGGACTGTCTTGTTGCTCAAAAATATTAGACTGAGATCAATAAAGTTTTACAGACAATTTATGACATCATCATCCCACTGGATTTCAGAACTATGTATTTGGGGCTCAAAACTCATGCCATGTACACAATAAACGGCTATCTCTGGAGCATCCTCCTGGTGGCAGCAGTGAAAAAGGCTCTCCCAAAAAAAATGTATGGCACAAATTGCTCCGACAATCAAAGACTGGACCGACGTTATATTTGACATTCGCAAAATGTAAAAAAAAAACGTTCGGACTAATTTGCTAGGTTTTTGATGGATGTCTACTGTTTTTTATTTATGTCTGTTGTTCTCTCTCTGGTTTTCTAGTTCACTGGTTCACTGTGTTTGTTTGTTGTGTTCTATAAAATAAAAACATTTTTAAAAGTCGCTACGATTTAACCTTACTTTAGGTTAAATCTACCTCACTGCACAGCGCCGCTACTTTCGGTTGACAATTACATTACCAGTTAAAGTTAAAGTCTGCCTTATGATGTGGCAACTTCCCTGGAAGATACACCTGTGTTTGTTTCAATGCTGATGTTAACCTGAAATAAATGTATTTAATTTAGGACACATATTTTACATTTTTTTATTGTTATTTGCCTTGAAACATGTTCTTGTACTTTTACTTTGGCATCCCATGTTTTATAACTAAAAATAATGGATGTATTGAAAGCACCCATTACTTTATATCTGTCAGGCGTTACCTAATCAGGACTTGTGTTAGAGCTTCAGCAACTGGCTGCAGAAAGAAAACAAACCTAGCTTGCCCTTGACATGCTAATTTAGGCATGCAGTTGTAATGAAGGCAATTTGATGACAGAAATGCTCAAAACGAGTCTGGTGAGGATTTATGGAAAGAGCATAGAAGATCTTAAAGCTCTACCTATGACGGCACAAAGCTGGGAAATTTGAAACGCTGTGTTTTCTGGGGCATAAAGGAGAGGACTTACTAAACAGGGTTGATAAAAGAAAGGTGAGTGAAACTAAAAACAGCTCCAGGTATGTTTTTGATGAGGGAAAAAAATTACTCCATAGTTATAAACTCCAAAAAGTAATTCTTGCATAATGTGTCCTTTTAAGAGAAAGTTCAATTTGTGAAATAGGGCCTGACTTTGAGATCAGTCATGCAAGTGAATTGTAGGCTAAAGCCAGGGAAGATTAGAGATGGCAGCGATCAAGAAAACGTTTTTCTTTTTTGTAATGTCAAATTGATATCACAATTGAGCTATGACTAACTTTGCCACGCCATGATTTTGTATCTTGTACCATATTCCAAAATGTTCTAATGCCAGTAATGAATGACAATGTTTAGGATTAATGAGTAACTCTGAGTTTAATATTACACCCTTAGCACACAGCACAGACAGGATATCCTAACATCATGTGATCTGTTTACATCCACACACCATAGAATGGACCAGACAAAGCTGCTGTACCGACACATTCTATGTTCGTGGATTTTTCCGCTGTTTGGTTACATTTTGGGTCAAGGGGACAGAACATTGGTACAAAGCGTCCAGAATAAAAACTTATTCTGGATGCCCAATTGAATGCTCAATTGAAAGCTCAATCACCAAAAGATATCTAAGCAAAAAAAAGATGTTTGAAAATGTGGTAATTTATTTGTCAACCATGTAAATTTGTGTTATTTAGTTATTTTACCTGCAATGTTTGGCATTATGAAATTAAACTCATATGTTTGTCTTTTAGTCACAGGTATTTTTATTATATATATTTCACAGTAGAAGACCTTCTCCTTTTCTTTATAAATTACAGATTTGTTCCTATTTGCTGTGGTCACTTCTATCAGGCATTCACGTGGCAGGTGTTCATAATGAAAGACAAAGAGAACTGACTGCTGGTAAAGATTTTATTTCTAAGGGAGGCAACAGCACATTATCTATTCAAATATAACACTTTTTAAAATAAACCAAATGGCAGATTAACTCGGGCTGATATCTAAAGATGTTTTGGGCGTGACTCAGCAATGACCACAGCCTACTCGTCATTCAGAAAAATGTTTATTTTTGTGGCTGCTGCCCCTAGGTGGCCTGAAAGAAATAAAATGATTCTTCAAAAGGTGTTCAAACAGTGCTACAGTGTTGTTCTGTAAATGTTATATATTTAATATATATTTTTTAAAGCTAAAACTAAAAATCTCAAATGATACTCTTACCTTAGAGTACCAGAAGCAGAGGGCGCAGATGTATATGAGAGTCAGCACGAGAAGAATCACCAGTCTAATGGCCAGGTCTGAGTAGGAGGCTGCAAAAACAATAAAATATTTCAGGGTTGTCATGCAAAACTATGATTTAGTAACATAATGTTTTGCTTCTAGGGACTCCTTTGGGGTTATAACATGTAATAGTAAATAGCAAACTATTGAATGACTGGGAAAATTTGCACGGGCACAGTTCCCGCTCCGAGCCATACCCTTGCAGGTTGTTTCCTCAAAGCGAAATGTTGACATTCTGATGTTTGGGTTTTGACTCATTGAATTTTACACTGAACTCTTTCTGTGAGTCAGTCAAATGCAAGGCTCGAGAAGCCACTCTGTTAAGATACAGGACTCATCTGTGACTTTATGGCTGAAAGCAGGACCTGATGAGGATGAGGCCTACAGTTTATTTCAACACCAAGAGAATCAAGTAGTAGCCTATAAATTGTTATGTCATTATCATAATTTTTTCATGGGCCGTTGTGAAGCTGAATGGACAAAACATGCAGGCTCAGGCTCATTTATATTTGACTATCGGTTAGCTGTACCCAGGGCCTGACATGATGTACATTTTCCATATATACTTTATAAACATTATCCAACAGGGAAGATGCCCATGCTCACCTCCCAGAGTGAGCTGGAGGGTGTGGCTTCGAGAAGAGAAGTTATGGTTGAACTTGTGAAGGTGGTAAACACAGGTGTATCCTCCTTTGTGGCCGGGGCCAGTGTCAGAGAACAGGAAGTGAGAAGAGGGATTGACAGCTGGGATAGTGAGGTCTCCAGTGGGTGAGATGAGCTGGAAGAAGCCTCCTGGATACTGTGGTTCAATAGAGCACCCAACGCTGAAGTTAGAGCCGAGCAGAACACGGAGCTCCTGCGCCGGGGCCACAGAGGAGACCCCTGACAGGGATATGTTTGGACGAGTGAGAAGATCTGTGGAAAACATGGTAAAAACAGGACTTGCCTTGGCCCGATACACAATAGCTGCTAATTTGGTACTGTTACCTGAGCAGATGACATTTAGAACAAAGCTGTAGGAGAAGTAGTCAGAGCCTTGGTGTACGCACTCTCTGAGTGCAGCTGTCTGTTTGACACACCTGTGCCTTATGGTCCACATTTTTATCTTGGTGTGAAGGTCTTGCTTGTACACAGTAACTGCAGAGCCACAGTTCAGCTGTGCACACACCACCTCCGCCATAGTCAGGTCCCACAGAGACGTGACATCAGACAACGGCTTCCACTGCCCTCTACGCTCCAGCTCCATGGTCCCAGCGCAGCCACTGGCCCCTCCCACCAGCCGCACACCTCGCTCTGAACACACAGTGGGGACATGAACATTCATAGGCACTCCTCTCTGCCCATTGTTCAAACTTAATCACATGGCTAGCCGATGCAACCAGGAGTTACATCAACGAAGGGCTTGGTGACCAGATTCACTCTTCCTAAAGTATTAGAGAAGTGTGTATTCTGGATCTCAGGCAAGGGAAATTATACTATAATCTACTATTTCCGTATCGATTCTCCTTTTCCACAAAAAATGCCTCCTTCACTCCTCTTTCAAACCATCCATTCTCCTTGCACCTCAGTGTCTTCAAATGAGTAGTTTTTGGTTAAAGGTGACAGTGGATGGCCAATTGCAATCCAGAATTCCAGGGCCTTCTGAGTTGACATACTGTGGTTATGTCCAAATGTCCCCCACTATTTAGGGCTCACACAATTTTTTGTGGTGTACGAATGTACATCAGGTGAAGAAGTAGTGAAGTCAAAAGCAGCTATGCCCCATAAAAGGTAGTGTCATTAGACCAGTCAATACAGACCACCATGCATCGTAAGAGTCGGAAAAAACAACAGTGGACAACTACAGGTCTTTAGCTGAACACAACTCAACTGAATGTAAGCAGATAGAAGCACTGTTGAGCCATGAATATGAACAAAAAAATAGCTTGAGTTGTTGATCACAATCACAAGCAAGGTTGAATAATCCAGTCTGGTTCATGTTTAACATGAGATCCCTGTCAAATAAAACTTGTATGATGATTATTATATTCCAATATTTATGACAGAAATAATTTTTTTCACCCAGAGGAGAAATTTGTGAACTGCACTGTATAGCCTGGTAAATAATACAGGACTTTATAGTGAATGAGGGGTTAGGAAGTAGGGAGGACATTATTTACGCAGCCTGTATCTTTTTTCGCTTCACCTGTTCACCCATGTGAACAGGTGAAGCCTTTATGCCCATCTGTAAAGACGATCCACCCCTTTACCTGAGCAGGTGAGATTCACAGCTGCTTCAGTTGAGCAGGCTTGAATGGAGCGAGACCGTGGACAGTCCATCAAAGCAGACTCATTGCCCTCACAGTGGAACGTCTTTCCCAGAGGAGCCTGGCCCTCTCCAGAAAGCGCCCCCTGGAGGAGAGAAGGAGCCCCACAGTCTAGCTCCCTGCACACCACCAGCGCATCTTGCAGGTCAAAGTCCTTTTCACACACCGTGGTCCATGAGCGGTTCCAGTGGATCTGCAGTGATCCAGAGCACAGCCTGGGCCCATGGACAAGCCTCACAAAGACTGAACACACACAGGTCAGTGAAATGTCAGCTCTGAAAAGGAGCAGCGTATTAGTCTCTCACCTGAGCAGTTCACATAAAGACGGAGGCTCGAAGGGGATGTGTCCGCTCCTAAACAGTCAATCAGGGCAGACTCCTCACAGTCATGGTGGATTGTGGCGCTTTCTCTCCTGGGGGCGCTTGTTATTCTCACAGACAGGGCAGAGCCACAGTCCAGCTCTAAGCACACTTTGTTGGCCCATCCCAGATCAAACCTGTTCATGGTCACAGTTGTCCAGGTCCCACCTTGTAAATTCACCTGCAGTTGTCCATCACAGCGACTGACCCCGCCCACCAATTTGAACTTCTGCAGTGCTGTCAATCAAATAACAACTATGATTAAATTTAATATATCAAACTTTAAGCATATAAGGCCTTATCTGACTATAGAGTCAGCATCTTATATGCACTCAATGGTATTTTGTCATATAACCTATTGTTTTACAACAAGGTCCCGGAAAAATCAAAGTACTTTGAAGAAAACTATAGACAAGAAGCCTTTACATTATACTGATAGTAACACTTTAAGTAAATACAACATATTGAATTTTGAAAGTTATCAGATGTTGCTGGATGCCTGTCTCATTTTGAAAGTTCTAAAGGGACTTGCCCCTCCATCCTTATTGGTATTTATTAGTTAAAAAACAAACACTGGAATAAGAGGAGACTGTGATGTAAAAAGGCACAGAACTAAGTTTAGCCAAACAGTGGTGCCTATCAGAGGCACAAAATTATGGAACACACTGCCAGAACACATCAGAAACTGACAACTACTCAAACTTCAAACCAGTTCTTAACAGTCATGCACCCACAGACGATCTTATGCTTTTTTCTGGGCTCTTTCAACTTCGGATTGCTGCTCTTACTGTCAATAATCTGTTTTCACTGTTTACCCCAGATTTGTCTGTCTTTTAGGTTTGTTGTTTACAATGTTTAATGTCTTGTAATGTCAAGTTGTCTGTTATGTGAATGTTTAGTGTGTTGTTGTTGTTTTTTTACCTGCCTTAGAACAACAGATGAGATTTAGCTTCTGTGCCAACTCTGGCATATTTATTTTGAAGCTGTTGTGGACACATGGATTAATATGCACTGTCCTAATTCAAATAACTCACCAACTTGTGAAATGTCCTAGGCTGGTCACTCCAGACGATCCCTTTACTATTCATATATGTATAGCCTGGTACCTTACCTTGTTTTATCTCAGGCATGATAGACAGGCAGATCAGCCAATCAGCGAATTGGGTGAAGAAAAAATTATTAAGAACTAAAAATTGTTAGTCTGAAGTGAGATTGCCTGCAATACCAATTTTTTTTATTTAATTTTTTACACAGAATTTATTCGCAGTCCTAGATGCTTCTGAGTTCAAACTAGACCCATATCACACACTGCTGTTTAAAAACATACAGATATGAAATATGTATATTTGTTTTACCTTCAGAGCACATTGAGAAAAAAATACCTGCAGAGAAAGAGATTACAGTAAATGACAGGAAGTTCTGGTTTATCAGATTTATCACCACACACTAAAACACTAATGCGGTTGGACTACTTTGCAGTAACATCACACTCTTTAAAATTATATGTAAAAGGTCCTTCAACACTGTATTGGACCATGAACGCTCATATTGTCACAGGCTCTAGAAAATGTGTCGTCTGAATCCATTTAATCTTTTTTCTTAAATTTTCATATCTAAAAGCTTGTCGGGCTGTGTTTGCTAATGTGTGCATCTTGTCACCTTAGTAACTGTGGAACTATCCTCCATATAAGCGCACCTCAACTAAATCAGTTCTTTATTGTCCGATTGTGTTAAATCAAAAGGTCAGATTAAAGTTATACTTGAGTAACAGCGCTTCAGACAGAGCAGTGCTAACCTCACAGCCAACTCCAGAACAGCAAAACCAGTAATAAATCAGAACAAAATTGTGAAAATTATTAATCGTTTCTTACCAAAGCTTGTGAGGGCCAAAAAGAGCACTCTGTCGTCCATACTGATTGCAGTATCCAAGCCCCAAATACGAACATTTCCTGTTTATTCATGTTTTGTAGAGATCAGAATGACACATCCGTTTCACAATTTTTATCTTCGATCTCAAACTGCTTTTAGCTTTAGTTTGGACAAGTACGATACAGAGGTTGGCTGAAGAATATGAGTAGAAGGATGCTTCCGCAGAATTTAATGATTACGAAGTTACAAATATATAATACTGATTTATATATGAATCACTGAAATGAATCGGGAGACGGCCTCTCCTCACACATTTTTCAGCTCTGTGTGTGTCATTAATCTTCCTAGTATAGTGACAACAGGAAGTAATTAAGAACTAACAGCACCTGTCCTCCAAATGTGCAAGTGATATCTCAAAATATCAGCAAATTAAAGAGGCAAGTCTGACGTTCACAACAGCTAACATTTCGGTAATGGGGTAAAAACTGTCTTGAACTAAATGTCTGCATGCCAGAGGTCTAAGTCCTAAGGTCTACTTTGTCTTCTGTTGAAATTAAATATAAATTACATTTGTATGAGTAGTTTTTGGGTTTAAGACTTGCTTGAATTTTATTTTGGACTCAATTCAATTCAATTTATTTTTGTAACGCCCAAAATCACAACAGTAGTTTTCTCGAGGGGCTACAGTGGAAAACAAAATAAACAATGTTCATAGGGACTTGAAAAAGTCCCAGCATGGGAAATGTCCCAGCATCCTGTGTCCTTAGACAGATGTCCCAAGCTCCCCTGTCCTTAGACCCTCCTTCTCGGCCAGGAAAAACTACCAAACCTCTTTGGGAAAAAGTGGAAACCTCGAGGAGTTTCACAGTGAAGGAGGGATCCGACTCCCTTGGACGGACAGGCGGATGCGCTTCAATTTGCAGATAAGATGTGGAGCTGCTTATCTGTGGAGCTGGAACCACTCATGGGAACCACTCAGGGGAACCAGTTCTTCGAGGAAGATGATCCACAGGTCATCGATGTGGAAGAAGAGGAAGGAAAAAGCAATGAACAGATTGCAAGTAAAATTAAATATTAAATATTGTTGATAGGAAAAGTAATCAGAACCAGAGGATAGCTGCCACACTTCCCCCAGCATAGTTGCTGCTAGAGCCGCGTAGCTGGGGAACTGTAGATTTTTGTTTCTGTTCCTAAATCTGTTACTGTCTGGATAAGTAACCAAACATGTACCACCTCATGCTTTTCTATGCTATGGCCCTTTATAAATGAATGTATTTTCCTGGTAGAAGCTTGTGTAAAGCTTGTTCTCTTCGCACTTGAAGAAGAAATTTTGTAGTTCACAGAGACAAGTATTGTGGCACTGAGTGTTTTATGGTCCCAGTCCTGCTCTATCCAGGCTGAGCCGGTTTTATGGATGTTATTGTCCTGTTAAAGTAGGAAAAATTAAACGAGTAATAAATAATTCCCTGAAAGGTTTGCACAAAGACCTGTCATCTGCAGATAACCGGTGAAGACCAGTTTAGCAGGAGTTTATCTTTTCTCCTTAACAATAAATTAATGTAACCTTCCCACATTGTCTAGGCTTGAAACCAGTGATCAAATCTATATGGTAAAGAGTGGGCCTCTTTTGCAGTACCCAAAGATACAGCTGTCTGGAAGTCTTTCTATATTTAAAAATCTAAACGTGCATGTTAGTATAGTTTCATAGAAATTAGCTCTGACGTAGATTATCAGTCTTTCCAAAAGTTACAGCCTGAACAATAACTAAAATATGCTGTGTGTTATGTTCCACTGTTTACAAAGATAGTGGACCCAAAACTGTATATTCACAGCAAAGTAAAACAGTTCAAGAGGGATTATTGTCTCTTGAACAGTGCAAATACAAAATTCTGTTTTTGGTACAGCAAAAAACTTTAAAAGCTAGGAAACCATAACAGAACATGTAGTCATCTGGACTCAATCTGCGAAACAAGTCTGAGAACTCAGGTTTATATCCTACTCTGTGGGAGGATATAAAGATTATCTGATGGTCTCATATGATTCACCTGCATCCCGACCTCTGAGGCAGTAGCAGCAGTTAGGACAAGGCTGCAGGAAGAAACCACCTTACAGGAAAGGACCAAACTGACACCTGAACACATCTGCAAACTACTAGACATCTGCCTTAACACCACATGCTTTCAATTCCAGGAAAATGTTTACAGCCAGACTCTCGGCTGTGCCATGTCTCGCCCGTCTCTCCCATCATGGCCAACTTGTACATGGAGCATTTTGAGAAGAAGGCACTGACCTCCTTGTCAGGCATTGCTCCAAGTCTTTGGTACCGTTACGTGGATGACACATTTGTGACAATTAAGAAACAAGAGCAGGAAGCCTTCTCAGAGCACATCAATGCAGTGGACCCACATATCAGGTTTACAAGAGAAGATGCAAAGGAGAACCGCTTGGCCTTTCTTGATTGTTCCACTATCAGAGGAGAAGACGGGAAACTCCAGATAGAAGTATATAGGAAACCCACACACACGGATCAGTACCTGCTCTATAACCACTACAGCACACACTGGGAGTTAACAGAACACTACAACACAGAGCACAAGAGGTGCCCACCAGCTCAGAGGGCAAGAGGAAAGACGAAAAACATGCCCAGAATTGTTCTCTCAGCCTGTGGATAGCCGACTTAAACAGCCAAAAAAGCAGGACAAAAGGGACCAAAGGGAAACAGAACCAAGAAGAAAGGGTGTCTCTATCCCTTGTCTTGGAACTGTCGGAAAAACTGCAACGAATTTTTAGACAACACAAAGTCCCCGTTTATTTCAAACCAGGCAAAAAGTTAAGACAAAAACTGGTTCACCCTAAGGACAAGATGCCGACACAAAAACAGAGCAATGTAGTGTATTCTACCCAATGCAGTGAAGAAAGTTGTAAAGAGCGTTACATAGGGGAGACTAAACAGCCACTTCACAAGAGGCTTTATCAGCACAGAAGACACGCGAGTTCAGGACCCCAGAGTGCTGTCCATCTTCATCTCAAAGCCACAAACCACTCCATTGAAGACAGTGAGGTGGAGATTCTGAGCAGGGAGAAAAGATGGTTTGAAAGAGGAGTTAAGGAGGAAATCTTTGTTAAAAAAGAGAATCCTTCCTTAAATCGTAATGGAGGTTTAAGATTCAACCTTCCAGTTATTTATAATGGTTTGCTGAAACCCTGGAGACGCCCGAGGCATTCGCATGCTAATAAAGGGACTCAGGGAGGAGGGAGCCACAGTCAGTGAACAATAAGCCTATCCCAGTTGGTTTCGATGGCCCATTATCAGGGATCCCGCCCTGTGGGCAGGGCTTTCACAGAGTAGGATATATAAACCTGAGTTCTCAGATTTGTTTCACAGATTGAGAATGACTCTTGGATGAGAGTCGAAACGTTTTGTTTTACTAAAACAGTGTACAGATGACTACAACTGAATCTTTTTCTACAAAGTATAATAAACAGTGTCAAATCCCCACCTGCCGTCTATCGGAATCGGAATAAGAAAAAGGTTTATCACCATTGTCAATGAACAGAATTCACAAACATAGGAACTTGTTTCGGAGTTAAGTTGCAACATAAAACACTGAGCAATAATAAAAACAACATATCTGAATCAAAAGGGCATGCAATAGATTTAAAATTACCATAGTATAATTTTTTTTTTTTTAAAGGCTAACTATGTATACAAGAATTTACAGTTGACAGATGTAGTGCTGAAGTGACAGTGCAGGAAGTGATTGATTGAATTGCAGTTAAAGTGGCAGGTGTTTAGAAGTGTTCATGAGTCCAACGGCAGAGGGAAAGAAACTATTCTTGTGGCGGGAGGTTCTGGTCCGGATGGACCGTAGCCTCCTGCCAGAGGGGAGTGGTTCAAATAGTCCATGTCCAGGGTGAGAAGGCTCGGCTGTGATCCGACCTGCTCGTCCCAGAGCCCTGGAGACGTACAGGTCCTGCAGAGATGGAAGTCTGCAGCCGATCACCTTCTCAGCAGAAAGCACAATGCGCTGTTGTCTCTGTTTGTCTATGTTTCATCTAGTCCTATAATTACATGGTCCCCACTGGTAATTGTATCTTTTATCCACTGGTACGTATCTTTACATCTTAGGTCTGCTCTACTGTATATTTTCTACTTTAGCTTTATTTTGCCTGGCAAAAGAAATTTTTTCTTGTTTTTCACAAGTTGGCTTGTAATGGTATTTTGATTTAAAGGCTATTTTGGTTTGGTTCCCATCAGTAACGGCAGCGCTGCTCTTTAACCTCTGCCAAATTCTAATTCAAGAAATGATTTTCAGTAGAAATACCGTTGTAAGTTGCCCTGGTTCTGTGCCAGTTAATACGCGGTATGTGCAGTTAATGAATATGCCTTGAAACTTGGTTCATTTATATTCACGCTAAGTAATATGGCTATGTTGCGTTAGTTTATGCATATTTACTGCTCATTCACACCTCATATAGAACAAGGTTGGGCCAGTAAACAGTAAACGTGACCATGATCAATCACCACTGTATCCGTAAACAGGCTTCTCAGATGAGCTAAGTGCACTGTCCCTCAAAGTATATTAAAACTATTTTATATAGTCCAATAGGTTGCTTCCTGGTGCCTGTCCAATTAGTCTATGTAAATATTTTGAAAATAGCGCAGCTTCTGTGGGGCCAATCCCACTCAGCGCCAGATTTACTAAGACAGGTGCAAAATGGATAAGTAGGTGCAACACCCCCACAATTAGAAACGGCGTGTATTATTAGTGGTGCAAATCTGATATGTAAATGAGTTACATCTGTGGGAGAGCAGCCACATATAAGAAGTTATGATGATAAATGACTAGCCTATATTAATTATTTAAATTATAATGGGGTGAAATAACGGTCACAGAAAAGGTCAAAGAGTTTATGCAGCTGTGGAGATGAGCTCACTGAGAGGTGGATTTTAGCAGGGGGGAGATCGGGAGTAATAATTAAGTTGTAGGTTGGTACAATGTACGCGTGCCAAATGTAAAGAGGCTATAGGACAAGTGGTTTTATGGGGGGTCAATATTCATGACTCGAGACACAATAAAAAGGCGTGTTTTGCTCTGAGCTACGGATTTTTCTTGCAGAAAGTTGCCCCGAATTGTTGGTGTTTGTCATCTCACCAATAAAGACTCGTTTTTTCATTGAAACTTCTCAAGTCTGGATTTCGGTTATTCTTCACAAAGAGTTTTCTTTTTCAAAGGAAGAACCAAGAAGGAAGGGAGTCGCAATCCCTTATGTCTCTGGACTGTCTGAAAAACAACTTTTTAGTCAACACAGAAAAAAACTGGTTCATCCTACGGACAATATGCCTACGCAAAAACAGAGCAATGTAGTGTTTTCTACCCAATGCAGTGAAGAAAGTTGTAAAGAGTGGTACATAGGTGAGACTAAACAGCCACTTCACAAGAGGCTTTATAAACACAGAAGGCACGCTAAGTCAGGGTTTAAGAGCATCATGCATCTTCATGTTAAAAATGACAATCCCTCTTTGAACAGATATGGAGGTCTAATGTTCAAGTTATCCAGAATTTACAGCAGTATTTTGAAGCCGTGGGGCGGCATCAGCCCTGTTGATAGATGCTTATCAGGTACACATTACTGAGGGAACTGCAACCAGATAACAATAGGATTTCGATAGCCCATTACAGGGTTGTCAGGAGTTTCTGCCCCGGTGGGCAGGGCTTATTCAGAGTAGGATAAGTATTCGAGTTCTCGGACTAGATCCACAAATTGAGTCATTCTCAATGAGAGTCAAAACTGCTTGTTTCTCTTGTGTCCAGATGACTGGAACTAAATCTTCTTCTACATTCTAATTAAAACCACCACTCTTCAATTGAGTCCTTGTGGCTTAATCAACAACATGAAAGACAAGGGCTCAGCAGTTTCAGAAGACTGAATATTATCATAAAAAACATATAAGATAAGACTCTTTTCTCTATATGCTGCAGAATTGTTACTGTTGTGTAGAAGTGGGTTGAAGCACAATGTTAACAGGTTACTACAGGTCAGTGTGCCGTTTGCTTAGTGATGTAAGACTTGAATGTATAAACACAGGGTGAAGTGTGTGTTATGGCCCAAACAGACTGACCTCACAGCTGGACCTCAGCCAAATAGACGAAGGTCCACAAATGACTGGATCACACCTGTCAGAAGGGTATGGTGTTGTGTACTAAAGTGGAGCAGGTTAAGGTCGGCACACACTACAGGATTTTAAAAAATTTGTAAACATGTATGTATGAGATTGTGATTGTTGAGGGGCAAGACTACAACGAATAGATGGCTCCTACAAGCAAAAAAATTGGAGAAAACAAAACTAGAGCATCTAGCGTCAGCTGTTTCCTCGCCATGAGACAGCAAAGTGTTCAAAACTATCAGAGAATTGCGTTGCATTCTAGTTTAGATGTAGCTGTAGTTAATCTGCAGCAGCATCACCAATATACACACATATATATACATATGTAGATACATATATATATACACACACACACATATACACATATATACATACATATATATATACATATATATATACATATACATTTTTTTTTGCTGACAAATGCGATTACCAGCCACTGTGCCAATAAGATAATATGACTTCTTAATGTCTAGATTATTAGTCTATGGTTGCCTACAGTACAAAAAAATAATGAGTATGTGTTTATCACTAGATATCTATTAAGACGGTTGTTATTTACGCAGAGACAAAATGAAGATAACAGTAATGAGTAGTGCTGTTCAGCAGAATGCACTCTGAACTGAGTCATGTGTCGTTACTGTAGGCGTTGTGTATCTGGTGTATGCATACACACCAGCGCATACACCCGATAAAACAAGATGACCTTAAACTTTCTGATGGATGAATAACTCGGACGAATTAAACTGGACTTAAAGAAAATGTCGAATGAAGATTTTCATATAAGAATGTGCGCTCAAGTATTTGCACTGGCTGTATGAGCTTCCTGTTTTTTTGTTTTACAGTAAAAGATATACTGGATATTCAAATTGAGCAAAATCTTCAAACATTTTGATATACATTTCCCACCTCTATTTATGGACATCATTATTTTGTTACAAACCCAATTTCTTTCCAATTGTTGAAAATAAAGTTTGAAACCAATTTCCCATCGTGGCCTTTATTCCGATTCACACTTACTGTCTTACATAATAATTGATTAAAACAAACTTATTCCTTGTCCTTGTACTGTACTTCTGATTTATGACCATTATCTCCTGTTTCTAAAGCTCAGATTCCTCGGAACTTGTTTCCAAAATATATCATGAGAACTGTTGAGTGCCTGTTTCTCTCCTACAGAGAAGAGCAGTCACATACATTCATAGTTTTAACACCACATCACAGCCTGGGTCAAGCGCCAGCCAAGGGAAACCACTAGATACTTAAAAAATATAACCTGATAATAAACAATTCTCAAAACCAAGATTGTGAGACCAGGTAACGAAAGGCTATAAAATTCCTATAAACTCATTAAACACATGTGTAATGGCGCATTCCAGGCCACTGATAATTGTGATTTTTCCCATCTCTAACTTGATTACACTCCCTGAAATGCCACTCAAACTGGTAAATCCTACTTGTGAACTGGGAGTTGGTTGACTTTTCTTTACATACAAGATCAATTGTGACATATTACAAAAATGATAATAGCTACAAATATTAGTTTTGACTGATTAACCACCACATACATAATTTAAAAGGTTAGTTACAAGTCAAAACATTCGGATATTTAATATGTTGATGACTTGTTCAATTGAATTGAATTATATTGAAACCTTCAAGACTCTACGACCACCAAAAGAACAAGGTGGTGTTTGAAAAATTACTGTACTGGTGTGACCCCAGAGTATGAGGCACAATGGAAAAATATTTAGTGTAATGTTGTGCCGGAGATCCCTGTGAAGACCTTACTTGCAAATGACAGAGTCATGTAGAGGAACTAGAGAATCCCTGGTTAAAATCTGTGCTTAAGCATGGAAAAAGTTAATTAAAATATATAAACAAAGATGTTACAATCTTGAACTGGTTGGTTTATAACCAAAGTTTTAAGCTAAAAAGCACCAACCTGAGATTTAAGATTTGGATAACAAAAGGCAAAATATTTTATTACCAGTTTGTAAAAGAAAATCAAATGTAAAGCTTTGATATGTTAAAGGAGTCCTTTGGCTAGGAGAAACAAGACTTTTTATAGGTGTTTACAAATGAGGAGTTATAATAATCAAGAAATCAAACAAAGCAATGGCAAATATAACCCTCTGACTGATATCTTTATTAAGGCATATAAATCAGAATTTTCACGGGGAATAATATCTAAAGTATATAAATGCAATAATGACATAGACAGCCAATCTACTACTAAATATATCAAAATTAAATGGGAAGAAGAGGGTAATTTTGTTTTCTGTTCGAAGACTGTGACCTGTTTTTTCATAACAGCATGTCAAAGTTCTCATTATTCACAGGGAGGGCTGAATGTTGGAGAAGCTGTGGTTGGTCAACCATTACCATGTGTTTTGGGGCAACCCGTTTGCACAAAAATACTGGATGGAAATTAACACCGCAATGCAGACTGTTTTCAATACCTATCATCTAACTAAATTTGGCAGTGTATCTGGGCCTTAAAACCCCCACCATGGACACAGTGGACGGATAACTTTAGAATATTCTCCTGTCGCCTGGAAAGAAGGAAGAAAAAAGTGGACGACTAAAAAGGGACGACAAAAAAGGACGACTAAAACGCTCCGACGATTAAGGATTGGACTAATATCTCAACTGATATACGCACAATGGAAAAATGAACCTCTGGACTCAACTTGAAAATAGACCAAGTTATTTTGGACTCAATATGCTTTTATTTTCTCTCTGATCCAGGTTTTTTTTTGTTTTTTCCCCTTTCTTTTGTTTTGATGTTCTTGTTATGTTTTTAATAATAACATTTTAAAAAATAATTGTTAAATTGAACATTCAAGTAGGAAATAACAGACTTCCCAGTTGCCTGGAATGCAGAAAACGTATTGTTAAAACAGTTATTTTCTTCAGCTGGTTCAGTTAAATATAACGCATATGATTTTCCAGGAATCTGTTTTCTTATAACCAGGACATAAGCCATTATCATGCTTTACCAAAGGACAGTAGCATGCGCTTATGTTTTCGTGTCATTCCACATTGTTCTAGAGTGACTGTCCTCCAAATCAGCCTTCCAACAATAAACTTTCTTTGTAAATTGTTACAGAGAACTTGTCGGTATAATCCCTTGTTACAGAGAATTGATAATGTTATGAGTCAGGGATAGAAGTTCCTGGAAAAGAAATTCTAATGTAGTAACATAAAGGCAAAATACAAATGAGAAAAAAATATAATTAAAGTGTAAAATACACAATAGAGGTAATGCAGAATATATCACAACATTCGTACTAGGTTGCGAGTGGAAAAATTGTAAGTAAGGATGTTTTTTCTCTCGTAAAAGCTCAAAACACAACAACAATTTTGTTTGTAAAGAAAGAAGAAGAAAATCAAGAAACACTAACGAAAACAATATAAACAGCAGGAGTAGCTAACTCACATTTATCCCTGACAGGTTTTGAGATCATACACACAGTTGAACTGATTAATTGTCTCCTTAAATATGATTTTGCTTTGGAGTCCATGTGTTGAGGAAATTAATTGTTTTGGGGCGGGTAATAAGAAATGTAGTTGATGATGTTAATCATTGACTGTTTTGGGAGCGGGACCACACCTCAACCTCCTACTCCTCAAGCAACCACGCCTCCACTCTTTAACCACACCTCTAATTACCCAGAAGCCCTATTTACTTATTCCAGTATCTCTTGTTGTTGTCTCTCAACCCCACCCTCCTACCCCATGTCTCTATCATCTTCACCATAACACAGCTCCATCTAAGGAGGGGGAGTTCTGAATCGGCTGGGCTGATTACCTAAGACGGAGCCCCCATCCACAGTCTGTCTACCCAGCCAACTCTAATCGATCCATCATCGATCCATCATCGATCCATCATCGATCCATCATCGATCCATCATCGATCCATCATCGATCCATCATCGATCCATCATCGATCCATCATCACTATTATCAATAAACATTCTCTCATATTCCATTGTTGTGACGTTGTACTTGGTAGTGAAGTGTCCTTTATCTCCCACAACAAGCTAGAAATGCTCTGCACAGTCAGAGCAAAAATTGAGAAACTACTTTCAGTTTCTATTGTGCTGTATATAAAGCGAAACAATAGCCCAACGGAAAGAAATAAGGGGGAAAAAAGCAGAAAACACTCTCTGTTATTCAGTCAGAATGTTAAGAGGATTTTTTTAATGAAAATGATGTGTTGTCCTATTGTGTTGCCCTTCCCTTTTTTTTGACCCAGTATAGCACCGAGGGAGAATTTTCCAGGAGTATCCAGCTGGAGGATCAGCGCATACATTTTTTAGGTTGATAGTGGAAACTACAGTACCTAGAGGAAACACGCTTAGACACTGGTAGAATATACAAACTCCAGGCAGAAAGCAACTTCATAATGGAGTACCGAATTGAATTTTTTCGAATTTTTCTCGATCTGTAACATAGCTCTGAAAATCTTCTGCGCTGTCCACAAATCAGACTGGTTCTGAGCATTTCTGCCCTTCAAATCACAATCATTAAAACTGCATTTCTTCATCAGTAAGTCGGGAGGCTGGTTCCCAATGTTTATTTTAAACGTATGTAATTCCCTCTGTACCCAGTAGATGACGCCAAAACTTAGTTAGTACAATGGGAAACAACAGGCACGTAATTTTGTTTTTAATAAAACTTTTTTTTTATTCTAAAACATGTGATGTCAAACTAAAGGTACTCAAGAGCATGTCTAAATGCCAAAAACAATACAAATAATGCATAATATTGGTCTTTTAATCTGTTCAGACTGGAACAGGTGGTTTGACAGGTTTGGGGCAAAGACGAATTGAGTTTGTTGCGCACTCGGAGTTCTCTGTGCATGTAAACGTAGTGACTGACCAGGAAGGTAAGTCATCTAGAACAGAAGCCTCCTCTCGATGTGGATGAGCAGCAGCTCTATTCCAAGCTCCTCCTAGGTGACCAAGCTCCCCTTATTTCTAAAGGAGCGCCCAACCACTCTGCAGACATGGTTGAACATGTTGTATATATGGCAC
The DNA here is from genome assembly GCA_015082035.1 of Chaenogobius annularis. Taxonomy (NCBI): domain Eukaryota; kingdom Metazoa; phylum Chordata; class Actinopteri; order Gobiiformes; family Gobiidae; genus Chaenogobius; species Chaenogobius annularis. The sequence continues at coordinate 1,108,812 of BJKM01000059.1, forward strand.
ATAGTTTGTTTTTTTTCACAGATGCTTGTCTGGACAAATTGCATATACTGTACTGTAAAATGCTTACATAATATGGTACAAAAGGTTTGGCGCCTTACATAATATGAAATATCAAATCAATGTATCATTTAAAAACAGCTTCATTTTTTGCCGTAATTGACTTGTTTGTGTTCAAACGAGTCATTTCTTTTAAGCAGACTGACTGTCATGATTACTGTGGGGGGAAATGAATAGCTAAGATAATATGTCAGCAATTTAGTTGAGGGAATTGAAAAGTGAAATCGAAAATCACATATATTGTAATGACAATGTAGTTTGTATATGGCAGGTTTTAACAAAAAAAAAGAAAAGAAAATTCTGTGAGGTTGCCATGGTTGTATTATGTAATTCCTAACTGGGCACAAAAAAGTCTGCTTATTCCCACACATTGCTGATTGCTGCTGCTCATTATTTTTTGTAACAGGATTTGTCTTGACTGTGTTCCCCCTTTTTATACATTTAAAGTGCTGCATCACCAACAGCGTTTGCTTTGTGGCAGGCTTTTCATGCACAGTCCAATTATGACGTCTACTCTAGAGGAAAGATAACCTTCAGTTATCATACAATGTCCATGGTACGTCACTATCCACACACTACAAGCTCATCCAACGTATATTTTAAACAATTTCTCTCTATATTTTCTCTGCAGCAAACGGTCAGCGCCAGGAACCAAACACACGAGGCTGCACACTCGACCACCAGGCAGCACTCACTGATGCATCATTCTACATTTAAATATACATTTAAATCGTTTGAGTCGATGCACTGCTTAGTATATGGCAAGTCAAAATGCGCCTTAAAGTAGCTGTACCTGATGTTTTTCACGTAATAAAGTAAAATCTGTTTGCTCCAGTACAGATATATTGTAAAAGCAGTTCTTTGGGTCCACTTTGTGCTGTCTGAAAAGTGCTTATAAACTTATTGCTGGGAATAATTATGTTAAGTGAGAACTAACTTTTAAAATCAATTACTTTTGTTTTTCACATTTTTAAGATAGTGAAGCACCTTTAAATGAAGATTAACAATAGAAAACTTGATCAAAATAAATGTTTGTATAATACATATTTGGAAACAATTCAATATTTTAAGTAAAGAAAAGCAACACATTTTGATGAATTATTACATTTGTTCCTATGAAATAAGATTAAAACCATTAATTAGGATAACTTGGCATTAATATGCTTTAAGTAATTTCGGTTGTAATTTTGTACACTTAGAACAATAGGATTCTGGCTTTTTTTTCTATTTTCCTGTTCCATTGTGATATATCAGTGAACAGAACTTTAAACCTCAATATCTCAGAACTAGCCAGAAAACAGATGGCACGGTATAAGTCTTAGACAACTAATTGTATGGCAAAGCAGCTGAATGTCATTACCGAGTTCTTGAATATTAGAGGATGACTAAAGTGATTCTGTGCTTCAGTACCCGAAAATGAAAATGACAAAATATGTAACATCTAAACCAAACTACATACTAGAATAATGTGTTATTTTTGTTTCATCTGTAAAACACGGAATTTCCCAAAACATTTCTTGGAAAAGTCAGTAATTATGTTTTGCCAACATCCTAGACAGTTAGATTACAGTTTTTTGGACTGGCTTCTGTTTTCACTCAGCAGAGAAGAATTTCAGACCTTGAAATAACAGAGAAAACTAAAAAAAAAAAGTACACCGTGTTAGATAATTTGGTTTGCTAATCGTAGCGTGTCACTAATTTTGTGTTGGCTGTGCTCATGTGGCCTCTGGAGAGTGTTTATTTGTTTTGAATGAAGGCACAAAGCTAAAGCTGCTGTGTCAGAGGCGTCATGGGCTTATTGCGCGTCAATGCTCCTGGGATACTTCCAAGAGAGATAGATTAAACACAAGAAGAAATCAAACAAATTTTCCTTTTGAAGTAATAATTTGAGATCAGTGTTGAAGGATAACTTTAAACTATTTCAACTTTGTAGTATGACAAAAACTCCTTTGTCGTTTTCTTTTATCTTAAATCAAATTAAAATAGCTTTCTCTCATTTTTTATTGGTTTCCTCTGATCTTAATAAGTGAACAATTGACAAAAGAATAAGACTTTTCCCATGAGTAATAGCCTTGCTTTTTGTGGTGGACATTTAAGGCTGAGGAGAAAAACATTGGGTCTGTTACCTGCTGCATGCTGACTTCACAGTCTCGAAAAAACAACTCAAATGATCAGTTAGCGTTAAACTTCAGCAGATAAGATGTTGACTTTGTTGTGCTTGGCCAAAGAGGGTTGCGTAAGTAGTCTCACTGACATCATTCTGGACACATAGGCAGAACGCTTCTACATCCAGAATTATAATTGAATCTAAATGTCTGTTTTTCAAACTAAGCTGCTTTTGATATTTGTACATATGTATTTCTTTACTGATGCCATTGGAACAAGATGCAAATAGAATAGAATAGAATAGATTTGTCTGTCAGAAAAATATGTGTGACTCTTCAACTTCATAAACTTAGGGGACAGCATGTTTTAGGGGTATCCAATCTTTTTTCACCCAGGGCTGCATTTTGAAACCTATAAGTACCACAGAAAACATGACAATAAAGTGAATTGTTCAACATTTTGCATTCTATTATAATGTAAGTAGCTTACAGGAACATAAATCACGCCAATGATGTATTGACTCCTTCTTTAGATGTGCTGTAGACAGTGCAACTTTTATTTGACAGTTAGAATGTCAAATGGTATGACAATTTAAATTTTCTTATTACAACTAGTTCCACATTATCTTGCAGATTCGCTTTAAGCATTATAATGCATGCATAAGACTTTCAATGTTTTTGTATTAGTCTACTACCCACCCAATAAACCTAAGGAGGGAAAAGTGTATATAGCGTAAACATGTAAATACATTGTTTTTTGTCTGCACACTGCATTGAGAATATGTAAAGTAGCAGCTTGGCTCTTGTCAACATGATGGTAGCAGATGCAGTGAAGGTAATAAAGTATGTGCTGAATGACATATACTTTAGACATATAGGTTTGATTTCTGGTTTAGGTACCCTAACCCTCTTTCTTTCAAGGACCAGTAAAGTCACATCGGGACCGGTTGAAGGGGGCAGGCCCAGTAACAATAGCGCGAAATGCATACATCCTATATATGTAGCCTCATTTTGGGCCCTGTCCTGATAGTTGGGGGGACCCATGTAACCCATGTTTCTTAAGCTATTTACACTTGAAACATGAAACATTCAAGCATGTTTTGAGGTCCAAATAACATAATGGTAAAAGCTAAAAATGATTACACACTTTAGAGACGTAACACATCTCTTAAATGATCCCTGTTGGCATTCAAATAACACTGAATGTGTGGGAGTAAATGGAATCAATTTGCCGGTTTGAGCACACAGCTACATCAGAGAGAGCTACAAGAGCACATCATCTGTAACTGTGGGCTTTCATTAATGTGGCTTTGTATTAGAGCTGCATGTAAAGGTCTCAGAGGTTATGGCTGGAAAGGCGGGCTGTAAAAATGAAAATAAATTGGCATTACTATATAAATAACCAGAGCTGAAGATGTGTCTTTCTGCATGGTGTTGGAAAATGTGTAGGAGAAAAATGAGGGCTATATCAGGCAGTTGGATGCAATGCTCCTCAAATAGAAAACAATAGGTTTAAAACAACAAAAGAACATATCAGGTAACTGATGTAGCATGTCAAATCATAGTCTTTTGAATAAAATAAAAAATACTAATAAAATAGATAACATGAAATTATATTGACTTCACATGCAGACACTTTCTTTGCTTGCTACAGCTGCTTCCTTATTTTCTTTTGCTTTTTAATCAGTTGTCTTCCACAAATCTTGAATTATGACTTTTTAAATAAACCAAGGATTTTAAGATAATGTTTACTCTTTTGACAACCTATCTGATGCGCCAGCGACGTGTCCAAGAGAAGGGAAAGGGAGAAGGGAGAAGGGAAACACACTCTTGTGAACGCTGTCGGAAATATCAACAAGAAATTCATGAGCTACAAGCACGGATGGCCGCATTAGAATCTGAATAAAGATTCCACAATGCAATTCCAGTCTCTTTCAGTGGTAATAAGTCTACTGTTTTTACAAGAAAAACTGCTACTTTCAACTTAAACTGAGTGACTGTGTCGTTCCCAAAACTGTGTAAAGACCAGTCGGCTGCAGTTTGGAACAAAGTGGGTGCAAAACCTGAGCGATACAAAGATAATGTAAAATCACCTAAAATTCAGATGTAAACTTAACAAAGTGCTTAAGAGGTGCAGGTGCAGAGTTATTTAAAATTATGTATAGCATTCGAATGGCGGTACATTTTTGTATATTGTCAAAGTTTAGCAATCTGTATTTTTGTAAGACATGGCAATGGTGATGCTGTCGTGGTGAATATAATGGAGATCCTGCTAAATATTTACTTATTTTTATACAACTTTTGTGATACAAATTGTAACAAATAAAATAAAATACCAAGAAAATCACTCCATACATTAAAATACAACCAATGTCAACTTAGCTTTGTATAATTGCCTGACATCTGAATACTGAAAGCTGTATTGACTTTTGTATTGAAATGTTGTATTAAAATCCAACATTAGCGAGATCTCTTCTACACCACTCTTCCCAGATTTTAAACATTGTAAAAAATCCTCTTAAAGATTTGATGACGACAGTGTGCGGTGGCTAAAAACACCAAAGTAGGGAGGACGACAGGGAAACCGAATGCCTGCTGCCATATTGAGACAACACACACTTTTATATGAGCAACAGCCGAGCCGTCAGTTTGGCCCTGACCACCGAGAGCCTCCCTCAATCTGTTCAGCCCTACGTCAGCCTGTGAAGTTTCCTGGCACGTGGTTCGGACTCACGCTTGCTCGTCACAACAGAATTTAAATATCGTGCGGTGTTTGGCTTGGCATATATTTTTAATCAATAGCCTATTTTTTTTTCTTGTAACTGTGTCAGGCTTGCGTCAATGCTTTTAGGCGTTTATAATTCTAGTGATACTGTTTCTAGACTGATGTAGTGATCTATCTAGCTGAGTGGGTTTCCTCCATCAACATCGAGCTAAGGAAATCCAAGCCTTGCAGAAAATCATTAGTCGCCCACTGTTCCAGACAACTGGCCCAGCTATACTGACGGATATAGGTCAAATGCAGAGAATGATACCTCATCAAGAGTCTGTTAGCTAATCACCGCCTAAAATAAATAAATTATAAATTTAAGACAAAACAGGGGACAGAAACAGCTTCACACTAAATAATATCAGTTGGTTTAACAATTTTTGGCATTATATTTATTTTTAGATAATTTTATTCGATTTTTTAATATATAATTTTTTGTAACACTAGGACTACCAAGATTTTAGAACTACCAGAACTCCCACGCCGTCAATTTGACGGTTGCACTCGGGCGATGACGTAATCCAAAGAATGATTCTTCTAACACGCAAAAAAATTGGTCTATTAGCCTCTTGAATGAATATTATCATTATTCAGAGTGCCAAAGTTGACTAGCCTCAGTGGAGGAAGGAGGAAGAGGAGGAGGATGAGGATATGGGTTTGTGTATTAGTTTATTGATCTTGACAGCCTAAAATGCCATAACTATATAATAAAGTTTGCCATAAATACCTTGAGCATTTTCAATAGATCTACTGCCAGGGAGTATTTACCGGCTTCCTTTTGCTGGGGCTTGTTCTTCGTCCTCCGACTCGCTTCCTGGTTCGACTGAGCTTCCCAAAACCCACGAATTCTCTTCTGACTCGCCTTCACCACGCGAATCAACCTTATCAATGTTTTGAAGCATTGCCAGGGCCTCTTGTACAGATAATCGCTTCAAATCCATTTTACCTTTAGCTTTGCTGTGAGAGACACTAAAGGTGACGCAAAGCTCGCAGTACACTGTCATCCGCGGCGAAAAATGTCAATGTAATTAATAGAGCCGACAAATTGACGGGTATGAGAGTTAGAGGAAGAATTATTCAGAACTTGTTTTAACGTTTTTATTTCAGTTGAATTGCAATATGGGGATGATATACACAAAGGTAAAGAAAAAGTCACGAGCCGATGAATCTGAAAGAGCAACGTAACCAGAGTAATTAGACGTACAATTCTGAAATTGGGAGTTCTAGTGTTAAAATGTTTTTTTATAGGAAGACCAGGCATTTCAAAACAGCTTTGTTCAAAACCCTGGATTAGGTTAAAAACACCAAAATGTAATTTGCTTTTTGTCATTTTTGTCATTCACTGCTAAACATCCAAACATTGGGGTGTTATCTGCATAATCTACCGTATATGTTCTGAGAATTTGATGATTTCATACTCTCAAACATTTTTTATTATTGTTATTCGTAGTATTTTGGGCATAGCGGTGTTTTTATTTTCGTCTTCACACTTTGTGGCAGCACTGGCAATGGGACCCCCCCCAACACGTCATGCTGTTGGATTTGTAAACTAGGACACCGACACCATGTAGAATTAAAAGGTGATAGTCAGTAGGGCTGCGATGATTAATCGTAACCGTGACCGTGAAATAATCATTTACTATTTTTATCATTCTTAATCATTATCTGGAGTATAAACTGATGCTAACACGTACTAGGAATTACGTGCTAGGAAAGAAAATCCTTTGATTTAGAGAAAAAGGACTTTTATAGATATTTACTCATAAGAAGTTACTGTATTACAACCAGGAAATTAAACAAAATAACACTTGCCCTTTATTTGAAATTTGAATTAAATTAGATTTAATCAGAGCTCTCCAGGGGAATCAGCTCAAAACTATATGAATGTATTACTGATCTTAACAACAACTCAACTTGGTACCTCAAAAATAAATGTAACTGATGAAGAATGGGAACATATAATCACATTCCAAAGGAGGACCACAAAAGCTCATGTTTGGAAAGAATTATGTTGGAAAAATGGATCACTGTAGTTGCCAAATGGCTCGTAACTATCATGTATTTTGGGACTGTCCCACTGTCCCACAAATATTAGACTGAGATGAACAAAGCACTGAAGATTGTTTTTGAAATCGCCATCCCACTTGACCTCAGAATTTTTTATTTGGTCCTCAAAACTCCTGCCATGGATACAATAAATTGAAAAATGTTGTGCATTCTTCTGGCAGCAGGGAAAAAGGCTTTCCAAGAAATTGGATGACTCAGACCACACAAACTATCAAGGACTGAAAAATGACCTATGACCATTTGAAAATTGACTTATTTGACAGACTGTAGACCAAGAGTTAGTTGGTTGCTCTTTTGCAGTATGTGGTGTACAAAAAGGAAGTCACCTGGATTTGAATTTAAAGATAAATTGGCACAGTGACATTAGAGTTTGTGTCTGCGGGCAGGACGCTTCACCCACATTGCCTACTCCACTCAAAGGATGTTGTTTTTTGAAAATAGATAATAAACGCCCACAGACCTTTGTACAGGAAGCACACTATTCCTTTTGATTCACTGTTCAACAACTACAAGAGCAAACGCCAAATACAAACACGAAGACATGACGAAGAATAAAATGGTCAAATGACCCAAATGTGTATTGTTATCCAAGAATGCTAATGGAAGATGCGGGCTAATTGCTACAGCGATGCTAGCACCGCCTGCATTATTTTAACATCTACAGAACATTCTGTTTATTTTTCTGGGGTAACACTATGTCAACAACTTCCATTAAGACTCAGTTGTGACTTCATTTGAATTAGTTGTTAATTAGTACTTAAATAGACACCATTTGCCAGTAAATGTCTAGCAAGTTGAAAAAGTTGCGTTTCCTATTTAACTTTTTTAGACTTTTCCACAACAGACCACGCCCCGGAATATGACAATGCCGACCGCAAAGTTAAATAATCATGAACCAATCATTGACAAAAACAACAAAACTAATCATTAACAATTAACTTACACTAACCCTACTAAATTATTATTAACCATGTGTTGTTGTTTTTTTGTAAATTATTAATTAACATGTATACATTCTTTGTATTTTTATTGTAAAGTGTTGCCCAATCTCATTATTGTATTTGTCCAGAGTTGTAAATATTGTGCATTATATTGTGTTTTTTATATTCATATTATTTATTTATTTAAAACAAAAATAAATAGAACTAATATAAAAATTAAATACCATGGTTGTCCTATTGATATTGTAGATAGTGATTGGGACAGCTTGCCCAGTGTCTTGCCTAAGGACACAACAACCGGTTTGAATTGATGAACCAAAAATGTCACAGTGCTATTTTCGCATAGGAAATCTGTGAAACATTTATTAATACTATAAAAAGTGTAGTTGTTACCTATATTTTTTGTCACATAGAATGAATTGAAGTAGCCCAACAGTTGAAAGAAGACGCAAGAGGCTGAAGTTTTAATGCAGGAGAAGTTTATTTCCATCAGTATGGGACACAGAGAAATTTTGATTGAATGTGCATTCTAGGCTGGTCCAGTCTGGCTATGCTTCCGCCAAGATAACAAGAGCAGAGCTGGCAGGGAGAAATGCTATTTCCCCAACAACTAGCAGCTATTTTATTTTGTTTAGACTTCACTGGCATTGTATCCCATCTTCACCACAGCAGCCGAGTCATCAGCCACCTCAGCCGCTACATCTCTTCTTCCCCAGTGTCTAGACCAGCTCCTGGGTAACATTATATTTTCCCTATATTCATTTAATCCCAGACTTGTATTTAATTTCCATGCATTTTTAGCAACAATACAGTTCCTCTATCAACGTGTACAATACGTGTTTTGACTGTGAAATTCAATGTCCTGCTTTTCATTTATCCCACATAAGAGATGGCTTTATGAGTCAGTCTCTTTAGACCAGGCTTTCTCACGATTCCTGGATTCTATACGCACAGAATGTTTGTTGTCGTCATCCTGGCTCAGAGATGATGCAGTCTGATCCTTCTGCCAGCAGTGCCCTGAATTATTTATTCGCTCACATTAGACTGGACTTTCTTCTGCGTTAAACATATTTATAACCCCTAAGTCTGTCACATTAACATTGGGCTCACATTTCATGGTTGTGCCATTTCTGTTTTGAGCTTTACTTGCTGAAACATTTTATAGGCTTTTAGTAGAAATATAGCACTAATTAATACAAAGTAAATGGAGCTCTTTCTGGTTCACTCTAAAGAAAAAGAAAGTATGCATGATTATCTGCCAGTTTATTGTGTAGATATAAATGTATAAAGTCTAAAACTGTTTTTGCAATCGCTGGTCAGCTGCATACCTCCTGCAGACAACCGATCACTGCCCAGACTTTGAAGTCTTTCCTTCATGAGAAAATACATTTACCTAGTATTTATGAGCTCATCAAAATGGCCTCCTGTCCTCAAAGAAATCACATTTTCAATGTTTTCATTGGAATGTGGATTTAATGAACAACAATTCATGTTAAAGAGAGGCCAATCTGATTGTGAAAACTCTTTGCTGTGTAAAAAAGGTCCTAAATCAGTGCTGTACCCGCAGAATGGGTTCCCATTCCAAGATACAGTTCAATCTAGTCTATGTTCTTTTGTTATGGGCATTACGAGATATTTCATTATTTTGCTACAGTAGCCTGGTGATCCAGCCCCCCTGAGGGTTTGAGATCAGTGTTACACAAATCCTTTCTCTGAAATGTTTTTTGCAGATCTAATTACAGTAACTTAAGCTCAGTATGCACCCTCTACCACCAACTATCAAAATTGGTGGTAATGATTGATAATTTCTACGTTCTAAGACTCTCGGGCATTCAAAGAAATATTTAAATATTTACACTCATGGAGAATGGCTGCTCTATTATCACCCACTGTTCAATATTGCAAGAGCAAACACAAACTTTGGTGTGTGTATAATATGTGTGTGTGTGTGTGTGTGTATGTATATATATATATATATATATACACACATATATACATATATATATATTTATATGTGTGTGTGTGTGTGTATGTGTGTAGGTGTGTACACAGTTGTTCTGATTGTGATAAGACAGGAGAAATGCACAGAACGAGTCTGGCAATGGACTTTAAAACAGCAGAGAAGAAAAGAATGGCGAATTTTTAACATTTGAATAATGGAGGATTTTCATCATTCATCTCATTTGCATGAATGAAGCTAAATGCTACGCCCGGGAAGTTTTTGGTGAGGGAGCAATGGTAGAACATATGGTTCAAAGCTCAAAAAGGTACATTTTGTATAATACAGTATGTGTCCTTTAAAGGAAAACTAAGTTACATTTTACCTTGTCCGTCGTCTCCTCTTGCTGTCTCTGGGCAGAAAACCAGCCTTGAAACATTAAACGTTAAATGTTCTTGTATGTGATTAAACTGTCTTCCAAAAAAGGACGACAGAAAGAAGCTTGAAATGGGGGGTGAAACTGGGGAAGGACATTGCAGCAAATTGTCAAAGCCGGAATCAAACTCATGATGCTGTGGCCTGTCGACATTTCAGGCATTTGTGCTATCCACTGGAGTTACTTAATTTGGCGTTAAGATCTACAGAACAATTCCTTAAATTTTCAGGGTTTTCTGAAAATGTCTGGGTTTTTAGTGTATTCCAGGAATTTGCTGTAGCTACTCCTCCAGTTTAGGGGTCACTGCCCCGAGTGCTCCAATGGCGGGCACCACTTTTACCTTCAGCTTCAACATCTCCAGCTCTTCTGTGAGGCCTTGGTATTTCTCCAGTTTCTTGTGTACCTTTTTCCTGATGTTGCCATACTTGGTATATATTCCAGTCCACACTCCGTGCAGATGTTCCTTTAAACTGTGCCATTATGGCGCTCCTTGTGTGCTTTCCCTGCCAGCACCTTACACCCTGCAGTTATGTGGTGTTTGTTTATAAGGCTCTAATTGATATTTTGCCTTCGTAAAAGTTTGTTGCACCTCCAATCAAGTAGTCACCGCTTGAGGTCTCAGGAAATTTTTGTCTTACAGTTCCATTGTGTCAACACAGAGACAGGAAAAAAGGTCTTCAGCAATTTTGCTCCCTGCCTGTGGAGCAAAACATAGACTTTTTAAATTAAATCATTTTATGAACCTTTTAATGATTTTAAAGCACTGGACATTTATTTTATATAATTTTACCTCATAGTGTATATGCAAGTATGTTTTTATGTATTTGTTAATTGTATTGAATGTTTTATTGGCATATCTTGTCTTTGTTTGTTTAATCTGTGTTGTGTTTTTACAGGGTACTCATGAAAATAGAACTTTTCTCATTGGATTTTCCCTGTATCAATAAACTAACTGAATGAAAAATGAATGAAAAATTGTCTCAGGGGTCTCTATTGCTCTGGTGCTCAGGGCCTGTTCGTGTGCAGCCATGATGCCTCTGTTCTCTCCTTTAGTCCAGCTTGCTCCAGCCATTGGTAGGATCCGCCAATTCAGTTACGTTCCGGTGGTACATCCCATTTAGGGGCTTGTCCTCCCATGATGGTCCCTCCTCCCGCACCTTTTCTCATAACAACAACAGATTTGCACAAGAAAGACATGACACTATTGTTCAATTAATTACCTATTTAACGTTAGCTTGCTGAAGTTAAAATGGTAGGATTTTGGGAAAGCTAACAACAAATTTTACTGTGTGCTCTATTAAACGCTGTTTAAAAGAATGAACTCAGTGATTTTATTATTGGTTACATTCTGAGCTAATAATCACTAGAATTCAAGTCAGAACGAGGACCTGAGGATCACATGAATTGATGTGGTTTCGTTGGAATGATTCTGACTCATGCTTGTATTAAAAAGGTGTCTGTTACACTTACATCTTATTGGAAACACATTTTTAGTTATAGTCATTTTACAGTAGCGCTTGGGGGCAGACTGATCCAATTCTACTGAAAACATATCTAACGTGATTTGATTTTCATACATGAGCAGGTCCTATTAGTACCGATATTAGCATTGACACATCCTAATTATCTGCACTATTTGATATCACAGAATAAAAATAGCTTCATATCCACCCATCCCATTATTGCATCCAGTGGGCATACGCTGTTTCAAGCCCCCAGCCAGTTCTACTATTTATAAAAGCTCCCAAAGAACGAAAGAGGAGGGTTTGGCATTCCAATTGTACTGTATTTCTTCATTTACACAAAATTGAAGTTGAAATATCTTGAACAGCACTGAGCAGGGTTGAGCGTGACGTGAGCAAGAGCCGAGTGAAAATTTTCCAGGCTTGGTCTTGTGTCTGGAAATGGAGCGAGCTATTAAGAGGGTTACATGTGCAGTCACCGGTTATATTTGTATCCCGGTAGATGGATGGCAGAGTAATGCTGTTGTTGGCGGTGGAAATTTACCTGCTCATCCGCTCTGCCTGCAACATACGCACAGGTTAATACGGTAAAAGCACCAAAACAAGAGAAAAGAGTGTGGTTTTTTTTACTGTATGGTCAACACAGAGGAAACTAAACCATAGTATTTTTCCCATCCAAAATAAACCTAAGCCATAAACACGTATTTCTTGCTTTAAACAGCAAATAGAGTACATATGGGAAAGATCCTTTTAAATGTGTGGTAACTCTTCCTCTTTTTCTTATAGCATGTACTGTACATTTTAGACCACTGCATGCTGTCTACTTTTAATATAATAAAATACCGACTGCAAACTATGAATTTGGCCAAGTTTGTACACTGATGGGAACCCACTGGGTTCTACTTTAGACTGTTGAGTCCTTATGCAAGACATTTACCTACCTACTGACATGTGTGAATGAGTGAGTGATTTGGTTAATGAGATGTCTTCTACTGACCGTCATTATGCTTGTTTTTTTTTTATAGCAATGTCACATTTAGATCTTTTTTCTTCGCTTTTTTTTCTTTTCTTTTTTTGTGCCGTAGGCTTTAATGACAGGTTCACAAGCAAGGACGACAACCCCAGCTACGATGCAAAATGTTTATTGACAAACGAGAAACATAAACACCACAAAGGTATAGAAATTAATGCCGTTTTGAGGCATTCTTCTTCTGGCAATGAGGGCTGTAGGCTCCCGGGCCTCGCTACCCCCCCCATCTAGAAGATAAATTGGAATAATTAGAATTTAAAGAGGTTGGCAGGGATGGGCATGAAGTCACAAACACAGGTGGGAGTTAACTGGAGGCTTAAATAGTGTAGCTGCAGGAAGGGGCGTGAAAGGGGTGTGGTCCTGCTCCCGAACTTAAGATAACCGACTCATCTCTATAGCTTGCAGCAAGTTCCAAATTGAAATTATTCTGTTCCTATCCCGCCTTGCCAGCCTCCAGAAGAGGACAAGTCTCCAGTAACTGACCAACATCTTCAAGATTCAGACCTAAAACTGTATTTTTGTCTTTTACACAAGAACAGCTTTTTGCAATTTTTCAGTTCTGGTGCAAAATATTCAATGATTAAAAATGACAGATGCTCAATTTAGGAATGAGATTAATTTGTGTGTGTATGTATGTATGTTTATATAATATTATTATTATTCTTTTTTTAATGGACTATTAAAGAAAATGTTCAGTCTTGTTAATTCTGTCTTTTGAAACCCCAGCTTTTGACTCGGAAAGAAATAAATACTTTTTCTTGGAAACCTTTGCCCATTCCTTCCAAGTCAAACATGCATGACAATTTCCAAAGCAAAGAACACAAGTGGACTTTATTAGCAGGGTCTGGCCATAACATGCTATTAGCTTCGTTTACATGCTGAGGAAAATGAAAAAGATCTATGAACTCTGATTACCACACACTGAAATGGATAGAAACGATCACAGTGAATATGCCATGTCAATTCATTGTCAGTTTTTCTGGAAGAGTAGAGACTAGGCTAATAAGGCTAATAGCAAAGCATGAGTAGGTGCTTTGATATTGTAGCTATGTACCCATGCTACCAATTTCTGACCGTTAAACCTTAAACAAGCACTATTTTCAATCAAATTTGAGATCAAACATCAAAAAACAAACACAACTGGCAAATACACAATTTTTGTGGCAACAGCGTAAAAACGTGAGATGCATTAGCAACCAACCCGATAAATTGCTGGATCACCACTTGTAAATATATTTTCACTATATAGTGTCAAAACACACTAAGTTTAGCAGGAAGAACATAAACTCTCCATTGTTTAAAATTATGCTAACTCTGTGGAGTGAAAGTTTCTTTTGAAATGGTTTAACATATTTTTTCATTGTCAGAATCAGAATCAGAATCAGAAAAGGTTTATTGCCAGTCGTGGCTGCAGGTGCAGCAGTTTGTCTACAGGGAGAAGAGCCGAGGAGAAAGTACACAGCCCTGTGGCGGGAGAAACACCGTCTGGCCCAGCAGCTTTTCGGGGGTTGGATTTCCGAAATAGTCTGTTTATCTGTTTACATCCTGTTCCTGAATTGAAAGAGTAGTGGGGCAGGTGGGGGGGACCAGGGTTGGGTTGGCAGAGGTGGCCACCATGGGGGAGGGGGTGGTCACAAGGTGTTAAGTTGCTCAGCCAGTTTTCGATTTTCTGCAGCAGGGGGGGCTCAGGGCTTATGATTGGTGAGAAGCAGGAGCCCCCTCCACACGGAGGCAGGATTGTTGTGGTCAACAAATGTTGCTCATTTTTGCCAAATTTTACAAACTTTGTGAATAAGATATATCCCTTGTTCAGCCTTGCTTATGTTTCCAAATCCGTTGTTGTAGTGTTTTGTAGGCTACATGGTGTCCTTTTTTCTAATTTATAACGACTAAATAATATTAATGGTCATATACCTACCTGCCCTGTGCAAACTGATGGTGGTCCCACGAGGCATCACCTTACACCTAATATAACATTTACCATTCTAACACAGGCGAGCAATCACAAAGCCACATAGTGGACAAATGTTATCCACAATGTCAAAAGAAGGGTGTCAAAGTGATTATGTTAATGATGCTGTAACATTTTCCTTGGCACGAACACGAAATATATGCTTCAATCAACTTAACCCATCGCTTTCCTTTGTTTACGGTTTATAAATGACAAACGCCTTGGTTGGAAATTAGTTATAAAAAGTGTATAAACAAATTGTAAGTCAAAGATTGTAACATGGCCTGACCATAAACACCAGCCTCGATGTGCTGCATACTGTATGTGTACTGTCATTTTCCATAATCACCTGGACTGTTTGACTTCCGTCCATAACACAAGCACAGCAAAAACACGGTCTTGTTTGCTGAAATACATGAGCGAGTGAAGGAGAAGGATAGAGAGAGAGAGAAAGAGAGAGAGAGGGAGGGAGAGGAGGGGCAGCGCATGGGCCGGTGAGGGTGAAGCAGTGTGACGATGAATCATTTGACAGAGACACACGCCAAAACAGACTGCATAGATCTGAGTCAGAGAATACAAATAGGTGTGCGGCACACAAGATAGTTGTACTAAGAGAGATAATTTATGTTAAGTTAATTCAAAAGAGCAAGCAGAGGTGGGTCGTAAATTGCCAAATATTGTACTATTTTGTTGATAATAAAATGTTTGCTTTTTCATTTATATAAATAGTACATGTTCAGAAGGAGAGCAAGACAAAAAGGGAAGAAAGAAGAATAAAGATGAGGCTTTGAAGACCTGTCCCATCATCATCATCACATCTTAGGAACTCAAATAGCCTAATATACACACGCAACTGACCTGGGACCCCATCACGAAATAAAGTGGAAAATTCCACTTGCAAAACATTTCAAATCAGGGGTTTTTGAATGGTTTAGTGTGTTATTTGAACAAAATGTACAAATATATGCTGTGTTTTATTTAAAAATGTATTAAATAGTGTCATAATATAAAAATATGTCTTGCCTCAGGTGAATACTGCCATTGTGTCCATGGGCAAGACACTTAACCCGCCTTGCCCGAACATCTGGTATGTGAATGTGTGTGTGAATGGGTGACTGGTTCTTTGATGTAAAGCGCTTTGAGGTGGTAGGAAAGCGCTATATAAATATGATCATTGTTAGGTGACCATTCTATTTCGAAATATATTCCAAATCATGTCGGCGTAATCACTTATTCATACAGGAGTGTTCCATTGTAGAAATGTTTTTGTTGTTGTTGTGTTACTTTTAATGGCTGAAAAAAATGGAGCGAAAGAGAGAGAAAGAGAGAGAAGGAAAGAGAGAGGGAAGGTGCCTGAGAGAGAGAGAGAGAGAGAGAGAGAGAGAGAGAGAGAGAGAGAGAGAGAGAGAGAGAGAGAGAGAGAGGAGTTTGGTAGCCATCTGGCACTGTTTTTGAAAAACGAGATGTTTTGACTCTCATCCAAGAGTCATGCTCACCTGTGGTTCTAGTCTGAGAACTCTGATATTTATCCTACTCTGAGCTACGTAAGCCCTGCCCCACGGGCGGTGCTCCTGATAATAGATCTTTTTCAAACTTTCAATCTTCCAAATCCTCTCACAACCCCAGTTTAGTGCTCACAACTTGCCCTACCTTGTTAACTTTTAAACACTGAAGTTTTTCCTCAAGTTATATCCATACAGATAAATTTTTGGTATGACGCTATGTGTTCTTGCTACTGAGCGCTCAAGCAATGTTCTTTGAACTCATTAGTTATACTAAACTTGCTGTGGTGGAAAGTAACAAAGTAACAAAGTACAGAACTGTACTTAAGTTTACTACTGAGACAGATATCCCTACTGCACTGCAAAGTAAAAGCAAAGTATCTTCTTAGCACATTTATGGTTACATCTTGACTAAAGGTTTTCAGCTTTAAGCATAAGAAATCTAGAGATCAAAATTACTGGAAAATGTAATAAATTCATTGCTTCTGAACACAATTCTTTATTAAATCACTACAGTTGACACTTTATTGGTTCTCAAAGCCTGTGTTTAATTTTAACTCTGAAAATAAATGTTCTGTTCTCCTTTATTTTATTTATAAGTAAGTTACGTTTCTACCCCTGTACCTGTTCTTTTACTTAAGTAACAAAAATTATACTTCATCCACCACTGCTAAACCGTTACTTGAAGTAAAATTATCCAAGACTATTGACACTACAGACGATTTATGAGAGGTCTGTGGTGAACGAGGCACCAAGATCATGGCTGAGACCTAAACATCCTCTGTCTTCAGTATACATAGGTAACCGTCAGGAAGAAGACTCCGCATTACATCTGCAAATCTAATTGTTTCAAACAGTCCTTTATACAAACATTAATTATTCCTAATTATTCGCTTATTCCCCCAACTCCTCCGGGGGGATCCGAGACGTTCCAGGCCAGCCGAGAGACATAGTCCTCCAGCATGTCCTGGGGCCTCTTCCCGGTGGAACATGCTCCCTAGGAAGGCGCCCGGGAGGCATCCGGTACAGATGCCCGAGCCACTCAGCTGGCTCCTCTCGACGTGGAGGACCAGCGGCTCTTCCGAGCTCCTCCCCATGTGACTGAGCTCCGAGGAAACTCAGGAAACTCATTCGACCGCTTGTATCCGCGATCTTGTCCTTTCGGTCATTACCCAAAGCTCATGACCATAGGTGAGGGTAGGAAAGTATGATTGACCGGTAAATCGAGAGCTTTGTCTTTCGACTCAGCTCCTTCTTCACCACAACAGACCGATTCAACAACTGCCTCACTGCAGACGCTGCACCAATCCGCCACCAAGGGCGTATCTTTTGCCAACAACCTCAGTGACTTCGGCCTGGGTGATGGATGAGTCAGCCTCCGAGCCCTCAGTAGCTACGTGACAGTGGGATTTAGGAGTTCCTCAAAGTATTCCTTCCACCGTCAAACAACATCCCCAGTCGAGGTCAGCAGGTCTCTACCCGCACCATAAACGGTGTTGGTGAAGCACTGCTTCCCCCTCCTGAGGCACCGGACGGTTTGCAAAAATGTCTTTGGGGCTGACCGATAGTCCTCCTCCAGGGCCTCCCCAAACTCCTCCCAGCCCCAGGTTTTTGCCTATGCGACAGCATAGCCCGGCGGGCCCGCCTGGCCCGCCAATACCTGTCAACGGCCTCAGGAGTCCCACAAGCCAAAGAGGCCTAATAGGCCTCCTTCTTCCGCCTGACGGCATCCCTTACTTTCGGTGTCCACCACCGGGTTCGGGGGTTGCCGCCGCGACAGGCACCTGAGACCTTGCGACCGCAGCTCCGAGCAGCCGCATTGACAATGGAGGTTGAGAACATGGCCCACTCGGACTCAATGTCCCCAGAAGCTCTCCCGGAGGTGTGAGTTGAAGACCTTGCCGACAGGGCAATACGTACCCAACAGACCCTCACAATGCGCTTGGGCCTGCCAAGTCTGTTCGATTTCCTCCGCCGCCAGCGAATCCAACTCACTACCAGGTGGTGATCATTTGACAGCTCCGTCCCCTCTCTTTACCCGAGTGTCCAAGATACGCGGCCGGAGGTCAGATGACACAACGACAAAGTCGATCATCGATCTCCGGCTTAGGGTGTCCTGGTGCCACGTGCACTGGTGGGCACCCTTGTGCTTGAACATGGTGTTCGTTATGGACAATCCGTGGCTAGCACAGAAGTCCAATAACTGAACACCACTCGGGTTCGGATCGGGGAGGCCGTTCTTCACGATCACCCCTCTCCAGGTGTAACTGTCATTGCCCATGTGGCCGTTGAAGTCCCCCAATAGAACAATGGAGTCCCCAGTTGTTGCACTGTCCAGTACCCCTCCCAGGGACTCCAAGAAGGCCGGGTGCTCTGCACTACTGTTCGGCCCATAGACCGACACAACAGTGAGAGACCTGTCCCCAACCCGAAGTGTTGGAGTTCACCCCAGTGAACTCCAACACGTGACAGCTGAGCTGAGGGACTATAAGTAAGTAAGTAGACTCCAGGATGCGGCCTCGGTGACGCCAATCCGGGCGACGTAACTGGCCTTGATTTAATACTTGAAAGTGTGTTTTAAACTCATATTAGTTTCCAAGTAGAACCGAGAAGAGAGAACACAAAGCTAGTTGATAGTATTTTTATTCTTTATTTATTCATTATTTTATTTATTTTATTATTAAACAAGCCCTACCTCCTTTATTAAATCAACAGCAAGTGAAAGCACCAGAGTATTCAGCATTTGTTCAAGAGATTATTTTCTCTAATCAGTGTTCACAACAGACTCTCGTCTTCAGAGTGGTGATGTTGCTGGGTGATATTGCTGGGACGTGTCTTCTTAGCTGATTCACACAGCTTTTG
Source organism: Chaenogobius annularis (assembly GCA_015082035.1). Classification (NCBI taxonomy): domain Eukaryota; kingdom Metazoa; phylum Chordata; class Actinopteri; order Gobiiformes; family Gobiidae; genus Chaenogobius; species Chaenogobius annularis. The sequence goes on from BJKM01000059.1 coordinate 1,127,935, forward strand.
GCAAAGTCTTTTCACCGGCAGAGGCAGGATGACAGCGCCATCAACAGTGCAACATCTTCAGGACAGTCCTCTCCCTTGTATGAGAGAGTAAAAGCCCCCCTCATCCAGGTTTATATACAATAGGCCCGTGGGCACCTTTACATATTTCCTTTGCCTCCTTAATCCAGCGCCAATGTTTGTCGTCCTCTCTTGCAGTCCAGTTGTGGTTGTAATGGTCAGGACATGTGGTTCCTTTTTTTGTGTACTGAGGGAGAGAGACTGGTTGTTTTGTGGTGGTGGTGGTGGTGGTGATGAAAGGTTCGGGATTGTTGGCTTTTTAGTTTAAATTGCTTGGGTTGAAAGCATGTGATTAGCTGACCGAGATACAAAAACATGTACTAGAACTCATGAGACAGGAAATATAGCTTCCATGGTTGATATTTATACGTAGTGATGGGACTTCTGGCTATTTAATGGAGTGTAAAGCTGAATGCGAACAGAAACAATTTTCCTGACAGTTAAGACAATCATTCATCAAAATGAATGTATGATGAGGTATTATTTGTTATTTATATGGATTTTTGTCATTGTTTAACTACGTAACAGTTATGGAATTACCTCTACCTATGGCTGCATCTGAATGTCCAAAGGATTCCCTACATAGGGCACTATTTAGGGTTCACTCCATTTTTAGGATTGTCTGACTGTCCAGCAGGTGAAAAACTAGTGCACTAAAAATGTACCACAATGAACCCTGAAAAGTACCATCCATTGCTTGTCACTAGACTGGTCAATATAGACTACAATTTCAAGAGTGTTTTGTTCATATTCAGTTGACTTGATTATTTTAAGGGCTATTTTTATAATGGCCCTTAAAATATAGCTTCTTATCTGCAAATAACAATAGAAGCGTGTCTGTGGAAGATTATATTTAAGTTTGAATTGTATTTCGGCATCCCTTCATATTTTGAAGCCTGCATCTGTGCATGACACTGGAAAGTCGTGATTATCATCGTATGTTGTACTGCTATTCCAAAGTGTGCGCACATTTTGCCCTGTTTTAATAGCATTTTTAAAAACAATGTGCTCATTTATCCCTCTTACTAAGGAAATATCATTAATAAATGGCTGAGAGTGCTGTATCTAATCCTATAGCTTCAAGATCCAAATATGAAGAATCATTTCATATCCATTTTAGAATATTTTTAATTTGGGCAACCCAGAAATAGTTTGGTAATACTAAGCCTCCTTTGTTACCTGGAAACTGCAGCTTTTCTACTTTTAGTCTTGGGTGTTTTCCTTTCCAAAGGAATTTTCTGTTTAGGTAACAACTGCAAACAATCTTGGTAAGATGTTCATATTAATAATGGCAATTCTCTAATTCAATGATAACGAAAGGGGCGTCGATATTTTCTTAATTTTAGTCATTGCGTGATCAATATTTAGCTCTACTGAGTACATTGATTCTGGGTGAGATATATTGACCAAGATATTTAGAGCCTTCAGATGATAATTCAAGGTTATGTATTTCATTAGATCAGAATAATTACACTTTCCCAAAGGTAAAGCAATAGATTTTTCGTAGTTAACCTTATAGCCTGATAACTCTTCAAATGTGTTGATTATATTGATTAGTGGCGGAACAGAACCTACAGAATCATTTAATAATAAAAGGACATCGTCTGCATAATGCAAGATCTTGTGTGTTCTGACTTCAGTTTGAATTCCTTTCACAAATTAGGAGCTTCTTATCATTTCAGCCAAAGGATCCATTGCTAAAAAGAAAAAGTAATGGTGACAAAGGGCAGCCTTGTTTACTGCCTTTACTTATTGAAAATGGAGATAATGTCACTCAGTTAATACATATTGAAACTTGAGGTGAGGAGTACAAATGTCTCACCCAGTCATTAAAAACTTCTCCAAAAGAATAATATAAGAAAAAATAAGTGTAAAACAAATAAGGCCATTCAATACGGTCAATTGATGTTTGCATCTTGCATCATGCAGTATGTTGATGAGTATTCTCTAATTGGTATATGAATTCCTATTTGCCACGAATCCTGTCAGTCATTATCAATAATTTGAGGTACAATATTGTTAATTCTGACAGCAAGCAGTTTGGCCAATATTTTACAATCAATATTTTGGATACTAATGGGCTGATACGCGATGGGGTTTTTAGGGTCTTTACTTCCATTTAAAACCACTTGGTTGCAGAGAAGGAGGACGTTTTTTAATTGAAAATGCGTGAATATACATTTTGGTTAATAAAGGCACAAAAATATCTTTAAATGTTTTATGCATTTCAGATGGTAGACCATCTGGCCCACATGCCTTCCCTGATGGAAGCTGGTCTTTCACCTTCTCCACTTCATCACAGGTTCTTTCTCAAAGCTCTTTTTGTCCACCTCTGCAATTTTCGGCAGATTTATTTGTTGAATAACATTGCGCATTTTTGAATATGTGAATATATATTTTGATAAACACAATATAGAATAATATTAACTAAATACTTTTGCATTTTCCATATTTGCATAACAGATCTTACCATTTTGATCTTTGATTTAGGTCATTGCTTTGTCAGTATTATTAATGAGATTAGAAAAATACTTTCCAGATATATTATAGCTTGTTCATACACTATATGTTTTTGTTTAAATGGGGCTTTTTCTGCATTTTGAGTCATTAGGACATTCAGAGCTGTTCATATTCTTAATAATTTGGCCCAGTTTGCTTCATTAAAATTGTGTTTATTAGTTTATTAGTTCGTCTTCGAGGCGGTTTTGTTCATTCAGTTTTCTTTTTAGCTGAGCAATAAGCAATTATTAATCCTCTTAAATAGGCCTTAATCGTTTCCCATAGGTTTGAGGGGTTTGTATATTCATTATCATTCTCCGGTATAAAAAAAATATAGTTCTTTACGAATTATCGAGCAAAATTCTGAGTCTGATAACATGGATCGATTCCAATTCCATGTACATCTACCTAAATAGTTATGAGACATATTCATATGCAAAAAGATCGGAGCATGGTCTGAGATATGAATAGAACAAATAGTAGAACAAAAAGTACATTTGTCAATGTTTTCAGCTATCTTTTGTGTAACACGAAAGTAGTAAATTCATGGATAGGTCTTATGATGGCTTGTGTAAAATGTGAAATTCTCATCAAGTGGATTTTGTTTCTTGAAGCACTTGATCTAATTTACCGCCTAGAAACAATTCCAATTGTCCCCTATATTTGGAGTTCCAAATTCCACAATCAATTATGTTGTTCAATGTTCAATTTGATTTTTGGCACAGCATATACATTCAGGATGCTCACAGTTTCGCCATATATGGAACTATGTACTAAAACAAAACAACCGCCTGGATCTAATTCAATGTGTTCAACTTTAAGTGGGAGATTTTTGTGGATTAAAACTGCTACTCCTTTGCTTTGCTATTATAAGAGAAAGAATATACGTATTTGACGCACCCAGTCTCTTTTGAGTTTTGAATGTTCTGATGGAGTCAGATTGGTCTCCTGTAGCAGTCCAATGGCTACCCTTTCCTTTTTCATAAATACAAATATTTTGATCCTTTTTGTGGGGTTATTGCACCCTTTAACATTCCAAGAACATGTTATGATTGTCTTGGCATTTACCACAAAGTTATTCTAAAACATGTGAGCTTGTTCCAACTTTTCAGTTGTCACAAACTGCTCAGTGATTCACTGGATGCAGCTTTAATAATAAAGAAAGTTAAAATAAACCAAATAACAAAAACAAAATGTGAACACAAAATTTGAAAAATGAGAAATGAAGAGTGGACACCTACAACAAACTACCCCATTCCTTCCCTCCCCCCAAGCATCACATACAGCACAAGCTGAATCCATGCAGTTGTGTCAAACTGTTCCCAAACATTTAGAAAAGACTCTTGTCTACCTTTTATTATAACTGAAGAGAATTAGCTCAAGAATGTTTCTATATATTTCATTTAAATATATATAAATATATACATCTTGTGTACCATCTCTTATGCCATCAAATGTGGCATATTCCAAGGAGATGCGCTGCCCCCACTGCTGTTCTGCATAAACCTCTCAGCCAAATAATCAACAAGACTGGCCAGATACCAACTCAGGAATGGGGCCACAATCAGTCACCTCCTCTACATGGATGACATCAAACTGTACGTGAGCGAGACATCAACTCACTGATCCACACGACCAGGATCTATAGCGCTGACATTGGGATGTCATTCGGGCTTGAGAAGTGTAGTCGGATGGTAACAAAGAGAGGGAAGGTAGTCCACACAGAATGGGTCTCACTCCCAGAAGGAACAATAGCAGACATCGAGGATGGTTACAAGTACCACAGGCAAATGGCAACCTCAAAGGGGTAACAAAGAAAGCGGCAACAGCCAAATACCTACAACAAGTAAGGCAAGTCCTAAGAAGCCAGCTCAATGGCACCAAATTAAGTTGACGTTGTAGGCAGTTTTTTTATGTATATATATTGTTATACATGTGATTATTCCGTAGGTGACGGCGGTTCACGTCAAGGCCGTTATAGAGTTCCATGAGCGAATTAAATCATTGATACTTGCCCCTATAAGTAAAGGACAGTATAGCTGGAAATTGCATATCTTAAATGTATCTTATGCCCAATGCTTTGCGTTTTCCTTGACCCATTTCACTGAAATCTGGGAATACGTGGATCCACTTGGATTAGAACAATAAATCCCCTTTCGCGTGCCAGGTGAAGGCTCTTCACTTAATCCTGATGGCTGAGAAGCTTCATTATGAGCGGGCGTGAATGTTTTTTTTTTTGCCTCGGCTCGTTCACAATCCACACTGGGAAGATTTATTTTTCGAATAACTCCGGAACAAGGCGCTGAACAAAAGCGGTGCAGTCCATTAGGGTTTAGGATTCAGACTGCCTGCTTTTGTTCTCCAAATCGTCCACCTTTGGCTGTAGTAAGATGCGGTTTTTCAGGACTTTTACGTATTTTTTTGCGCATCAGAGACGTCATCCTCCTTTTTACTCACGTGTTGCTGGATTTCCAAAAACTGCTTGGCCAAACTACTCATTGAGTTGTCAAAATGGTTCGCATATTGTTCAATGGTTCCTAGTCGGCCAAGAACCTCTTGTTTGCTGTTCTCTATTGCCTGGAACAGAGACTCTTGTGTGTTTTGTTTGTGAGGGCCACCGCAAACACACAGTGCTTCACCAATCAGGTCACACAAAGGTAGGCTCGAATATGAAGCAAGTATATGTGTTTTGCATTCAATGCCTCATTTTAGCTTGTAGTCTTGTGCAAAAGTTTAATACAACTTAGGCGAGTTGTATTAAAAAACGTAGGCAACTTTAGGCGAGCCTAGGTGCGGAGCTCACTCATGCACATCCTTCCCCTCCGCCATCCTCCAGTTGACTACAACTGAATCTTTTTCTACAATAAAACTTTGTATTTCAATAAAAACTTATATTTATGTGCAGAAATCCCCCACTCATGCAGCCTTATGGGCAGCTTTTGCCTCACAGCAAGAAGGTTCTGGGTTTGACTCCTCATGGCGTGGGGCCTTTCTGTGGGAGTTGGCATGTTCTCGTGTCTGCTCGGTTTTCCCTACCCCTAAATACATGTACAATAGGCTCCTTCCCTCTGAGGCCAGGGCCCTGAAAATACTTTCTTGGTTAAATAAAGGTCAATACAAATGATCTGCTTCCACTGTGTTTCTTGAGTTCCTTCAGAGATGCTGTATGTAAACTAAGAAAAAGACAGCTCTTTTCATAAATGAGTCACATCACTCTACAAGCATACAATATCTATACCATACAGATGGCAGCAACATGTGTGAAATATCACGTTTGATTGCACTGCTAAGTACACTGGAAATGTTTGTCTTTGTCCTGTGTGCAACAGTGGAACTATAGGTAATTGTCAATTGTTGCTATCTTTGTACTCTATTTGAAAGGAAAAAAAGAGATCAGTAGAAGCAGAGAGAACTCCAAACAGCTGTAAAACCCTTTTCAATCAACACTTTAGTTTTTCTTTTTTCTTTTTTTTTGCCAAGAACAGATTGCTCAAGAAGAAATAACTTTCCTTTTCCAAGTAATAAAGTCATAAACAATCGGACAATCGGCAGAAGGCAAACAAAATTAGCTGGGGTCAAAGTTTAAAGAGAAGATAGGCAGTGGCAGTGGAGGCAGGGTCAGGCCTGGAAAGAGCATAAACAAACAGCAAAATGTTAGGACATGTTCTGCCCGCTGTTGCTGTTTTCCGGTCATATGTCACTGCGCTGTGCTATGGAAAATAACTCTCACACCAGACAGAGAGGTCAGACATGTAATTTGCTATAAAAGCATTTTGATTGTATGTTGCTATTGGTGTTTTTTTTGTCCTGTCAAAATACACAACAGAATAATGCTAAAAATAGTTTGGCAGTAATGACATGCTAGACCTATATTCTCATAACGTTATAATACAGTAATGGCTGTGTTTAGCATGTGATACTTATTTGTTGAAGATAAACTATTTGCATTATAATTTTTTGGCCTGTAGTTTTTATTTGACAGGATAGTATAGCGTGAAATAGGGATGAGAGAGGGAAGGATATTGCAGCAGATTTGAATTTACAACACTGTCGGTTGCTCACATGTATTTATAGTGTAAAATTGAGGTGTACATAACTGCACATGTTGTGTTCAAATGTAATTGTTAGAAGAAAAATTAAGAATGTGATCCTTGGTTTTGTCAACATTTGTATTTGTATTTGCAGTGTATTCATGTATAGTTACTTGACCTTTGAACTAGCTTTATCACAACAAATGTTTGCATATTGGCAATTTTTATTTTACCTGCCCCCCATTTCAATTAAATAGCATAGGCCTATAATATTGTAACGTTATCTGAAATCCAGGAAGACACAGAAGGAAAGTGCTGTTTTCCAGTATATAGTAATTTTTTATAGCCCTACCATCCATTTGTTTTCCAATAAATGTTGTATATTCATTGTGTAAATGTATAGAAAAAAATTGTATAATAATTATAACAATATAGGCCTATTTGCCCTGTGCACTGCTCTGTGCACAACCCTGTGCCGCTAATTTCAGTTGACTCAAATGTATGTGGAACCCCTTCAGCCAGTAGTATAAATCTGCAGACCTGGAGCCTGCACTCTGATGACCTGCACTGAGATGTGCCGCACTCAGACACCCCTAGGCCATTTACAATAACAAATTTAGTAGCCAGATATATTACAACAGAAAATATCACAATAAACAATCATATTGAAACTATTTTATTTCGCTCAATCAATAACCATAAAGCAAGATATTCCCAGTAAACATATTTTTTAAATATTGTTAAACGTTATGACCTGCAACTAATTTAAGGAAAGAGTACCCCACAAAGAAGAAGGGGAATCCTTGGATGACTGCGAAACATATTCATTTTAAAAACATTTGTCCAGTTGACAGCATTCAATTTTCTTTTTTGTTACAGTACTTTTGGATTGGATATACATGTCCCCTGTTAGTTTACTTATTTACTTTTCTAGCCCAAAGGCTTTGTTAGACAAGACAGCTGCAGCGTGAAATGACATTGGGGCGGTAACAACCGCAATGTGCAACTTAAACCTCTACACTACCGGCCAGTACTCCTGTAGATTTCTTTGTGCCCTTTAATAAATCTCTTTGTTTCTCTATGTTCCATGTTTGTCTTCATTCTCCTGTCCTCAGAACATACTGTGAAGGAGTAAGAAGACAGGCTGTACCAGAGGGATTTCCTCCGTCCCATGTGCACAGGAGAACGATCTCATAATGTAAAACTGCTTTCCACGTGTTTAACGGCCTGATGAGATTTACTCATGCGTCTGTGATTCTAACCAAACTGACAAAACAGATGTAAGCCAGGCCCAATAGAATTACACAACTAACGGAATTTCCATGAAAATATATTTGGTTTCATTTTTGCATAGACTTTTCGCTCATAGGTTGGCATTTAGCTTTTTACTCATTTCCTGGAATACATTTTGTTTTCTTTTATGGGAGAAGATAATAGTATGCATGCTAGATAATTTGATAATACGTTTTGGTTTTTGGGAAATTTGTCACAGGATTTTACAATCTTGACGCATACAACTTAATTGCACATGGTAAGCTAAAATAGGTTGAATTCACATGACATCCCAACATTCCATCTGCCTGTAATATTTAATACAGATGGTGGGCAGCTAAAATTAATATTGTTAAAACGATTTTTGTTTTAATACAATTAGTACTTAGGTCTAGTCACTTATTATCAGGTTCAACATTTTTGTTTACTAGGGAAAACTGGCTCTTGCCCACCATGAGGTTATGAAATTATCAAATTCTAGAACAGGGGTCTCCAATTATATTTTCCAGGGGGCCAGATTTTTTGGAGGGCTCAGGTCCAGAAAGGTCCAAAATCACACCACAATTTTATGTTTTATCTCTATAAGCAGTATAAACAACTCACAGTGGCACAATTCAAAAACAGAAATCAACATAGGACTTTACTTTCAGACAAGGCCTAAAGGCCTAAAGCAGCTCTAAAGCAGGTCCAAAACAGGACCAAAACAGGACTAAAGCAGGACTAAAGCAGGATTCAAGCAGGACTAAAACAGGTCTAAAACAGGACTAAAGCAGGACTAAAACAGGACTAAAGCAGGATTAAACCAGGACTAAAGCAGGACTAAAACAGGACTAAACCAGGACTAACACAGGAATAAACCAAGACTAAAACAGGACTAAAGCAGGTCTAAAACAGGAGTAAAACAGGAGTAAAACAGGACTAAAGCAGGACTAAACCAGGACTAAAGCAGGATTCAAGCAGGACTAAAACAGGTCTAAAACAGGACTAAAGCAGGACTAAAACAGGACTAAAGCAGGATTAAACCAGGACTAACACAGGAATAAACCAGGACTAAAACAGGACTAAAGCAGGACTAAAACAGGACTAAAGCAGGACTAACACAGGAATAAACCAGGACTAAAACAGGACTAAATTAGGACTAAAGCAGGACTATTATTTGCAGAGCACTATATATATATATATATATATATATATATATATATATATATATATATATATTATATATATATATATATATATATATATATATATAAAATATACAGATTGCCAACATGGGGTTCCCAACTCCGTGCCGAATCAACAACTCAGTGTATGTATGAAAATACCATTTTCAACTTGATGACATTATCATCACCATGACAAACGATCATTGTTCTGGCAATACAAACTCAAATAAACAAAAAGAAAGATAATTTAAAGTAGGAGGGTTATGTTTCTGTTTAGCAGCATCATAACCACAGTATTGCTATATAAGATGTAATAAAGTTACATGCCAAAAACAAATCATGCAATAATCATCAGTCTTTTCAATACAACAGAAATGTCTTATAATGTGACCATTGCCTGAACTCACATACCTGTTGGTGGATCCATCTCTTGTTACGGTTCAGCTCTCTGTGATTTGCATTTTGCTGAGGAGCATTTCTGCTTCTGCTGGTGTTTTGAGCATGTGTTTATTACCTTGAAAAGGAACCAGAAGAACTGGCGGAATTGAAAAGCCATGCCTTCTCTTGAATTCCTCACAGATGTGGCAAAACTTTGTTCATTGCTGACAAATCTCATATGATAGGGCTTAAGCAAAAAACATTGCAAAACTTGCCTTGGTACTAGAGGTCTTCTTTAGCTTTTAAAGCCTTCACGACACTCCTTTTCATGATGGTAAAGGGGCCGCATTATCAGGCCTCGTAGCTTATTAGCATATTCTCTATGGTGAAGTCAGGGACCGCAACTCCAGTACTAGATAAGCCCTCAGTGTTGTCCCCATCCTCACCTTCCGGATGATTAGTCTGGATCACGGAGGGCGCTCTCCTAGTGGTGTCTCTTCAGGAGTTGTGTTAGGCAATGCAAGGCAAGTTTATTTGTAGTGCACAATTCGTACACAAGGCAATTCAAAGTGCTTCAAAAAACAGTTTAAGACATAAAAGAGAATAGTGCAAATTAAATCATTTCAGTCTTATGCACATCTAAACAAAACCATTTTTATCTTAGATTTGAACGTTGTCAGAGTAGGGGCCTGTCTCACATCTTCAGGAAGACTGTTCCAGATTTTAGCAGCAGAAAAGTGAAATGCAGATTCCTAATTTTTAGTCCTGACTCTGGGCACCAGCTGGAGGCCGGTCCCTGAGGTTCTTAGAGTCCGAGATGGTTCATATGGCACTAGCATGTCCGAAATGTACTTTGGTGCTAGGCCATGGAGAGACTTCTCCATGCAGAAGCAGATCTGCTTTAAAGTCTACTCTCTGAGCCACAGGAAGCCAGTGCAGAGACCTGAGCACAGGACTAATGTGATTGTACTTCCTGGTTCTAGTCAGGACCAAAGCAGCAGCTTTCTGGATGTACTGAAGCTGTTTTACAGCTCGTTTGGAGAAGCCAGTGAGTAGGCCATTACAGTAGTCTAATCTACTGGAGAAAAATGCATGGATACGCTCCAAGTCTGTTAGCAGTAGCATCATTAGCTTGCAAGAGAGTCAGCTTTCCACCGAGGTTACGGTCCCATCAGTTTTGATCGTTTAGCTCCAGAAGCATTACCTTCCTTTTTCCTTTTCCTTTTCCTTTTCCTTCCTTTTTATTCCATGTTTAGTCCTCACTCACAACATCTTACTCCCCATTTTTGGGGGGTTTGTGGGCGATTTTCAAGCAAATATTGCCAGAGAGTACAGTACACTACTCCAGAACTGGAAGTCCGTTTCAAACCATTCCAGCTCTGGCTTTATGTTTAGGGTTGTTGTCCTGCTGGTAGTCTTTTGCAAACGGCAACAGGTTTTCTACCAAGATTGCCCTGTATTTGGTTCTATTCATCTTCCCATCAACTCTTAGCAGTTTCCCTGTCCTGTCATGTGCTGATGCATGTCTGATCAGTGCTCTTCTTGTTCAGCCTGTGAGTTTTGGTGGACTGCCATGTCTTAGCAGCTTTGTAGTTGTGCCATACTCCTTCTATTTTCTGATGATGGATTAAACAGTGCTCTGTGAGATGTTCAAAGCTTGGAAAATCCTTGTATAACATAACCCTGCCCTAAACTTCTCCACCACTTTATCCCTGACCTATCTGGGGTGCTCATTGGACTTTGTGATTTCATGACTATTTTCTCCCCAACCTTCTCGTAACATACTTCTGTGGCCTACACAGAAATGCTTCATTTATACTGAGATAAGAGTACACACAGGTTGGCTCTATTTAACCGTTAGGTCAACATTCAATCTTTCAGTAATGATCAGGCAACTTCTGACAGCAGGTGGTTGCACTCAGGGAAAAGGGGTTTGAATACTTTTGCAAAAATGCTAATAAAATGTATTTAAGTTTGTGGAAAATGTCGAAAGGTTCCAGAGTATGAATACTTTTACAAGCCAGTATACATATACAAAAAATACCAATTTCTCTCAAATATTGTTCACAAATCTGTCAAAAACTGTTTTACTGAGCAAGTAATATTAATAATCCAGCCCACCTCACAGTGGCATATTAAAATGCTGATGTAACGGCATGAATATTGCACAGAAAACCCGTATCGTGACCACCAAAATGGCAGCCGAAGTTACTGGATATTAGCAGGAACTGGAAAACGCTATAGTAAACTTTGATTCAGAGCATCCCAAATGTACTCAAGGGGTTACATTTGCATTATTCTGCCATTCATTCACAACCATTGCCTAATTTTACGGCATGATAAGACACAGACCCATGTTGAAACACAATTCTTGGAAGCTGAAAACATCCCAGTTCTTGCATGGCCAGCATACTCACCAGACATGTCACATGTCACACATGTCATTGAACATGGGGAATATTCTGCAATATGGCATCAAACTTTATTATGTATTTATCCCATAACTGTACAGTGAAAAGTATAGGGCTGAAAGATTTTGGGAAAATAGACAGAGGAAATAAAGTTACTTGAATAATTGCAGTCTTTGTGATTTACTACTGGTGACCCTTCAAATTGCAATTTGGATTGATTGGGATAAATCTTGCTGCTCTATTGAAGCATTAGTTTTTACTGTGAGTGGGCTTGTCTCTCCACATATATGTTTTTTGTTTAATGCCATACTTCCGAAAATTTCAGGCAAAACCAGTACATCACCATAACCAGGTGGCAGAACTTTACCAGAAAAAAACAAAAACATCCTGACCAAACAACCATCACACAACGGTGGAATGTTTTGGCCCAGAGCACAATGACAACATGCTGTAAATGGTAAGGTAGCTGGAGGCATAACTATGGCTCTATGAAGTTCCTGGATCTGACTCATTCTGTGGCTGTCCGGCAAATAAACCATCACTTCATACTTCAGGTACACAAACACGGTGCACATGTGAATATACACGCTAATGTCATTTGTTTTAGCTGGGGGTGCAACCAGGCAACCATGTCAAGTATTTTCAGACCATGACACATATTGTACAATAAGCATATTTTTGGAATGATGAACAAGTGATCAGTTTTTTATATAGTTATATATATATATATATATAAAAAACTGATCACTTGTTCATCATTCCAAAAATATGCTTATTGTACAATAAAAATAAAGAAAATATTATTTATATATATATATATATATATATATATATATATATATATATAAATAATATTTTCTTTATTTTTTGAAATTTATAACCATGGCACACAAATCCCAAAGAAAACGTCCCATTTTAGTCCAGAGTCTGCCAAATGTATCTATTTTCAAATTAAGTCAGAATGTAATCTTTTCCATTTTACGAATGTCCAGTATAAATGTATGTCCAGTCCTTGATTGTCAGTGTATTTTGTGCCTTTTTTGTTTTCTGCTGCCAGGAGGAGGCCTCCAAAGAACAGCGCTGCCAGTTGTGTCAATGGCAGGAGACCAAATACATAGTTCTGAAATCCAGTGGGATGGTGACGTCATAAATTGTCTGTAAGGCTTTATTGACCTTAGTCCAATACTTGAGAGCAACAGGACAGTCCCAAAACACGCGATAATAGTTTGCCTCTTGGCTGCCACAGTTTCTCCAACAGTTAGCATTTCCTTGAATGGGCACTTTGACAGTGTTATGAAAACATGACACATTTTCCCAGCAAAATTTCTCTCCAAACATGTGATTTTGTGGTTCTCAACTGAGATGTACATATATTTTCCCATTCTTCATTTGCCAGAACAAAGTGACCCTCTCTTTCCCATCGATCCTTAATGTAATTAGTAGTGTGGCTGCCCAAATTGTTAATACATTTGTATAATTTAGATATGTTTCCCCTTTGAAGTTCTGATTTATAAGCTTTAATTAATATTTCAGTCAAAGGGCTTTGATGGTCATTACTTTTTGTTTGATTTCTTGCCTATAATAACTCCTTGTTTGTAAATACAAATAAAAGTCCTGGCTTCCTTCCAACTCAGGGGGATCTATGTTTATTAAGGGCCCAGTTAAATGTTGATAAAAGCAATGGCGTAAGTGCTCCTTTTAGAGCTTTACACGACTCTGATGTGAACCCATCACTCCCCGGAGATGTAATGTTTTTTAGTCTTTTGATCGCACTTTGAACGTCAGTAGGTTTGTTATTTCAGCACCTAATTTTTTGTTTTGCTCTTCGGTCATAGCGGATAAATTGAGAGGGTCCAAAAAATATTCTATTTCTTCTTTGTTTCCTGAAATTTTGTTGGTGAAACGGTTTTTTTAAGAGGATTCAAACGTTGATTGTACTTGGTCTTATTTGGTCAAAATTACATTATTCTGCCCATCTCGTATTTTAAAAAATAGTTCTTTCTGCCTGTTTTCTAAGCATCCAATCTGATAATTTTGTGAATTTGAACGGCTTTCAATTACGTGTAACAACATTTTCCATCCAGGACTGAACCAGAATTAAACTAGGACTAGACTGGTAGCAAACCAGGTCTGAACCAGGACTAACTGAATCAAATCAGATCTAAAGCAGAATTAAACAAGGACTAAACCAAGGCCAAACCAGGTCTAAACTAGTGTTAACCCAGAATTAAACCACTTAACTAGGTTTTTCTTTTAAAATTTTATATATATATATATATTTATATATATATATATATATATATATATATATATATATATATATATATATATATATATATATATATATATATATATAATATATATATATATATATATATATATATATATATATATATATATATATATATATATATATATATATATATATATATAATATATATATTTGGAAGATGAGCCGTGGGCTGAATTAAATCACTTGGAGGGCCTGGTGGTGGATGAAGGGCAACAAACACAGAAATATGATTAAATGATAATTGTATTAAACAAACAAGTGAACAAACAATATCAAACACAAACTAAATAATCAATCAATACATTTTCCAGAGACCTTTTTTGACATAGATTGTGTTCCAGCATTTGAAAGTTCAGTTCAAAAAAGAAAGGTTGGACTTTTGGTTAGTTTATGGGCCTTTGAGTTCAAGTTTCTTTGAAAGTGAACTCTTAGTGCGGCGGTGTCAGTCATAAGAGGCTGAATTTGAGACATGGGTTACAGGGTCCCCCCCTGACCTCATTTACGTCCCTGTGCATGGACTGGACCGACAGCTGTCAGGTGGCTGGCCAGGAGAGTATGAATAACCAACATCATCATCTGGCATGGCAATTGAAAAAAACGTTTCCGAGTGCATCAAAGAGTGACTGAATGCTTTTCAGGATTGGATGGCCCAAATGGCTGTTATGTAGTCGGTCTGGTAGGCGTCTTGCTTTTGTTGAGCTTCTTTTTGGCAGTTCAACTTCTGAGGTGACTGTATCAGGCTCAGTATCAGAAGGTAGGATGTGCACGGAATCTGGTGTGTCAGGTTAAGAGGCAGAGTCAGCAGATGAGTCAATTTCAGAGTCTGGAGTAACTGGTTCAGGTTCTGTTGGTTCTTGCTGAATGTCAAAGCATAATTCAGCTTGAGCAGGAACAGCTGTGTCACCTCTCAAGAGTCTCCTTTGCTGGAGTTACATTTAGCTTCCTTCACTCTAGTTTGATGAATCCTGGTAAGAAAATCTTCTCCTGTCCGAGTGTCAAAAACATTGATCTGTGATGTGGCTCCTGAGATTTCTGGTGCTGTTTCTAAGCCCATAAATCATTGCCAGACTCGTTCATTTCTGCCATTGTATCACGATCCTTACTACCGCCTAGCTTCATTAGCAAGGCGAAGGCAAAAGCAAACCAATATGTTTTTCTCTCAAATATGTGATTCTCTCTGCTGCCAGTAGATGGAGCCCTAAGTTCAGCTCCTTGCGTGTGTAAAGCCAGAAACATGGAACTCCTTTGATTGTGCTGTTGTGTCAGTGTTGGGTAGCATTACTTTTAAAAGTAACTCGTTATGTTACCCCGTTACTGCCCTGGAAAACTACCGTGTTACTTTAGTGCGCTACTGTGTTATAAAAGTAACGCGTTACTCTGGCGCTACCAATTATTAACATTATTGTATAACCTATATCGTTTGCCGACAATCTCTTTGCGTTGTGTTGTGGAAATTCTCCTCTAACGATTATGAAGAAATAAAGTAAAACAATAGAACAGAGTTGTCTTTTCTCAAAAGTGAATTGTTTAATTCAGTGTATAGTTTGAATTAATCTATCCCTCGGACAAGCATCGTCTGTCCCTTCTCTGGTCTAAGTGCCGATTCACCGGCTCTTTTTTGGGTCAAAAGAGTGAGACGCCGCAGACGTGGAAAGAAGCCGGTATATATATCTCTTTATTAACTGCAAACCCGCTGGTTACATTCCATTGTATACGAATTGTGCTGTGCTCAAATTGTGCTCTACGAATAAACTTGCCTTGAAGTGGAGTGTGAAGTGGCCCTTCCTGGACTCGAATTGTTTATTATCCTGGGGGATTTAAAAAGGAAAATCTCAGCCATGAACTACCAAAGTACAGACAGTTTATTAAAGTCCCAACCAGAGAGCAGAACACGCTGGATCACTGTTACACAACTCTCAGTAACACCTATCGCGCCATGGCCTGCGCTGCTGTGGGCTTTTCAGACAGAGGCTTAAGCTCTCCAAACCTATAGTGAGAATTTCTAAGAAGTGGACCAGTGAGGCAATGGAGGAGCTAAGCACGTGTTTGGACATTACAGACAGGGAGGTTTGTTTTCAAAGCTGCAACAGAAAATTTGGATAAGTACACGGACACTATGACGTCATACATTTAATTCTATGAGGACAGCATTATACAAACACACACCAAACTAACCTTCAGTAATAACAAACATAACATAAACATCAAAACTGAGGCAGTTAAGGCAGCAGAAGGGAGAGCACTACAAAGGTGTGAAGTATGTATTTAGCAGGGAGGTGTCAAGATATAGACCTCGGTACAGTATGCATCTAGAGAAGAAGTTCTCTGACAACAACCCCGTCTCTGTGTGGAGAAGGCCCTGGGTCCTCCTCATCAACTAGAGACAAGACCAGAGCAGGGATGAGTCTGCCCACAGGAAGGTGGTGGACGAGCTAGTGTCCTGGTGCAGTGGTAACAACCTGCAGCTCAACGCCCAGAATACAGTGGAGATGATCGTGGACTGGAAAGTCACAGCCCCCCAGCCACCTCTTGCCCTTACTCCCCCATCACCACCGTGGACTCCTTCAGCTTCCTCGGCCCACTCAGTGGGAGCCCAACAACTCCTTCATCAAGAAGTACCACCTGTGGCAGCTGAGGAAAGCCAAACTGCCAGTGCAGATGATGGTGCAGTTCTACACGGCCATCACCGTGTGGTACGCTGGAGCCACAGCCAAGGACAAACAGAGACTACAGCGCATTGTGCGCTCTGCTGAGAAGGTGATCAGCTGCAGACTTCCATCTCTGCAGGACCTGTACGTCTCCAAGGCTCTGGGACGAACAGATCGGATCACAGCTGACCCTTCTCACATGGACATGGACTATTTCAGCCACTCCCCTAAGGCAGGAGGCTACGGTCCATCCGTACCAGAACCTCCCACCACAAGAAGTTTCTTTCCCTCTGCCGTTGGACTCATGAACACTTAACACCTTCAACAGTTATTTAAATCAATTAACATTCATGCACTGCAAATGTTTTGCACAATTCTGACCAACTGTAAATTGTGTATATATTTAGCCCAAGTCTATTATATTTTATTTGTAAATATATTTTTTTTATACATGCCTGTTTTGATATATTTTGCTATTATTATTCGTTATTTTATGTTGCACCATAAGGCCAAAGCAAGTTTCTAATCTGTAAATTCTGTACACTGACAATGGTAATAAACCCCTTTTTAATTCTGATTCTGATTTAATAAACTCTTTGTTCATTATGATTTAAGTCTTTGTTCATGCTTTATTAAGACTAATAATGGTGTAGTGGAGCCAAAACTAAAGTAAAGCAAGGATACATTGGACTTGAAAGTATTTACAATGATATATAATAGGTTTACAACAGACTTTTAACAGTGCTAAAAAAAAGTGTGCTTCGTAGAGCTCTGAAACGGTGGTCGGCGAGTGCTGGATCCTTAAACACAGAACATCACACATCTCGTATAATGACTAGTGTATTTGTGTGTGTGTGTGTGTGTGTGTGAGTGCTGGCGAGGCTTTGTGTGATCTGGTAAAGAGAAAATGATTTGAACAAGGATTTTATACTGCTGAGTGAATTGGATGTGAATGATAATGTACTGTTGACACATGTTACGTTCATTCTTAAACTCCTTCGTACGTGCGATAGTCAATTACTGCCCTCTAGTGGACATTATAAGTTTCGTTACTTCCACATGCGCTCACTCAAGCACGGTCGGTTCACAGTGCAGCCACAGACAAAAAACATCCCGTTTTCAGCCTTGGGGTATCTTTGTCCGTAAGTTGAACACTATTTACTGTTGTAATGTTATTTTACTTTGCATTTCGCAAACTTATGTAAAGATCAAAGCTGTGAATCAGAACTTGTTAAAAAGTTCGTTTTTTGCTAGCTGCTGTGTATGTAGCATTGTTCTAATTTAAGCTAGGCTATACGTCTAGACCTTTATCTTATTTGCTCTTACATGTATTTTTTGTTGTACAACTGATGTAAAAGTAGATTTATAAGGTCATTGTTGTAGTTCATTTATTTACATGTAATAAGGGACAACATTTTATTTTCTATGTACTTGTATGTACATTTGTGTGCAGTTCATTAATACACGCTTATGTGTTTTTGTTACAGTTTTACAAAATTAAAACAAAGAGACAAATTGTGGAGAAAAGCGTCTAAAAAAGGCCATTAAAGACAAGTCTTCTCTGCATGGTCGTTGGACTCTCTTTTTGAATGTTCGCTATCTGTCAAGCCCTGGTAGTGACACCATAGTGAGGACAGAATAGTAAAAGGACATTTACACATCGGACTAAGACAAGATTGACTGTCGCCGGCGCACTGAACAAACGACACAAGATGGAGCTACAAGACGAGACAGACCAGTCGCAAAAACTCTATGAGACCAGGTCACAAGTTTCTGGTTCACGATCAAGTAGGTCCTCAGCCAGTGCCGCAGCCACCAAAGCTAAAGCTAAAGCTGAAGCAGCCATAGTAGAAGCCAAGTATGCAGCGAAAGAAGCACAAATGATGAAAGAAAAAAGCTCGAATAGAAGCTGAAGCAGCACAACGCAAAGCAGAGTTGGAGGCTAATTTGTACGTGCTAAAAACAGAGAGGAGTGCCACAGCAGCCTCAGCGGAAGCAGCAGTTTACGAGGCCGCAGCAGCGATGGAGAACAACCCTCTCGACGACTTTCAACCAGATCTTTCCTCAGGACACCGTTCAACGCACCAGCGAGTATGTGCAGGCGCACTATGCTCCGGACCCTCAGCAAGAAGCTTCGGTCCTACAGCCACCACCTGTCACAATCTCCAACGCAGAACGAGCATCCTCACCACCGCTACCAGACCAAGTTAGGTGGTTCCCGCTTCCTAACAGGGAAGCAAGTATTCCCAAGACTTCCACTAAAAATGAGGTAATGTTCAGCACTCAAAACGGAGCCCAAACACATTATCCTCCCGCTCCAGCGTCTCTCACACCCAGCCTTAGGGACTATGCTTGTGAAGCAGCACCAATGACTGATCTCACTAAATATCTAGTTAGAAGAGAGATGGTGAGCTCTGGACTGTTAAAATTTGATGACAGCCCCGAAAACTACTGGCCTGGAAAACGTCTTTCCAGGATGTTACTAAGAAACTCAATCTAACAGCTAGAGAGGAGCTTGACTTACTGGTAAAGTGGCTTGGCCCAGATTCATCTCCACAAGCAATGCGAATCAGGTCAGCTCATGTCCACAATGCCACTACAGGTGTCGCCATGGTTTGGCAAAGATTAGAAGACGTTTATGGTTCACCTGAGATTATTGAACATACCTTCTTGTCAAAAATTAGAGAACTTTCCCAAAATCTCTAATAAAGAAAATCAGCGTCTCAGAGAATTAGGAGACATTCTAATGGAGATACAGTCAGCTAAGTCAGGGGGACGTTTGCCTGGACTAACGTATCTTGACACAGCCAGAGGAGTTAACCCCATTGTAGAAAAAGCTCCCTTACGGACTACAAGAACGTTGGATCACACATGGCTCTAAGTACAAGGAAGAACATAATGTTTCCTTTCCACCTTTCAGCTACTTTGTAAGCTTCATTTCCAGCCAAGCAAAAAATCCGAAATGATCCAAGCTTTTCCTTTCCTTCATCCTGCGCTACAAGTCAAACAAAGCAAGATAAATCAGTAAGAAACTACAATAACCACAAAACGGTGTCAGTAAGAAAAACTGAGGTTTCAGCCACACATCTTGCACCCATTAACAGTAGCAAAGAAAAGAAAGAGCCAGCAGATTGTTGTCCCATGCACAACAAGCCGCACCCCCTAGCAAAGTGTCGTGGGTTTAGGGGCAAACACCTAGATGACAGGAAAGCTTATCTAAAAAGAAAACTCAATCTGTTTCCGTTGTTGCGCATCCACTAAACACTTCGCCAAAGACTGTAAAGTTGCTGTCAAATGCAAAGAGTGTAGCAGTGACAGACATATTAGTGCACTCCACCCTGGCCCAGCTCCTTGGTCAACAGAGGCACAAGCAACGGAACAAGAGCATGGCGGGGAGCAAGACGATAGCTCTCCTGAGGTCACTTCCAAATGCACTGAAATATGTGACAAAACACATACACTCAGATCGTGCTCAAAAGTCTCCTTAGTGAATGTATACCCAGTAAACCAGCCAGACAAAGCCTACAAAATGTATGCGGTCTTAGATGATCAAAGTAACCGCTCTTTGGCAAAATCAGATTTCTTTTGAGTTGTTTGGCATTGCTGTAACTTCATCTACTTACACTTTGAAAACTTGTTCAGGCATTAGTGAAGCTACAGGCAGGAAAGCTCACAACTTTGTCGTTGCATCACTTGATGGACAAATTCAAGTTGCACTTCCTCCTCTTTTAGAGTGTAACACTATTCCAGATGACCGTAGTGAAATCCCGACACCTGACATTGTACGGTATTTTTCCTCACCTAGCACCAAATAGCAGGTAAAATACCACCACTAGAGCCAGACACACCTATTCTTCTTTTATTGGGACGAGACATTCTGAGTGTACACAAAGTGCGTGAGCAGTACAATGGCCCGCACAACACGCCTTATGCCCAACGGCTAGATTTGGGGTGGGTTATCGTAGGCGAGATATGTCTTGGCGGGGCCCACAAACAAACTAAAGTGAACGTTTACAAAACAAATGTGCTACAAAATGGCCGCACTTCTTTCCTCAAGCCCTGCAGTAATACCATTTGTGTAAAAGAAACATTCGCTCTCTCCAAACCACAAACAATTGCTTTCAGTGACATAGAATCAACTTCCCTAAAACAGACAGACTGTCTTGGGCTTAACGTGTTCCAGAGAAGTCCTGACGATGACAAACCAGCCTTGTCTATAGAAGACAAAATGTTCCTTGAGATAATGGACAAAGAAGTGTATATTGACACTGACAACCACTGGGTGGCGCCTTTGCCCTTTCGTAAACCACGCCCCTTCCTTCCCAACAACAGAGAACAGGTTCTGAAGCGCCTCGTTGTTTTGAAACGGACATTAGACAAAAAACAAGACATGAAAGAACAATTCATAGAATTCATGGAAAAGATTTTTGCAAATGACCAAGCAGAACCCGCTCCAGAGTTAGAACCAGGTGAAGAATGTTGGTACCTACCAATATTTGGAGTGTACCACCCCCAGAAACCTGGCAAAATCCGAGCTGTGTTCGATTCAAGCGCCCAGTTTAAAGGCATCTCACTAAACGATACTCTACTTAGGGGACCTGACTTAAACAATACGCTGCTCGGTGTTCTTTTGCGCTTCAGAAGAGAACAAGTAGCAGTTACTGTTGATGTAGAACAGATGTTTTACTGCTTCAGAGTCAAAGAAAGCGACAGAAACTATCTCAGGTTCCTATGGTTCAAAGACAATGACCTGAACAAAGAAATAACAGATTTTCGCATGAAAGTCCCGGTTTTTGGGAACAGTCCGTCCCCAGCTATTGCTATCTATGGACTGCGACGGGCGGCTGAGTTAGGACAAGAAGATCTCGGCTCAAAAGCTAAACAATTTATCTTCCGCAATTTCTATGTGGACGACGGACTAGCCTCTGTGTCCAGTGAGAGCGAAGCCATTGAACTTTTAACAGGAGCGAGAAACATTCTGGCTGAATCAAACATACGGCTTCACAAAATTGCCTCAAATGTCAGTCAAGTCATGAATGCATTTCCACCAGAGGAAAGAGCGACAGATCTAAAGGATTTAGACCTGGATGTGGACCCCCTGCCTCTCCAACGAAGTCTTGGGGTGGGTTGGAACTTAGAAAATGACTCTTTTACATTCCGAGTAGGAAAAGACATTAAGCCATTCACCCGCAGAGGCATACTGTCTGTTGTAAATAGTCTCTACGATCCCCTAGGGTTTGTTGCCCCAGTGACAATTCAGGGAAAAGCACTGTACAGGGAGCTAACTTTAGAACAACAGGACTGGGATGGACCTTTACCAGCACACAGGGAGGCAGAGTGGGCGAAATGGACCGACTCACTTACTGCTCTCCAAGATCTTACACTCTACAGACCCTTTGTACCCGTTTCGTTGTCACAAACTCAAACCACAGAACTGTGTATCTTCTCGGATGCTTCAACAATGGCGATAGCAGCTGTGGCTTATCTCAAGGTTCTTGACACAGACGGTCAATGTCATGTTGGGTTTATGATGGGTAAATCTAAACTAGCGCCTTCTTCTGCCCACACTGTTCCACGCTTAGAACTGTGCGCAGCTGTTTTAGCAGTTGAACTCGCTCAGTTGATTATTGAGGAAAGTGACATTGAGTTTCAAGCAGTCAACTTTTACACCGACAGTAAAATAGTTCTCGGGTATATTCACAACAGCACTCGTCGATTCTATGTTTACGTAGCTAATAGAGTCGCTCAGATCCGCAAGTCAACCAGGCCAGATCAATGGCACCATGTAGCCACGGACCAAAACCCAGCAGATCACGGTACAAGGCTTGTTCTCGCATCTCAACTGCAATACACATCCTGGCTCTCCGGTCCACCGTTCCTAACAGTCAATACAGAGCAGCACAACGAACCTGGAAGCTTTGATCTTGTAGACCCATCAGCAGACATAGAAATACGTCCTCAAGTAACCGCTTTAGCAACAAACGTCAATGAAAACAAACTCGGCTCTCAAAGATTTAAACGTTTCTCAACCTGGAAATCTTTGGTTAGAGGAGTACAAGCCCTCATTCGCTTCTCAAAGTTGTTTTCAAAAGCTGCACATGCAGACGAATGCAAAAACTCAAACGGCACAGAGCACTTGCAAGCAAAAACAGTAATTATCAAGTGTGTTCAGCAGGAGATGTTTGGTGAGGAACTCAAAAGACTTTCTGAAAGAAAAGAGATACACTCACACAGCCTCTTTGAAAAGCTTGATCCCTTTATTGATAACAAAGGTTTGTTAAGGGTTGGGGGACGCCTGCGAGCAGCAGATCTTTCTGAACAAGAAAAGCATCCCTTGTTAATCCCAGGTTCTCATCATTTAGCAGCTCTCCTAGTCAGACACTACCACAATCAAGTTGCTCATCAAGGACGTCAGTTTACTGAAGGTGCTCTTCGCACTGCAGGACTTTGGATTCTAGGGGCTAAAAAGCTGATTTCTAGCATAATTCACAAATGTGTCACTTGTAGGAAACTCAGAGGTCGTCTGGAAGAACAAAAAATGGCCACTTTACCTGCAGATAGACTTACTGTTGACCCTCCATTTACTTACGTGGGTCTAGATGTTTTTGGACCTTGGAATGTCACGTCCCGCCGCACAAGGTCAAACAGTGCTGAGAGTAAAAGGTGGGCTGTGATGTTTACATGTCTTTGTGCCAGGGCAGTGCACATAGAAGTTGTCGAGTCAATGTCTACTTCTAGCTTCATAAACGCTCTGCGCCGGTTCTTGTCAATCAGAGGACCAATCAAACACCTTAGGTCAGATCAAGGTACGAACTTTATCGGTGCCTGCAAGGAGTTGCAAATTTAACTCTCAGGATCCAGAAATCAAAGACTTCATTCTTCATTCGGACCAAAGCTGCACATGGACATTCAATGCCCCACATTCTTCTCACATGGGAGGCGTGTGGGAGAGGATGATTGGATTTGGATTGGTTCGAAACATTCTTGATGGCTTACTCTTAAAAAACTCAAACACTCGCCTTACACATGAGGTGTTGGTCACTCTTATGGCAGAGGTTATGGCTATAGTGAACGCCAGACCTTTGGTTCCTGTGACTACCGATCCTGAAACACCAGAAATCCTTTCACCCGCAATGCTTCTTACTCAAAAGGCCAGTCCTGTGTTATCACCACCTGGGAACTTTGAACTCAAAGACCTTTACAAAGCCCAGTGGCGTCAAGTTCAGAACCTTGCAGACTGTTTTTGGAAAAGGTGGAGGCAAGAGTACCTAGCCACTTTGCAAACAAGAAAAAAATGGACAGTAGAAAAACGCAACGTAAAAGAGGGTGATGTTGTTTTGTTAAAAGACTCTCAAGTCAAACGTAATGAATGGCCAGTTGGTATCGTGGTTAAGGCTATTCCCAGTGATGACGAAAAAGTAAGAAAACTTGAAGTTAAGATCGTGAAACAAGGTTCTGTTAAAACCTATCTGCGACCTGTTGCTGATGTAATAGTACTTTTGTCTGAGAATGATGCTTAAGATTAAATAATGGTATATTTCTTAATATACCAGGCGGGGAGTGTACTGTTGACACATGTTACGTTCATTCTTAAACTCCTTCGTACGTGCGATAGTCAATTACTGCCCTCTAGTGGACATTATAAGTTTCGTTACTTCCACATGCGCTCACTCAAGCACGGTCGGTTCACAGTGCAGCCACAGACAAAAAAACATCCCGTTTTCAGCCTTGGGGTATCTTTGTCCGTAAGTTGAACACTATTTACTGTTGTAATGTTATTTTACTTTGCATTTCGCAAACTTATGTAAAGATCAAAGCTGTGAATCAGAACTTGTTAAAAAGTTCGTTTTTTGCTAGCTGCTGTGTATGTAGCATTGTTCTAATTTAAGCTAGGCTATACGTCTAGACCTTTATCTTATTTGCTCTTACATGTATTTTTTGTTGTACAACTGATGTAAAAGTAGATTTATAAGGTCATTGTTGTAGTTCATTTATTTACATGTAATAAGGGACAACATTTTATTTTCTATGTACTTGTATGTACATTTGTGTGCAGTTCATTAATACACGCTTATGTGTTTTTGTTACAGTTTTACAAAATTAAAACAAAGAGACAAATTGTGGAGAAAAGCGTCTAAAAAAGGCCATTAAAGACAAGTCTTCTCTGCATGGTCGTTGGACTCTCTTTTTGAATGTTCGCTATCTGTCAAGCCCTGGTAGTGACACCATAGTGAGGACAGAATAGATAATTGTACAGAACTTTTTTGATGGTCGAGTCATTGTAGTGCTATTTTCCTTTAATTATTTTATTAACTTTAACATCAGCCTGCCCAGGGACTACATGTGGAAATTACTTACAAAGCATCTATCCTGTTAAGGTTCATGTAAATTGTCCACTCATCAAATAAAAAACGAAACTAATACAGTGGGAGCTCCAAAGAGGAAAGAGTATCATCATTGAACTGTATGACAGACATCACTATGACAATTTTGAATCAGTGGTGTTGCTGAGTTCAAACAATAAAAATGATGACTGTAAGTCCCTCCCTTGACTGGCACATAAGGTATAAGTTTACCCAGTGTGTGAAAACTAATATACACCGTGTTGCTATGAATAATGAAATGAATCATCCAACAGAGAGCCATAGCAGCTGTTATTTAATTTGGACATATTCGAAATGTGAACTGAGCCAAGAAGACTGCATTTCTTGCCTACTTTCTCCTCTCAATGAATTACAATTATCTAACTATTCCTGTAAATGCATTCTCTCCACTATATTTCGCACTGTAACCTGCTTCTGGTTCCACTACCTAGACCAATATAAAACAATTTTTCAAAATGCATATAAACCCGGAAACTGCAATTGAGGCATCTTAATATAACACATGTGGAGAACTTCCTGTGAAGTAGTGTTCCTGCTGCATGTAACAGTGCAGTTTGTCACAGACTATGAGGCGTTCAACGGCACCAGGTAAGAAACAGACAGGAATATATTAGACATGTGTTTGGACGTGTACTTGTTCATTTTACATCAGCAGACATGACAAACACTACATCCACTGTCGAATATCAAAGGATTTGGTCTGCGATGTTAAACTACAAACTATTGGAGGCTCATTGTGTTTATTTGCATTAGGGCTGAACAATTTTTGAAAAATACCTTGTTTTTCTGACAAGCAATGTGGTAATGATTTTATTTGTGTTTTACGTTTTGAATGTAGGATTCTGTTCAAAGAGCATTCACATTTGAGAGAAGACTGAAATAAACGAATCCAAGAATCCCCAAAACATGTTTTTTGAGGTGATTGAGGGTTAGCAGTTTTTTTAACACAAGACTGGATATTTTGTTGTTTGCTAAATAATTATGTTAGCTAAATAATTGTAGTCTTTGCAATTTTCTAGTTGCAATTTCAATTCAATTGTGATATATCTTGCAGTCCTAATAAAAGCACATAACTTGTGAGTAACGCAGTTCCCAGCATGTCTAAAAATCATAAACATAAATTAACTTATCTATATGTTTGCCAAAAGTGTACTTATACGATTTGTCTTATCAATTATAGCTACAAAGTGTCTGTGCTCATGCTAAATTACTAGACACACCTGAACATCTCTCAGCCCCCGTTTACACCTTCAATATTCATTTTTTTTAACTGCTGTGGACTTTGGCAAGAGTGGTCTGTTGTGGGGCAAATATATTTTGAATTTGGTTGTTTAGCGCAATGGTTCTCTGTGCATGTAAAAGAGTGTTTTGGAAGGAAACATTTTCCCTAAAACAAATCTCTAATGTTCTCCTTGATCTGCAGACACAAAATGTTTTCTGACCGTCTGCCCCTGATCCTGACTTGTGTATGGGCGATCAGGGCTGCTCTGTCCCACAACATAGTCAGCAGAGGGGGGCAAATGCAGACATGGAAGGGGAGGGCACATTTGCATGGAAATAGAAAGTTAAACCTATATTTCTGAACATTCTCCATGTTTTATACCATATTGTGGAGTATTATATTCATAGGAAACATTTTCCATGGAGACGCACAGTAAGGACGCATGTCTTTCTCTGCAATAAAAACATCCCGAATAAAAACTAAAATGTTACACTTGGGCTTAAAAAATAACATGTTATTTTTTAGGTTCTATATTTATTTATTTGATGACAATCACTGACAAAAATAGACCATTATAACTGAAAACAATACAGTGAAAATGTTAAGTTATGAGCTTAATATTTATGACTATATCATTTTAGTATGAATTATAAATGTCAACATTTTATGTGAAAATGCACACATGACACAGCCCATAGTGCTTCTTTGGTAAATGTTTTATGCAAATGGAATAAAACATTGTTAAAACATGACATAACTAATTGAACACATTCAACTAGGCACCACAGCCATAGTTCACTCAAAAAGGCAAAAACATTTACTAAAACTGACTAGCTTCAAGTAATGCTTTCTGAAATCAAATAATAAAATGTCCAAAAATAAAATGATAATAATAATGTCCACCCATTGCATTTATATATATTATATTTTAGGAGTATATTTATATATTATAGTGATTTCTGGTTCTCATTTTGACCACAGACTGCACCCATCAAAAATTTATTTCATAGACTTGACCATAAAAAAAAAAAGAAAAGACAAAGACAAAAAAACAAACTTGAATTTTCTAATATAGTATGGATTGGCGTAAAACACTTGTGGTTTTGGCAATATGCTTACGTTAGTATGTGCGTCTTCAGCCTTATTTGTCTAATCTGTACACGAACAACTCAAATGCATAGATAGTAATTTTTAGTAAAAACAAAAAACTTAGCACCAAAAACTGTAATATTTCATAGTGCAGCAGTATTGGTACACTTTTAGCCTTAGTAAAAGCCTGAACAAAGACTTAGTAACCACTTAATTATGAGCCTAAAAATAATCTCTTAACTACGTAGTTGCTAAACCTGAAAAGCCTGATTTGTTCATAAACCTTTGTTCAAGTTTTATTTAATTAAAGTCTAGTGTGGTTCTTATAAAGTTGTGTTTTGTAGAATTGGTTCAGGACAGTCCTGAGCGATGACATTTAATTCAACTTTAATAATAAACTCTGAATTCAACCAAGATTTAAAACTATAGACGGGTTTGGCATGCTACTTTTCACAATCATTGAACTATTCCAGCAAGTCCCAAATACATTTTAAGACGCACTTTCCAAAAATCATTCACTACTCCTTACATCCAAAATTTTCTGTTCAAATTTCCATCTTTCTTCAGTGCAACATACACTACTTATTATTATTAGCCTATGTTTTTGTATTGCACATCGACTTCACAGGGTCAAAATGTATGCACTATGTAGTGGAGTGAAATCTGGTTTCACCAAAATTATTGAAATAGTTAAAACTGAAATGTTCCCAATGGTCTAGGTTTAAACGTTCCTATTTAAAAACCATGTGTCTTTAATAAATGGTTTGTAGTTGGGGCATCACTTCACACATGGTCTGATACTCCCCTCTTGTGGTCAAAATGTTTATGACAACCCATTCCAGCATACTAACTTGGAATATCCATCTGAAATTCTAGGCAGTTTTTAGTCTACATTTACAGTGTTTTGATGGAGTCACTCTGGGCTCATTTTCGTTTACTGTTCAGGATGGCTCTCCAGTCGTCGTCCCAGGACAGGAGACGCCTCTGCGGACAGCTCCCACCAAGGTGCTGGTTGTGACAGGCTGTAAACAAAATGTGCTCCCAGGAGGGACTAGGTTCAACACCTGGAAGAAACACATTTTACAAACAAAAAGGACATTAGTGTTAGGGCTGGGAATTGCAGGGTCCCTCACAATACGATACATGATACATAGCTCACGATGACATTAATATTATGATTTTGTGACACGTGATAATGCGTCACAAGATCCTGGATAACATAGCACATGATATTCTGCGATATATCACTATTTTTATGAATCAACATATATTTTAACAACAGTATTTCTTTATCAAACCACTACATGCGCAGACTTAATATGAAATACACCCATTTTAATAATCAAAACTGAGAAAAAATTTCAAAAAAATATGAATACAAAAATAAAACTATATATAATTCATCAAATATATTTCAGAAGTAAACAATTTTCCTTTCTCTAAACCAGAAATGAAATTGTGACAGTCACAAAATATACCAAAAAATACTCATGGGGATATAATGATACAGCAGCCCACACAGCAGATATGTTAGCCCGAATAATTACTATAATTAAGATATTTGTTCTTGAAAAAAATACAATAGCTTGGCTAATTGTTTTGATGCTATAGAAAAAAAATAAGTTAGGGAAAAACGTCATCGTCCCCCAGAATCTTGTGGGGCTTGTAGCGCTTTGATGAATAGGCAACACACAAAAATAATGAGACCAACGTCTGTTGTTTGACAGCAAAACTGTGGTCTGGCTTCCGCAAGTTGTGAAAAGGGCACATAAACTCATTGCAATGAATAATTAGGATGCTTAGAATGAGTTAAGAAAGTGAGGAAAAAGGTTCAGACTGCTGCAAACAGTTTAAATGAACTAGTTCTGTTTTTCACATTTATAAGACAGCAAAAACCAGGTAAAGAGCCTTTAATGTTAGGTCATTATCACTGTGTCGATATTATATTGTGTTTAGGGTATAGTAGCCGAATCTTGCAAAAATTGCAATACAAAGTACAGATATTGATCATTTGGGCCAATTCAGCAAGATGCTTAAGGGCCAACAAAAATAAGTCAGAGGGCCGCATTTTTTCCCTTGAGCCATAGTTTGGACACCACTGACCTGTATATTCTATAACTAATAACCCTGGATGAATGGAGCTAGTATCCAGGAGGGCATCCATCTGGTATAAAAAATCTTTCAGGTATAGGAAATACAGGAACTACGCAATATAATGTTATTATTGCAAAATTGTATATTCTTCAATACGAAAAAATAATCAATAATGAATCACAAATATTCATATTTTAACATCCTGTGCTGATTATTTTTCTATGTTCTCTCGATTTCACTACATAAAAAGGTGAATTGTTACGGAGTTTGAATTATTTAGTATTATTAAGTATTATTGTAATATTCTATAATTGCAATTTGAGCATTTTAATGATACCCAACAGCTCTAATGCATGACAATATATTTGTATTTGTATTTGACGGTCAGAACATCTTGTTTGCACCAAACTGCACATTGGGCCGTGTTCTCACCTAGAATGTCTGGTTTGTCGTCAATGAGGATGTCTCCGCAGACCAGAGTCTTGTCTCTGGTCAGGATGACCTGATCCAGAAAATCATGGCCAAAATGTTTCTCCACCCACGCATACTGATGGAGCACAGACGCACAGCACGGATATGATTAGACAAGGGAGACCAGAGCGTTTTCAAAAAGTTAATTCATGTCAATTACCTTTTCGTATGGGCAGTGATTGTAATATTTGATAGGACTGGTGCAAATAAAGACGTCAGTGCTGCGAAAACATAAAGAGACAGCATGGCAGATTCAAATATTATATGTAATGTAGCACACACAGAGAAAACAACCATGTTAAACAATAGAACAAATATTTCAATGTTTTTGTGTACTATGGTCCAATTTTCAAGTCATGACAATCTGGCGTATAAAGTAGTTCACTAGAGCAGTGTTTTTCAACTTCTTTTGAAGCTGAGGTGTGAGATATATTGAAAAATGTATAATATCGCAATTGCTGTTTTGGAGACATTTGAACACATTTTAAAAATCGAGTGTACTGTCCAGAGTTAAAACTATCCAAAATGACCTCAAAAATAAACATCTAGTTTAATTTCAACTACAGGGATATAAAGCAATATTTCTAATATCGTGGTTAATTTTATGCCCATTCACTTTTTGTACAATACTTTACAGGCACATTTTAGCATATAACTGACGCATTGTTAAATATTGTCTAATTATTGTTATAGAAATAATGCGACAAATTATAGACCATTATCTGGTTCTTCGGATTTGGCAATGGTGAGTTTTCCTTTATTTTTTGGCACAAAAGTATTTTCAGGACACTCTTCAACTATTCAATTAAATCCTTTAAAATACAATACATAAACATCCTAATGGACAAGCACAAAATCTTGTGTTTAATAATTCTGTTGGAAAACGTATCTTGGTATTTTGTAACACCATGTCTAAGTGCACAAATAGCATATCATCATTATGTGTTTTGAGACTATCCTAATCTTGGACTGATATTGGTGAAGCACTGTCAACGGTCTTGAACATCGACCATTCAATTTGATTTTGAAAACTATGCATCTAGGACATAAAACACCAACAATGGAAAAAATTGATGGATATCTGTGGAATGTACTTTTAGCTGCAGGAAAAAAGCAACAACAAGGGACAAATGGGACTTAAACCAGGCTTTGTATAGACTACTCTTTTTTTTTTTTTTTTGCCTTTAAGATTTCTGTCTTGTTCTGATTTTTTTCTTTAAGAAAAGGAAGAAGATTTTAAAGAAAATGATGGTCCCTTGTGGTCGTTAGTTACCCCAAAGCTATTCAGGCCCCAGAAAGATTTCAACCTTTTTTTTTCTTGGAAAGTCTATGGGTAAAAATTTACTTTGTGGGCGGTCGCTGCTCTATTGTATTTGTGTCTGATTTTTTGTAGACAAATTACTAGTCTTGTGTTTTATCAGCCCTCTAGCCTGCAAAGCAGGAGTGAAGCAAAGATAATGACACCAAGGTAAAATAATATATAGTAATGGAGTTTCAAAGCATTTTAATACACAAATTCAGATTATGATACTTCCCATTGTATTACTTACTATTGGATCGAAACAAAAATAATAAAATCAAAGAAATAAATCAAAAATTGAACTGAATTTTTTTTTTGCCACAAATGGATTTCTTAGTTCCTTTAAAACAAACTATTCTACAGGAAACAAAATGCAAACACCGAAATATAAAAAAATACAATTCTTTAAATTGTCCTAGAAAAGAGTCCACAAAATAGTACATGACTGTGATACTAACGTACTGCGTTGATGATGACCAATAATAGATGTGTTTTTATTCAAAACAACAAAACACAGCTACAATTATTCCCATTGCTTCCTGTTTATTTTGTGTCTCTGACAATGCAAAGACTGATGATGGCCTGTTCTTCAGGTTGATTCACATTCATCAGGGCCTTTTTTTTTTTTTTAAACCTTTTTAAACATAAAAGTAAGAGTTACGTACTTGTCCATCTTGGCCATTTCCTTTACCGCCTCCACTCCACCGGGCAAAGGCTCCAGCTCTAAGAAGAAGTCCTTGGACTCCCAAATACTGATGGCTTTGTTCTGAAGGCAAAACACAAAAAAAGGATACACACACACAGACATAATAATTTAGAAACCAAACAAACAAGCGAAGTGAAAGGGTATTGCTATTATTGTATACACTTTGCACGAAGTAGGCTACAATTTGTTTGATGTGACAATAAGTGCAACTGTAAATCAATAGGTTGGATTTACATAACATCAACACATTCTAGAATTCTTAAAGTATAAGCTACAGACAGGTCAGATTTCTATAGTTGAATTCACTGTTTAACCGTCAGATTGCAGATTTGCTGATCTGGTTTATGGTTCATATCTCTGATTACGGGGCCAATCCACATGAAACAAAAACTGACACAAAGTTCAACGCCCTCTGTCACCATAAACAAATGTGAAATCATGTTTGTATAATAGCTTCAGAAAGTTGTTTCATTATTATCACCTGAATGGACTTTAAACCAAAAGGTCAATATGGCAAGTTTGTGAAGCCAGTCCTAACAAATAATGATAAAGTTCAACATTTGTGTATTTCGATTTAGGAGAGTTCAAAACTGTATATCTCCCATAGGCCCTTGCCCACCATTTGAAATCATGACATCATCAAATTCTAGAACGCAACATATTGGTTGTATTCTAGAATGTGATGAAGTCATATTCCCAGATGGGGGCAAGAGCCAGATTTCCCTATTGATAACATTGTAGTTTGCCATGAAATATCTTAAAGGTAAATTCACAAATGTTTACTCTGGGGATTTCTATTAGTGACTCCACTCATTAAAGTCTTGTATTATATTAAAAAACTGAATTTTAACAGTATTAATTTTAGTGGCTGCCCATCGGTGCATAGTAAAGCTTTTGTAAAACTTATTATCCATTATATTTTGTCATGGTTTGTTTTGTATGCATGATTAGGCTCAAGCCTCTGTTGTTAGTGTGTTAGCGTCTTGCTTTGAAACTGCAACATTTTGTCTTAGTTGTCTTAGTCAATAAGCTTAGCCTAGATAAAAATAATGCATGTTTGACTTTCCCAAAACTTTTGTTTAAAGAATTAATAGTAGTATTAGGCAGACAGAGTAGGGAATTAGGTCTTTGTTATTGTTTATAAAGTACTTTTTCACATTTTATTCTGTATGGCTGCATTCATTTAACAACTATTTAGCCATTGCCAATATTTTTTTTTTCCTTTTTTTTTTTTTAGAATCATGGATGTGATTGGACATTATCTTGTGGCAGTCTGCTATCTGCTTGTCTCCATGATGATGCGAATGCTCTTCCATGTTTCACAATATGGCATTGAACATAATGCGTTTAATCAATTAAAGGCTCAAAAATACATTGAAAAAGATGCATTCTTGCTGTGAACGGGGTCGCCTCTCCACAGATCTGACATGTAACTTGACTAGGCAAATTTAAATTTAATCACATAATTTGGAATATTCCAGGCCAATCAATTATATCGGCATGGATGCCAGCTGGTGGCAGAATCTCCATCAGAAAAGTTACACAGAGAGTTATCTTAATAAGCATTATTAAATGCTAAATGCTAAGTAAATGAATATCAATTAGCTAACATAGCAATTACCACTTAGTAAGCAATTAAAGGGGATATATTATGCTAAATCTATTTGAACCAGCTTTTAAACAGTTTCCCCATCATTAGTCTGATTTGAATTGTATTTTGATTGATTCCTGCATGTTTGAGTAATCCTGTGTTGTCCTGCAACTGAATTATAAAATGTCACATAGCCACTTTTCAAAACCATGTAAATGACGATCTGCTTGTTAAGGTGAAATACAACCATGAAGAGGCGGGGCTTATCAGCTCTAGGTATGAACAGGAAGTTCATAAACCTCTTTCTATTAAAGTCGCTTTAAATCAATATTGTGTATTACAGTGAACACAATTTAAAACGATCTATTTATGTTATATTCACTCCTTTAAAACGTCCCTAAACTAAGCCTTTATCACAAAAATGAAATTATAATAAAAAGTGCTAATTCAAGTAGGTCCATGACTGGACACACGAAGTAGGCTTTCATTTCGTGACTGGCGCAGACATAGCATCACTTTAACCTTTTTTACGCACGAACCGCACTTACGCATAGGTCACTCCGGAGCTGACCGTACTGCGCGGACACCCAGAAGCCTCTCCGCTCCTCCAGCGTGACGTAGGGCTCGTTCGGGTACTTGGCACGGTACTTTTTCAAGAATCCCCCCTCGAAATCAGCCAGGACGCCATCCATGTCCACCAGCACCCGCAGTCTCTTCTTAGTCTTGCCGGACACAGTGGAAGTAGACGCCGACGAGGACATGTTTACGCAAATCCTCTTAAACGGATCACTGAGAAAACTTCTTCCGAGTAGGCGTGAAGAAAGCATCATCGTTCAGATCGCCGATGTTAAAGCTTACCGAACAGCAGCAGCGGAGGAGCGCACGGGTTTGAGGTTGAGGATGCCCGTGTGCATGTGTGGATAGATGCTCCTAAAAATAAAGTTTTAAAAAAAGTCCAGAATTTAAAAGTTTGTCCACAGTAAATGCTTCGGTTAAACGAGTTTAGTTGGTGTCTCATTACAGTGTACTCTCTGCAGTGGAGCTAACGGAGAGGGGCTAACTTTAGCACAAGCCGGTGGCAGGTCAAAAGTGCACTCATGCCCGGGGTGACAATGGGATGGGGCAGTAGTAATGTGTTCTGTTGCAGCCTGTGACAGTTGTTGTGGGGCTGCACTTCTGTGGCAGTGTCAATAACGGCAAAAACAACAGGGAAATGCCACTTCAGCAACAGCAAAGAAAAGTGCTGCAGAGAGAGAACAATCTGTGCTCTAGCCCCGAACAAAGATCATCTATGGGACAGGACGGTGCCTCTGTGCGAGATGCATATGAACAAACTATGTTACGCACTGTGATGAGTATTAATACTGTAAGTACGGTTAGTTAATAAGACAGAGGTGGATAAATTTACCTAACAATCAAGAAGAATGAACAAGTACTATAGTTAACTGGCTGAACTCAAGCGAGAGTAAAAAATGTAGCCTATTTAATGAACATGAAACTCAGTGGGTACTAAAGCTTAAAACATATTCCTAACCTATGACATTCTAGACCAGGGGTCCCCAAACTATTTCCTGTAAGGGCTACATAACTTTTCCCTTCTCTGATGGGGGGCCAGGGTCAGTTTGAACCAGAAAAAAGTGTGATGATCGCAGGGGTGCCTAAATGTAAACATGTATTGTTTTCCAGAAAGCCACATATAACCAAATATGAATAACCCTTTCCGAGATCAAATAACCCTCTCTGGGTTCTTCACAGAAAGAAAGTTTCTGTTGTGCCGTGCACAAGTCTTGGGGTAAAAGTTCGAGCTTCAGTTGTCAGAGCAGAATCTGTGACTCATATGAGCATGAATAATGCGTCTCTTGTATTGTTCAGGGGGCCGGGTCAAATGTGGAGGTGGGCCGTATCCGGCCCCCGGGCCGTAGTTTGGGGACCACTGTTCTAGACTGTATACACCAGGCTATAATATAATTTGAGTGAAAGTATACAAAAATTACATTGTCAGGAAACTACACTGACAAAAATATACTGTAAACGTAACCTTCCTCTGCTGAATGGGTTAGGCCGGTTACCATCAAACCAAACTGCCTTCCATTGAAGTGGCAATGCAGTGGCACCTGTATGAATATAAAAAAAGAGCACATATTTATCACTCATCATATGCGTCAAAGCATGACAGATGTTTTACAAGCTTGGTGCCTCTCAAAGGCTTTAATCACTCTTTCATGCCACAACTTGAGGACGATAAGTTGCCCTGGGCTGGACTGATGGAAGCGAGCCTGTGCCTATCTGCACATATCACATGCACATCACACTTAAGGTGGGTAAAGTGTCTTGCCCATCAACACAAACAGCATGCACTGATCAGTGGGCGAATGCCATTATCACTAAGCCACTGCCAACCTAAAATACAGCAACAAGCGCAAAAACATTTCAAACGCTTTAGTCAAGTTGTATTTTAATTTTAGTATGCCACATTAAGATATGTTCTTTACTTACTTTACTAAAAATACGAAATAAATAATGTATCATGCACTTGTAAGAAGAATTATTTATTTAAGATGTTGCATAAACTTAAAGGGAAGCCTGTTTACATTTAGTTATAGAATAAGTTGTTCTATCATTCAACTCAACAGGATGAAGACCAATCTTCCCATTCCCATCCAGGGGGTCTCAAGTACTGTACAATTACTTGGTGATGTATTTGGACAGTAACGTGGACCAGAATTGGGAAAGAATGGTGACAGTGTGCTGTGGTCGGCTGGGGCAACAGTCTGCGTGTGAGGGACATTAATAGACTCAATATGATCATGAAGACAGCCGGACATGTTGTCTGGGAAGAGCGGGACTCTGACTGTCGTGTTAGAGAAGAGGACATTGTCCCTCCCACCTGCTCCACAGTGTGCTGGTCAGCTGCAAGAGCTTGTTCAGCAATAGTCTGTAACTGCCATGCTGCTCAACTCCTGCATCAAACTTGTTGTGTAGCTTTTTAAATGGCGGTTGGCAGCCAACTGAAAAGGTGCCTACTGTAGTTGAACGTCTTCTGTAGCTGTACATCTTCAAAGTATGTGTTTTATATACCGTAAAAACACACACAAAAAAGGAGAGGGAAAGAGAGAGAAAGAGAAAGAAAGCTCTCATAGAGTGAAAAATAACAATATGCTGTGCAGTGGCCAGGATGATGATGTCATGCCATGACAATGATGTAACTGACAATGACATATGACTGGTAGGGCAGGCGCTGGAGCGCAGCTCTCTGGCACAGTTGAAAAAAATAAAGTCTAAAGAATGGCGGTAATATAACATTATGGATACCAACCGCAATAAAACACCTCCAAAGAAGAAGAAGACTGTCATGACTGCTTCATTATGCAGTTGCTTGATGATGTCTGAACTGGGTTGTGGCAAGAGCTTCTTTGGTGGTGTTTTATGGCGGTTGGTATCCATAGTGTTACATTACCGCCATTCTTTAGACTTTATTCTTTAGACTTTTCCGTACGTCTTCAAAGCATCTGCTCCACGCCACACCGTCACAATTTGTATTTATTTATTTTTTAAATAAAATGAAGAGAAGATAGAGGAGAGAAAGAGGGGGAAAAAAGAGAAGGATAAAGGAGTCTTTAGACTTTATTCTTTAGACTTCATTCTTTAGACTCCATTTTTAGACTTTAGACTTTATTCTTTTTGCGCTCTCCGCGCCCGCTCCGAGGGCTGAGGAGGCTGGCGGAGAGTGCAGTTCTCTGGCACAGTTGAAAATAATAAAGTCTAAAGAATAAAGTCTAACGAATAAAGTGTGCTCTCCGTGCCGCAGGAGCCACTGATGTCTAAAGAATAAAGTCTAAAGAAGCTCTCTTTCGCTCTCTCTTCCTCCCTCTCCTTTCTTTTTTTTACAGTATAGCGTAAAACACATACTTTGAAGACGTACAACTACAGAAGGTGGCGGTAAATGCACCTTTTCTGGCTGCCAACCACCATTAAAAGCAACACAAAAACAACAACAACAACATTTCTAAATAGTCAAAAGAGTAAAGTCTGAAGAATAATGTCTAAAGAATGGCGGTAATGTGGATACCAACCGCCATAAAACACCACGAAAGAAGACGAAGAGAGCGCAGCTCTCTTGCACAGTCGAAAAGAATAAAGTGTAAAGAATGGCGGTAATGTAACACTATGGATACCAACCGCCATGGTTTCTCTCTCCTTCTCTTTCACCTTCTCAATCTTTCTCTCTCTCTTTTTTTTTTTTTTACGGTATAGTGTAAAACACATACTTTGAAGATGTACAACTACAGAAGACGTTTTTTTTTTTTTACGGTATAGTGTAAAACACATACTTTGAAGATGTACAACTACAGAAGACGTACAACTACAGAAGACGTACAACTACAGAAGACGTACAACTACAGTGGGTGGCGATAAGTGCACCTTTTCAGTCGGCCGCCATTAAATGCAACACAACAACAATAACGACAACAACAACAAAAGTGGCTCTAATAGTCATAACTGCAGTGTGTGGCGAAGAAGGATGCGCCTTTGCAGTTGGCTGCCGGCCGCCATTGGAAGCACCAAAAACAACAACTAAAGAATGGCCATAAAACACCACCAAAGAAGGGTCCGCACCGCGAGCGCAGCTCTCTGGCACAAACGAAAAGAAGCAAGTCTTAAGAATAAAGTCTAAAGTCTGAAGAATGAAGTCTAAAGATTTAAGTCTAAAGAATAGTCTTAACTACAACTACAGTAGGTGGCAATAAAAGGAACCTTTTCAGTTGGCTGCCTACCACCAATTCTTTGTAAAGTAATTGTGTAATGTTCAGTTCACATACATTAATATAAATATGTTGTGAGAGTACTATATTTTTACAAGTTAAGTTAAAATGTATTGGCAAGTTAATTCTGTTTTTAAGGGGAGTTCAGTTGATTAAAAAAAGTTATTTATTGCATTTTATTCTCTCTGTGATACTGATATTTAATTTTAGTTCATTATTTTTGATAGCACTATTTTTCAGCATGTTTGTAACAAATATTTTCCCCATGGGATGAATTAAAGTAATCCTGATTCTGATATGTGGAGAGAAGGTTCTTCTGTTGTAGCAGATCTTTGTTGAAAGCTCGCACATCGTCACTTCCTCCCGTCTATTTTCACACCGTAAATTAAAATAGTTAATGTGGCACCCCTAATGACATTTTGAGGTTCGTATTCAATGTTTTATGAATGTGTAAATAAAAATGTATCGTTTCAGTAGAAAGTCTCTTTAAAGATCCACATTTGGCCGTTACCGTGGAACTCTCGTTGCAGTGTTTCCTGCGTGTGTGAACTCTCGCGGTACCTGTGCCCTGGTGGCGGCTGTGTGGCCCCCTGTCTCAGTCCGGACGGAGGAGTTTCTGACGTTTGAATGAAAAACATTGCCCATCGCCTCCACGTTGGACCCTGGAAATAATGGCTTCAGCCTTGGAGCAATTTGTGAACAATGTGCGGCAGCTCTCCGCACAAGGTAAGCACGGAAAACTTGTTCGAAAGGGAAGTATTAGCCTCAGAGCTAGCTTATGCTATCCAATGCCTTGCCGATAGCTAAGCAGCCAAACTGGCCAGAACCTCTTTTGCTAAATCATGTAAACACACACCAAAACGACTTTATTAGACTTCGAGAGTGGTCTCAAGAACCGTTAAATGATAAATTATGGACCGATATATCCTACGATGAGCCTGCAATGTAAAGCTAACGTCACAGTACTTCAAAATTGTACTTTTTTTATCTGGAAAATAATTTCTGGGTCTGGCCGCTGGTAGTCCCGCCTTCGCCTCACACGATTGGCTGGCTGGCTGAATGCGTAAATCCGATTGGTTCAGAGCCGCCTGTCACTCGCGGTGGCCGTTCCACTGTTGCGAGGCCTTGACAGGACACTTGACCGAGTCTTTTATAAAAGAGTCGCTGCACTTACAACTGCTTTTAACGACTAACTACTTCATTGTAATATATTGTAAACGTTAGGCTATTGTTTTTACACCCTGAGAAATATAGTTAGACCTTTTAAACTGTTTGAATTATATGAATGACAAGTGGGCTCAATTATGTCTTGGATGGGTTTCTGATTATATAAATATTATACGTTTTCAGGTACTTGGTATTGAATTATAACATAAGTAGATCATCATTTTACGTTTGCTCATTATAAACCGCAATATTGATCCAAAAATAATAGAAACGAGAGAACTTATATGCCCCCTTTTTCATTTCCCTTTTTTTCTTTTTAAAAAAAATGTGGCTACTGCTTGACATTTTAGGATATTATACATGTATCATTCGGAGTCTTAGTTTTTCAAATCATCAGGGATCTGTGGGCGGAGATAGGTGTTTTAAGAATTTTCTGAGCACTCCAGCCTCAGTTGCTGGACAGTACAGGATTACTCAAAATGCATGAATCAATCTAATTAGTTAACTAATGAAGAGGAGACAGCATTGTAACAAGGTTCATTCGTGTCTCAAGTACCACTTCAGCATAAGTTAACCTAAACCAAAACTAAAGTAGATCTATGTCACATGTGGAGTAAACGAGGACTAAATTGGGACAACAATTGTCTTATGTTTGAGGGTCTGAACTGGCATAAAATCATTAATTACACATTACTGAAATGAGTGCCTACCTAAACTATAGAATTGAAAAAGTTATTTAAATTTTTTATGGGGAATTCATGCTAGAAACTGATGCGTGTGATTCTTTTTATTTCGTGTATAGGTAATGATCACAACCATCTTACTTTTGTCAAGGCATGATTTGTTCCTTATGACTTGCTATGACAATTACAGATTTTAGACTAAGCTGGTTTAAAATTGGCACAAAACAGTAAAATCAAAAAGTGAAAAACAGGGGTTGTATTCCTTTTCACTTGTGTTAAGTTGATTGAAGGTAAGAGGTTGATCTTGTTTGCTGGATGTCTGTGTGTTCAGGTCAGATGACTCAGCTATGCGAGCTGATCAACAAGAGCGGGGAGCTGCTGGCCAAAAACCTGTCCCACCTGGACACAGTGTTGGGGGCCTTGGACATCCAGGAGCACTCCTTAGGCGTCCTGGCTGTGCTGTAAGTACTCATTTCATGTTCTGTGGATGTATAAACTACCTGGGGTTGTCAGAAGTATCACAAATCAGATACCTATTTAGCTGTTTTGATTTTGAAATAGGTTCTTCACGTATAGAATCGTTAATTGTGTAGATATTTAAAAAAAAAAAAATGGTGTAGAGAATTGTGTAGATATAAAAAAAAAAAAAAAAAAATGGTGTAGAGAATTGTGTAGATATAAAAAAAAAAAAAAAATTACAAACACAAAGCTAAGTGGCTACAGACTCCGTTTTGACTCGATGCTGGCACATTTGTTTTTTTACCGTCACTTTCATGTTCACCAAGAAGTTAAAATTCTTCTTAATAGAAACGTGAAATAAGAAAGGTGAGGTGCATGCACAAGCAAAGACGCAGTTTGCGAGTGTTGGTTGAAATATTAAGAAGCGAACAGAGATTATGAGAGCTTTTACAAACGATAGATTTGCAAATGAAATGATTCCAATGAAAAACCTGCGAGAATGAAGGAATGACTAGTTGAGGAGAGAATATAATGGTTCACAGTAGTGAGCACATACAGGTGTGATACATGGTAAAGGGTTCAGTTTTGTTCAAATTCATATTATATGAAGTAGTAATAACACTAGTTGCAGACTTAATACACTAGTCTTTAATTTCTAGTCTACTTTGCTACTGTTTTCTCTTCAGACTTCACATGCTTTACTGAGAAATATTTTCCCTACAAAGTATCATACTTAATTTACCTTCCAAAATGCTCCAGGATGTAGGAAGGATGGGGAGGATCCCACCAAACCCCCCTCTTTTGTGTCATGTCTTATACTGGTTTAATTTATTTATAATGTATGTTACAAAAACATTTCGAAATTAGTCTTTTTATAAAATTCAAACTTTTGAGGCAAAAGTTTTATTGCAGGTGTCACAGATGGGCTGTTGGACTGTCACCTTTTTCACTAGGCCCATGTTCGCTGCCCTGTGAGTTTTCTAAGCCCTAGATTTTATCCGCTCACCAATTTAAATCGGTTTTATTCTCGACAAAATAATTTCAAAACAGTATTTTCTCCCACCTCTATGGAAATTAATGTAGAATGTACAAAACCCTCTGAAAAGTATATTCTCAATCTACAAAAAATACCGCTGTTGCAATTGAACTAATCTTGTTGAACTATGTGTGTGTTTTTGCTGCAGATTTGTGAAGTTCTCCATGCCAAACATCCCGGACTTCGAGACTCTCTTCTCCCAAGTTCAGCTCTTCATCAGCACCTGCAACGGGGAGCATATCAGATATGCAACAGACACTTGTAAGCAACTACTTGACAGGTCGCTAATTACACCAAACATGTCGCGCTAATGAGGCTATTGGCACTCACCTTGTCATTAAATCTCACACAAATGCATAAATGATCCTCTTCAGGCTGGCTGTGGATATGTTTATGGACTGTGAATGAAAGCAGGATATGTCTTTCGTAAACTGCACTGGTAAATGAACTTGTCTTGTCTCTTTGCTCCCTGTCTCACAGTTGCTGGTCTCTGCCACCAGTTAACAAATGCCCTCGTCGAGCGGAAACAGGTAAGCCACCTCCAAAAGATACAGTCAACACTGGAGACGATGACTCTCACTGCGCCTTAATTACTATTTCAGGTGTCACTTACTATTTCTGGCACTCTTCACTAATAAAGCAAAATCTGTTTTCCAGTACTAAGGGAGAGCCCCTTACCTCAGGACAAACCGTATGAAGCACTGGCTACAAGGCTATTTGTTTTTACATGTTTAGGTTTTGCGTCAAACCTACAATGAGATGCAGATGAGGTTAAATCTGTATTAATTATAATTAACACATTTTCCTCTCTCAGAAATGTTTGCAAGTTCAAACAAAAAATACAATATCAACGTTTCCTTTTTGCGGATAATCGTGATGTCAAATTGCAATATTTCCCCTCACAATAATCGTGACTCTAAAATTTGATACTGTGACATCCCTAATCGTCATCAGACTCGTTCTGTGAATTGGTCATGCTTCGACTAAAACTCAGTTAGTCCTGAGGGGAAACTGCAGAGATCCTAATGTAATTGTGTTTGTTTGCAATTATTATTTTTGTTCTAAAACATGAGATTCCAAACTAAACATACTCAAGAGCATGTTTAAAGGCTAATAACAATACAAATAATGCATAATATCTGTCCTTTTAAGATGTTTCCTTACAAATTATGTGTATTTAAGGCACAACTCATTCAAGTTAAGTCTTAATAGAGGTTGTTGACATAGTGCACCCTCAGAAAAGTATATGGCGGCAGCAATAGCATTGTGGTATGGTAAATTATGGTAAATTTGTGCTGTTGGAGCACTTTATTGTTCTCAATCTCTTTGTGTCTGTATTTGGTACAATATAAATCCTAAAGTCTGCATTTGCTTATGTAGTTGTTGAACAGTGTGGGGTGGAGGAGCTCTTCTACATTAAAATGAATGGATTGCTTCTGCCACAGAGGTCTTGTAGAGGGTGTTCCTTCAAATGCCAATTGTAGTTATGTCAGGTTTAACATTATAGATAGCATTTAGATAGCATTATCATGTCTCTTGGGTCAGCTCCTAGTCATAAAGTTTTTAATTTAATTTTGTACTTAAAAAAAAGACCTCGTGCTTCTCTGCCTCAGGGCGTCTGACTTTGCAGATTCATATTTTGTTCTTTCTCTCTTTGACAGCCTTTGAGGGGTGTAGTCGTCCTAAAACAGGCAATAGACAAAATGCAGATGAACACAAACCAGCTTACCTCAGTCCACGCAGACCTGTGTCAGGTATGGTATATATTCAAATGTCACAAGTTTTAAGTAGAGGCAACCATAGGATTGTTGTTGTTACAAAAACATACACACACATGCTGTGTCTGTTGCCACTATTCCTAATTGCACTATACAATATGTGTTAGAGGAATCTTACGTCCATGTACTTGCATAGGCATGTCATTAGGGAGCATTAATTTGTTCCCTTTTGAAAAGTGAAATCCTAAGTCTAATGTTTGTCTCTGCAGTTGTGCTTGTTAGCCAAGTGTTTTAAGCCTGCTTTGCCCTTCTTGGAGCTGGACATGATGGACATCTGTAAAGAGAACGGAGCTTACGACGCGAAGCACTTTTTATGTTACTATTACTACGGTGGCATGATCTACACGGGCCTCAAAAACTTTGAAAGAGCACTGTATTTTTATGAACAGGTATTGGCATAATACTTATTTGTTAACCGAAGCTCCTACCTTTGTTCTTTTGTTTAGTATGCTTTAGATTATCTTTGTTGTTTCCAGGCAATAACCACTCCAGCCATGGCAGTGAGCCACATCATGTTGGAAGCCTATAAGAAGTACATTCTGGTGTCACTCATCCTTCACGGCAAAGTGCAGCAGCTGCCGAAATACACATCACAAATAGTGGGGAGATTTATTAAGGTAAGGACACACTGCTATGACACTTACTTACTTACTCTGAGGACAAATAGAAGTTTGCCTGCTCGGAATCAGAATACACACTTCTCTGATTCTTTATAAAGATGTGAGTCTGGTCATCTGGCCATCTGTTTCAAAACAAATATGGCGAGAAAGAAAGGAGATTCAAAATCTTATCAAAATTCTAAATTATCAGATTTTTTGGGGTTAAAAGTAACTTGCCATCAAGATGAATTCTCGCAATGTCTGTGAGTTCACAAACTCTTGAGAATCCATCTCGTTAGGCTCCTCTGATTCGTTTGCAGTCTGCACCAGTGGTTTAACGAGCAAATCACATGGCATTTAGGGCCAGCAGGTGGGACTGAACCAATATCCAGAGCAGCATTGTGGTTTGGGCGGAAGTCAAAACAAACATGGTGGCATCTTCGGCTGTACTTCGGCCTTTCAGGAGAAATATGGACTATTTTGTTTTTCAAAAATATTCTCGCATTTTTTGTACATTTGTGTTTGAGAAAGAGTTCTGTACTTTTCTGAACTCTGGATTTAACACAATCAAGATTGTTCTGCTTCTTCCGCTGTTATGACACTTCGACCAATCAGCATGAAGTATTTTTTTTAAAGAAAAATACATTCTTGCAATTCTGGAAATGCTTA
The DNA here is from genome assembly GCA_015082035.1 of Chaenogobius annularis. Lineage (NCBI taxonomy): Eukaryota > Metazoa > Chordata > Actinopteri > Gobiiformes > Gobiidae > Chaenogobius > Chaenogobius annularis. Next base: position 1,172,701 of record BJKM01000059.1, read on the forward strand.
CTATTCTATTCTGCTCTAAGCCCTTGAGCAACGCATACCACGAGTTAGCTCAGGTCTACAGCACCAACAACCCTGCAGAACTGAGGAACCTGGTCAACAAACACAATGAGGCGTTCACACGAGACAACAACACAGGCCTGGTGAAACAGTGCCTCTCCTCTCTCTACAAGAAGAATATACAGAGGCTAACCAAGGTGAGATCGGACTATGGACGAGAAACATCGCTCTGGACCAAATATTTTTATTTTAATAATTATTATTACTTTTTTTTCCCAGACCTTCCTGACATTGTCTTTGCAAGATATGGCTAGTCGGGTGCAGCTGTCCGGTCCTCAAGAGGCAGAGAAATATGTCTTACACATGGTGGGTTGTACGTTTATCACTTTATGAAGTTTGCTCATTTTTGTAAATCTGTATATATTTTGTAGATTGACGATGGTGAAATATATGCTAGCATAAACCAAAAGGACGGCATGGTGTGTTTCCATGATAATCCTGAAAAATACAACAACCCCGCAATGCTCCACAAAATTGACCAAGAGGTACTTCATGTTTTTAGTTGCATTATTTTTTAATCTTTTAAATCAGACTTGAAACCATGTACCTTTTGAAAATAAATGACTGCGCCTTCTGTATTTCAGATGTTGAAATGTATAGAACTGGACGAGAAATTAAAATCTATGGATCAAGAAATTACTGTAAATCCACAATTTGTGCAAAAGGTGAGATTCATGACAATTTATTACAGACCTCTCACTTATGATGAACCATGTTTTACTTCCATTCTGGAAAATAAATAAATACATGTGCTACATATGCTTTTCTTCTAATATTACCTTCTAAAATCTTGCACAGAGTATGGGCTCGCAGGAGGATGATGTCGGTAGCAAAACATCGAGTTACTCCTGAGGGTCCTTGGACTGGGACAGAACGCCACAGCCACCAAACACGTTCTTCCCCAGGATGAGTTGGAATTTTTTTTAAAGAGGAAAAACAAACATTCTATTGCATAAAGGACATTGGACAAGAAAAATCTTAAGTGTGTGGAATGGTGATGAGTTTGGTTATTCTTTCTTCACAGCGTCTTGAGGAAAACAAGACAGGAAAAGCCCCCTTCTCTCAGTATTTTATTTATCTTGTTCAGATAGGAGTGCCACAGCTACATTTACACAACAACACCCATCAATAAAAACTGGACTTCTTTGTTTCGAACATATGTGTGAATATTCTCACTGTTTGTTTTTGGGTCTGCTGCATGATGGCCGTTACCAGGACATTACATGTGAGGTGTGATTCATGTTTGGTTGACAAGAAATTGAAAAGCCGAAATATATTTGACAATTGTTAAGTTTGCAAAGATATTTTTCCCGACTTTTTGTAGATATCAGACTTGCACTCATGCAAATACCGTCGATTTACTTGGCACAATAGAAGAGTTTACCATCTGGTGCACTGTAATGTTTTTGGTTTTTCCCTTTTTTCCCCTTTTTATTTTTGTTTTTGTTTTTTAGGCCGGGTCCACTAGAGGTCGCTTGAGTACTGTACAGAGAACCGTTTTGACAGGCTTGTGAAACTAAACTTGTTATGTCGTCTGGGAGCTTGAGCTTTACGATCGTGGATCTGTTATATAATAAATTGTTTAAGAATAATCTTCTGTTTTGGACTTTGTAAAGAACTGAAAATTGATTGATTTAATTGACCTTTTTAAAATGCTATGTCATCAGAAATGTCAAAATTCCAGAATGGAGGTGAGTGAACACATTTTGAATGATTTTCAACGATTAACTGACATCAGATCTACATGATTGTAAGCATATAGCGAATGTAATTTTAAATTTCTAGAGTAGAAATATTAGTTTGCTTTTCTATTATAGAAAATGTAAAAAATACTATTGTGTTTCACTTACAGTATTGTAAAGGCTCTATTTGTATGTTGCGGTATTAACTCACTGTTCTTGACTGATGCCTCGAAGCCAATTTATCCTTTAGCCAATGAGCATCTTTTGAGAGGCGGATGTGGTACGCGGGAAACGAACCAATCACTGCGGGACTCAAAGTGATGCACTAACTGTCAATCAAACGCAGCTTATTCTCGCCATTGGCCCAATTCACGAGGGGGAGGCGGGTCTAGGTGACACCGTGGTAAGCTACGGTTGAAATTCCAATGCTAACCAACTTTAGCCAGTGTGCTAACATGTAATACTACGATTGTGGGGGAACTGCGCTTGCTTGACGGATCTGGACTCACTTCATTGCAATTTTTCTGACTTGGAAATGACTGGGAAACGCGTTAGTTTCGGAAAACGCGTGTGAGGAACGCCACTGCAGTAGCTCCGGACATGACCAGTTAGTTAGCTGTCGGCGGATAAACCCAAGCTGGCGTGTCCCGTGCCGAGGGATTGGAGCAGGTTTCGCCGCCTTGAGGGGGACCGAAGCCGGATGCTGTGATTACCATGAGTCCCGCGGGCTGCCCCCATGTCAACAGTTTCAAAGTGGACAACTGGAAGCAGAACCTGAGGGTTATTTATCAGTGTTTCGTGTGGAGCGGGTCAGCCGAGAGCAGAAAACGCAAGGTAAACGACAATTGACAATTGCTCGGAGATGAGACCGTTGTGTGGTTGAGACTGAGGGAAGCTGCGTGGTCGTGTGGGCACATCTCCCCGCCCTTCTAAAACGACACAGCATCCTACGATACTATGACCCACGTTTAATACGCTACTTTAGGTCATTTCAATCCATAAATCATATCATTCACACACGAATAGTAAGTACAGCAAATGGGAAAGGCATCAAAACAAAGATTGCCCTCGACATGTCTTAGTTGATTTTTGGCTTCTATGGTTTACTGGCACTGCGCCTAAACATCATACAAACGTTACCAGATGAGTAGGAAGTGCAGTAACGTTAAATCTCAAAATACGCCTTCTGGAAGATTTGAAGATTCTTTTTGCCCAAAACGACATCCAGCATTTTAAGGACTAATACCTAGATCATAATGTATGAGAATGAATAGCAAGGATCAAGTTTAAAGGGGACATATTATTCAAAATGGACCGTAATGAGCTTTTAACCTTGTTATACCGTTATTTCCCTCATCCTTAGTTTACTAAAAGTTATATTTTGATCGATTCTAGCATGTTTGAGGAATCCTGTATACTGAATGTCCTTCCTTCACTCATCTCCAGTTCATGCTACATTGTCCTGTCCAATGAAACCTATGGGTCAAAAAATAAAAACTATCCAAGGGACACAATGTTGTAAAATGTTACATAGCACTTTAAATAACACGTAAATGACAATTTGCTGCTTGTTACAGTGAAATGTTAGTATGAAGAGTTGTATCAGATCTGCAGTTTAGAACAGGAAGTTAATGGACCTGTGTCTATCACAAGTCATTTTAGATCAATATTGTGGTTAACAATGCGCAAAATGTAAAACAAAAAGGATTTTGCCATTAGGATCCTAACCCAGATTTTCTTCTATAAATGTACTGTACTGCCTTACTTGCACTTATGAGTAAATGCCCCATTGTCCCCTCTGTAGAATTGCCGTCAACCATGGTAAGGCAATACGCTAGGCCATGTAAATTATCCTCTGAAATGGATGATACAAAAATATGAAATGAAAACAGTCTTATATACAATTGTTAAAACTGTTATCCATTAGGGCTGCAACAATTAATTGGAATAAACATCACTAGTCCACTAATTAGATAATTGTAATTGCATTTTCATAACCATAATTTGACTCTAAAATGCATGCTAAAATACCTTTTTATTCAGGTTTAAGCTAGCAACACCCAATCCAGATAAGGTTAGACCATACTTCGGATCATTCTCCATGGAGATGGATACGTGCCGTACTGTGAAATATTTTAGCCAAAGGAACACCATGTCCATGCAAACAAGCAGGAGGAGGCTCCTCCTCCAGTAGTAATTTGTGGAAATACAGACTTGCTCACAGTGAAGATGTATTTCTATATTAATCAGTGCAATAAAAAACAACCAAAATGAAAAAAAAAAACACATGCTTTTATTTGGGTAAATCTTTGGCTAAAACATTATGTATTGGGGCTTTAAAACAAAAAGTAAAAATAAATTATTATTAATAATAATTTGTGACTGTGAATACACTGTATTCATCAATATTCTATCTAGAAGCCATCAGTCACTATATTTCAACCTTTATTTGGGCTAAAACTGAACCCCTCAACCTATGTCGTCAATATGTGACTTGCCATTGAAAACACAAACTTAACTGATACACTTTTCTGCCAGTTTAAACGATCATTCGACAAGATAAAGGTGTTATATTGTATTATTGTTTGTCAACCCATAACTATTGTGTAATTTAAATGGATTTTGGCTTTTGTTTTCAGTATGTTTACTAAGTTAACAGTTGTGGAATTACCTCTACCTATGTCACATTTGCTGCCCATGTCCAACCAGGAAGTGCAATGATACATTTTCCAAAAATGGTCAAACTGGGGACAAACGGATTATACAGATGCTAAAACGCATACAAAAGACCTTTTTATTACAGTGGCATTATTAAAGAAAAATGTCATCAATATACACTTTATTTGTAAATATTCTCAGTTTAGAGGCCTTCAGTCACCTTATTTCAACATTTGAATTGATTGATGATTGATGTATTAAAAAAAGTCTAACCCATACATGACTAATCAAAATGAATCATTGACTATTCGTCTACTAAAATCCTGATTAGTTGCAACCCCAATCTTAATTATCTGCCCATGCTCTACTTACTCATTGATATTAATGCGTAAAATGGGTTGAAATATGTTATTTACACATTCACGCATCACTTGCTCCCTCATGCTTGTTTATGTATAAGCATTGCAGGGCAGATTCAACAACTGGCAAATAGCAATAGCCAGCGTACGTGTGTGGGAGGCAGAACATCATGCTCTAGTCAGCCTCATTCAGAGAGAAGCGAAACAGTGACTCATTTTCATTCTATACATTAACTTGACATTCAGTCATTTCATTCTCTCAGCAGTGTGGGCTCTGCTTCTGTTCTTGGCGCCTTGTCGTCATAGATGTACCGGTAGGTAGGATGAACAACATTTTCAGGGTGTGTAAAAGTCTTATTGGCTGCACCCACCAATGCCCCCACCTGGAGGTCCCATCCCTGCTGCTTGTTACCTCTCCCTGGCACTGTATTCCTCTATTGATTCTGGCTCAGTTTGCCATTCAGATCGAAGCCCGTGTCTCGCAGGGCTTACACGTTCGCACAATGCAGTAGGTTTTTAAGCTTTTTGTACAGTGAGGTTAAAAATAGGTTTGTTTGAGAGGGTTGACTGTTGACTTGCCATTTGAAATTCGTCATATGGTCATATGTCTAAAGATGTCAGACATCACATACATGAAAATGAGCTGGTAGGTATAGAATGTGAGTTTTGTAATGATTCTTTATCAAGAAAAGGGTCTGGAATTGAATAATTTGGCATAATTACTGAGGTTGAATAAGGTTGAAGTGACTCACTATTAAGTAAATGCCCAGCAAAACTGGATGAGTTCATTTAAAAGTTTTAGGTTGTTTTATTAGGCTAGCTAGACATTTCCAAGAACCTCTCAATACAATATGAACGCCAATACAGGGTCCACAATATGATCCTAATCTTGATATATGTATACCCAGTCCTCTCCCCAGAATCTTTTAAAGGGCCCGTAAATATGCCTCATATGGGGTTGCATTTTCCTCCAAGGATGGTTTAATGTACCTTAATTATATCCAAAGGTACATGCACCCTAAACATACTATTAACACTATATAGGCCTATATAATAGTCATTCATATATATATATATATATATATATATATTAGTGCCTAATATTTTATTATGTATGGACGTGCAATATAAAGCAGGGAAGAGAAAATCTGTTAATTAATTTGACTAGACCCATTCATACAGATGACTATTTTGAAAATAAAATAATAACTGTACTAAATATTAGAAGGTTGAGTTTATAATCGCCTCACTTGAAGCTCTTTTTAAAAAATAGAATTACTAATAAGACAAGCTCCATGGTGACGCTGGGAGGAGGGGCTTGAGACGTGTTGTCGGCTCGCACCGCGGTGTGCTCCTTCTGAAACTCACTGAGAAAGCGGACAAAATAACTGTAGACTCTGTGTATCTGTGTAGTGATACACATGTTGTTCTTTGACCCGTCCGTGAGTCAGGTCTGGCCAAGAAAGTTTCATTTCAATGCAGCAGATTGTTGTGAATTTTGTTCACCTACCATGGCAATAAATATATCCTGAATCCTGAGATCGCCGTATCGCTCGTGCACGCTCCGTGTGTCTTTGTATTTTGCGCGTCTACAATCATTTCCTCATTAAACAAATTTCTCCGTGAATATGAGTCTGATTGTAATAAAACACACAGCGTTTTGAAGCTTAAGGCTTGTTTATTTTAAGTAGAATTTTAACGATGGCGCTATCTAAAATATGGGATGAAGTTGAGTTTTACGGATGTTTTTTTTCCCGCCCATGTCAAATCGGATGGCGGGCCGTTTGATTTATCATGTTAGGGATGGCGGCCCCAGCGATACTCCTGATGCCCCCAAAAAAGGGTATTTTAGATGAGGGTAATAATGATTTTATTATACTCAGTAATTAAATGTGTTGGAATTTCAGGACCACATTTACCTTTAATGTCGGAACACGTTGATTAATGGAGACTATGCTGAATGCTAAATCAACTTTTAGGAGCTTTGTTTGTTTGTTTTTTTCTGCTCATTGCCGCTCTTCCATAAAGGCAGATTTGTGTTGTGCACGACTAATAGTTGTCCTATGGACAGATTTTCCCACCTGAGCTGTGGATCTCTGTAAAAGCTCATCAAAAAGTTCACGCTAGATTGCTCGCCGGACTCTTCCTGAAAATATTAACCAGGCAGAGCTGCAGTCCTTGTAATGCAGGCATGTCCAAACTACGGCTCGGGGGCCAAATGCGGCGCTCAGACCAATTTTTGTTGACCCTCTGGCTTCCTGCTAAGTTGATCCAAGCAAAAAAAGTACTACTTTTTACTGTAAAATTGGACAAATTCAAGCAATTTGATGTTATACCAATGTAATATTAATGTTCCAAGTCTTATTAAAGGTGTGGAGGCCCATCAAAACAAGGCAAAATTTCGAATTATTAACTTCATTGTCGGGTTGTCTGTGGCCCTCTGCTCCATATAAGTTTCAAAATGTGGCCCTCGGTGAAAAACATTTGGACACCCCTGGTGTAATGTGTTGCGGCTTTGTGTCTCAGTGGTCCTCGGAACATCTTGCAACTTTTACAGATTCAACTACATTAAGGCTCCTCCAAGACGCAACTCGCTGCTCTAATTAAGTGATAAAGGCGCGTTAAATCTGCGCTAGCCTTCGGTTGGTCCTTTCTTTGAAAATAGTCACGAGAAGGAGGTGTGAAAGGGTGCTACAGTTGTACGCGCCATGCGCACATCTGGGCACAGCTCAGGTGCTCAGGTGATTTCACGATTTTGACCTTTTTTACATCAATTATTTAAGACTCTAATTTAATTAAGTTTGCAGTTGGGCCATACTCTTTCCATTTTCTCTGAGATATGCAACATAAATACAACATTTCAAGTTAACACACAAACTAGAAACGCTATTTTATATGTAACACTTAAAATCACAAAAACAATATTTAATTCTTATTTTAGCCTCTTGGAATATTTGAAGGTGATTGACCTTTTTAAATGATTCCTCATGTTTGATGTGTTCTTTTTCCCCACATCAGCTCCCATGCTTACAACATTTTTACAAATACTACACTTTGCTTTCCCTGGTGTAGGCTTTGTGAAGTAGTACCATATTGGATTGTTTGTGCAGCTATTTCTGCACAAAATAATGTTTGAAATAATTTAGAATTAAAAAATAAATAAAAAATTAGAAATAAGAAATGATAAAATGTTAACTATTGACAAAAACAAACATTTAACAATGCTTCCCTTCTGAAGAGAAGTCTAGCTTGGCAATAAATTGGTAGAAACAAGTTTATATATGTAATTCTTATTTTTTATATTCTTATTTAAATTTTTTAACCATTTTTATTCCTATTATATACAACACACTGACAAAGGCAGCGTTCCAATTAAGTGAAATACCTTTTTCACTTGAAAATCTAAGGAAATTAACACGGAATATAACACGAAACTCTGCAACATTTACAACAAGTGGGTTATAAAAAGACATATCGGCCGGCCGATATATCCGTTGAGCTCTGGTTTATACATGTTTTTTTTCTCCACCCCAAGGGTAATTACGCATTAAACTGTTACGTGAAGGAGTCCAATATGTTTTCTCCTGTCTGTGTTTCAGTGACAAAGTGGAAATGTTCAGCCTACTGACACTATCAAAGCAACAATTTGTAAAAACATAAATTATAAGTAATCTGATCAAAATAAAGTCTGTGCGGGGTGTATTTACTTTGAAAGTCCGTACGTCGTTCATGTTCTCTTTCCTGTTTGGTGCTGTTCTGAACCATGGAGCATGATTTGGCTGGACTCAGGCACAGAAGAAAATAGACTTGTTCCCCATTTTGACGCATTCATGAGATGTGGAACTGCCTTCATTCACTTCAATGGCTGCGTTAGTAATGTACGGTGCGTAGTGCGGCGCAGCGGGGTGGCAAGATGTGTAATCAGCCTACAACCCTGCAATAAACTTCTCCACAACTTTATCCTTGACTTGTCTGGTGTGTTCTTCTGGTAATCCCATTTTTTAATTGAACTGTAGTCCCCTGAATTATCTGGTCCACAGAAAATATTTTGAGTTTTGAGTGGAACTTTAGTGGTTAACTTTGTAGACTAGAGCTGAGTGAGTGAAGGAGGCAAGCGATGTCGGCATCAGTTCCCAGAGTGATAATGCCCCCACTTACGCTTCTAACTAGGGTTTTTCCGGACCATTACCCCGTCCTGCTCCTCTCATAACATCCTGTTGGCAGATGGCTGTCACTTTACACAGCACAAGGAAATCTCATAGACCTTCAAAACATTTGGTCTTGCTCATTATATTACGACTCTTTCTGTCACCCTTTAAGGCAACTGCTGTTGTAATTTTGGGCTTTACAAAAATAAATTTAACTTAATTCAATTACAACAAGAAGAGCCTCAGACAAACAACAGGAAATGCAATGAGATTTGCTGAATGGATAAACTTGCTGGTGTTGATGCTTGGTACCCAGCAGGTAGAAATGTCAGTGATGTCACCAAAGTATAGATACTGGTGGGGGTGAAGAAGTGATGGAGAGACTGGGTTGGCTGGTAGTTATGCTGGGTATTAGGAGCGTGCAGAGGAAGGTTGCAGAAATGTGATGGAACATTGTAGAATAATAGGGGAGTAAATTTAAAGACTTGAAGTGCTTGGTTCAGAGGCTAAGGTGTTAACTTATTTTTAACAGATATCTTCTATGTTTATTTAATTTTTTTCTCCCCATGACAGAGATTGTTCCTAATCCAGAGAAACAAATTACTGATAATCTCTGCCGATTATTTTTCAGGCGATTTTGATTATTTCCCCTAATTATATAATTTTAAATGACCAAAACTCATCTAAAAAAACAAACAAACAAAAAAAACAGTTTTACAAAATCGATGAGAAATCATGTGAAAGCCAGGAAAATGCGAGAGCGCGCTGAAGAACGCGGGGAGACTCACCACGGCCACGCTGAATCAGAACAGACAAAGCCTCTCTGGGGCCCGTCGGATTCCTTGCTCACGTCTGACCGCAGTCACATACCGTTGCTCTGTCTATCGGCCGCTATCCGCACTTCTCTCATGTTGTAGCTGGATTTACCCCTGCTCCACACTGTGTAAAATTGACACCTGAGCGAAGGGCACAAAGGTCTTAATTCCTGCTGGTGCAATGGTTGTAACTATAAATTGTTTTTAACTTTCAGATTTAAGTCGGACGTAGCTTAAGACCTGGTGCACTCGGCTCCTGGAAGATTAAACCATCATATATGGTATCTTTGTGCTTTGGTGTGATGCACAGGGATGCCAGTAGCAGTTTATGTCTCTTATGTTTAATTGCTCCATATTTTGGTAAACACCAACCTAAAAGTGATTATTTTTCAATAGAACCTTCAAAAACATTTCTATCAGTTTGTTCTTGACTGTCAGGCTAAGCTTTCTGACTATCAAAACAGGATGGCCAAAAGGATGCAAGCCATATCCAGTCTTTGTGCAGTTGACGATGAAATACTCCTGAGTAGATTGGATTTTACTTGGAAGTGCATGCTGGCTGCGCAGATTCTACATAAGTGGACTCCGCAATAGGAGTCCCAACACGAGAGCTGACAAGAGAATCTTCCAAGAATACAGGCCCTCGTAGACCAAAAAGAATCCCTCTGCACTTAAAGCGATGACAGTTGGAAGAAGGATAGGGATAGGATAGGATAGGACGGTGGGGATAAGACGCTGCATATTGATGGCCTTTCATAATTCATGTGCTGCCTAAGCACTTATGCATGGGGAGAGAAGTGTGACTGGAATAACTAGCAATCTTTTTCAGTTTTGTGTTGCACGTCTGGGCTGGCATGTAACAATAAAACAATTTAGTGTGTTAGCAGAAACATTGCAAGTTAACATCCATTTAAAAATAAAAAGATAGTTAACATATCCTTTTTATTCATTTGGGGTTAAAACCGTTTCAGTAATTTTCAGATCTGTCACAATAGCACATGTATAAAGTGTGATATATTAAAAATATCACGGTAAACCATGACATTTATATCACTTTATATGCCACTGACTCATAAACCCAAAAGTCGGACATTCCAGACCATTTTCTAAATGGGCAATAGTTACAGTTAATAGTTAATTAGCAGTAAAAGAAATAAACACTTTTATTTTTACTTGGTATCTATGATAAATTATAGATTTTGATTATTCAACCCAGATACATTTTTATTATCCTTTTTTTAATTTATTTTTTTACATGTTTTTGTTTGCTCAAACTTATTTGTTTTATTTGCTCCTTGATTTAAAAAAAAAGGGATTCATGTGAAACTTTTTATGTTTTAAAATTGCAGAATCCGTGCTAACCAGTGATGCAGGGCGTTGCACTTGTGTGGTTGCTTCCATGCCTCAAACAGTGTTTACTCCAAGGGTCTCAAACTGATTTTGGGCCGCGGGCCGAATCTCGAGGCTCAGGCTGGGTTGCGGGATGAACATAACGTAAAAAATATAAGAAATAAATAGCTTTATACTGCCTAGTAATGGTTATATGTGGACACAGTTGCACAAGTCCATATTCATGCATCAATAGCAGGAACATGGACTTGTGATTTGATTCTGATATGAAATGCTGATACCACAGACATGTTGGTTGTTGTTGCACAAACTCAAAATAAGCTCACTATTTTTATAGTTTAAGCTTATCTTGGTGACAAATGATTCATGTAGTGAATCAAATGAGTGCACTGTGTATTCACAGTCACATTAGTGTAGACACAGTCAGAGCTCACAGCAGCTTCTCTCTGACATGTGTTTTTTACCTGTTGCTCCTGATCTGTCCAGGTTTGCACTGGTTTGGATGTTTTCTTCAGTGCATCATCACAGAAGTTTGTGGTTTTGTTGTTAGCTTCACATTAGAACCACTTTTTGCACAGCTCTAACGTCCATAAAACATCTACTTTCTTCCACATTTTTCCCATAACCTGGGGGACGCCATCCCTCGGCGTGAGCCGACAACAGTGGAGCTGTAGAACGCTCACATGAGGGGGTCAGGCCCAGGAGCAGGAGTCAGGCCGAGGAGCAGGAGCAGGAGTCAGGCCGAGGAGCAGGAGCAGGAGCAGGAGATCAGCGTATGAGCATGACAGAGCGATCAGCCGAGGAGCAGGAGCAGGAGTCAGGCCGAGGAGCAGGAGCAGGAGTCAGGCCGAGGAGCAGGAGCAGGAGTCAGGCCGAGGAGCAGGTGTCTGGCCGAGGAGTAGGAGCAGAAGTCAGGCCGAGGAGCAGGAGGAGGAGTCAGGTAGGATTATGCTCAGAGTGTAATCCTTCCTGTTCACCCTGTTTCGGTCCTTCACAGAGCAGTTTGTTATTGACGTGACCCAAAGGAATGCTGACTTTTTTTCTACGTCTCAAGCCCGTCCTCTCAGCGTTATCATGCAGCTTGTCTTATTATAATAACTAATATTATAATTAAAAAGGTGATTTGTAGCGGGGCTCTCTTTAAAACGTAGGCGAAGTCGAATTCCAAGTGCTCAGGTGGATTTATTGTGCCAATCTCCAAGTGCAAAAATAGTGCAAAATATTTACAGTGAGGAAGAGCAATGTCCAAAAATACATATATTTACCATGTTCCAATGTAGAGTTCACCTTTAACTCGCTTCTCCTTTAACTTTAACTATCCCAGTCTCTCTCTCAGCACCCTTGTTACCTGCACTGTAACCGGTGACACACTGACTCCCAGCCAAAAGCGGCTACCTTTATCCTTCACTTGCCCCTCCCACTGAACAAAATACATGGATAATTAAAACCCAAAATAAAGGTGCAGCAAACATGTGTGGCATCTTCCAATAGAAATGCATAAACTGTGGTTACATCATTAATGTCACATGGTCAGCACCACGGCGTGAACAGCGCCTGTTTAACTACCAGGAAGTACTGGTTCGGTTTCGGTCCGACGCGCCGCATCAGAGGAGTGAGGTAGCAAGGCAAAATAGGTAAAAGGCTGGCGTGTATGATTATAAGAATTATTCTAACGCGCACAAGTGTGCACACTTGGTGAATTAGTGTCGGAGGAATGCGGGGAACTATGTCAATGATGAGTGTGGTGCGCCTGGCGCAAATGAATGAATCAGCGGGGGAAGCGGGGAATGAACGAGTGTGTGTTAGTCTGTGCGTGCATGATTATAAACTCAACCTTCTAATATTTAGTCTAGTTATTATTTTATTTTCAAAATAGTCATCTGTATGAATGGGTCTAGACAAGTTAATTAACAGATTTTCTCTTCCCTGCTTTATATTGCACGTCTATGCATAATAAAATTATTAGGCACTAGTGTTAATAGTATGTTTAGGGTGCATGTACCTTTGGAAATAATGAAGGTGCAATAAACCATCCTTGGAGGAAAATACAACCCCATATGAGGCATATTTACCATCTCTTTAAAAGATTCTGGGGAGAGCACTGAAAACCACACGTCTCTCTCCACGCTCAGACCTCTGCTCTTGTCTAGTTTAGTGCGCGACTTGCGTCAGCACTTCTCAGCCCCTTGGCACTTGTGCCAGCAGTATGGCTGCAGCTATCGATTATTTTAGTAATCGAGGACCGTACTTTTCGGACTTTAAGCCGCTACTTTTTTCAAATGCTTTGAACCCTGGGGCCCATACAACAGTGCGTCTAATTTATATACTTTTACTGGCTAACGGCCACCGGGGGGCACTATAACAGGAAGCACAAGTGTTTGATATACGGCGGTCAGATGGTTATAACCTGCCAGTGAAATGGGAATTTCTTGGGCCAACCTGCCCCTTGAGTCAAATGACAACCTGTGCAAGCTACAAAATGCTGTGGGTTTATTTACAATCCAACTCATATTCACTGAGAAATTAGTCTAGTTAGGTCCGCCGCAGACCTGCGGACCGCAGGTGCGCCACAAGCTTTTATTCAGTATAGCCCAAAAATCTTTCGATTCTTTTCATCGATTAATCGAGTAAAACGACAAAATGCAGAGTTACCGCTCAAAACACCGTGCTCTTTCACACAACAAAACTTTTCCCAGTCACACTCGAGTTTAAAACACGCCGCTGTCTCCCCTGTTGTGCTTTCGTTGGGGCAGATCCGAGCGGAACAAGCTCTGTGTGAAACGAAAGCGCTCTTGCACGCCACAGATTTGCATGTTTTTAATTCAATATGTAAATTAAAGTTATTATCGAGGCATTAAAACAATTATTGAAGCCTTTTTGTAATAGAATTACTCTATTTACTCTAGTATCATTGCAGCCCTAGCCAGCAGCACACACAGCAGCGATGAGCACCACGAGAAAGGGGCAACTGCTGCAAAGGGTTGTGGGACTCGTAGTTCTAGCAATAAAACTGCTATATATCTATTGGAAATTAATAAATATAAATTAGAAATGTTTTGCGGGCAGGATTAAAACATTTTGCTCCTGTGGATCATACAAATCTTATTAAGACTCTCTTCATGTCTGTGGTCTGAATTTTTTGTCTCGTGTTTAGGAATTGTTAAGACTCTAAACTCCTGTAATGTGTAGCATGTTCACGGAAGAGAAAGTGTTCTGTCTCCTGCTGCTGCTGGAGTCGCTCATGAGAAACATTACACTTTTACCCAGTCAGCGTCTGACGGTCTGTGGATGTCACGTTTAGTCCCTGCGCGGCTCAACTTCAGTACTAGGATACAGTGCTCTCCCCGGAATTTTTTAAAGGGATGAAAAATATCCCTCATATGGGGTTGCATTTTCCTCCAAGGATGGTTTAATGTGGTAGAGTGCTCAGTGGTAGAGTGCTCGTATTCTGATCCAAAGGTTGGCGTTTTGAATCCTGCTCCCAACATTAACATCCTGGTAGAGCGGTGAAAAATCATCTTGAGGAGTGGGGCATCAAAAGTTAGATATTTTTTAATTTAAGAGCTTCGGTCTCTGTGCAACAGAGCTGCAAAGTTGGCCCCGAATTTAAAACAGTTTGCCTTTTTTGATTTGAAATTTAGATCTAGTGTCCTGATCAAAAAAGTCAATGAGCCCTATGTCATATTTCTTAAGACATAGCCGTAGCGAGGAAAGGAGCCTGCAATATTATGTCAATGGGAAAATTTCCCAAATCTCCCTTTTATACTTTTACAAACTTCTTGCTCAATCAAGGTCAAATTTGGGGAAATGATCCTCAGGAGTGGGGTGGCAGGTGTGATAAAAGGTGGAAGATTAGGGCGCGTTGTGGGGCGCGGGCAAGGGCTGATCATTGCGGCTTGCAGCTTTATTATTATTATTATTATTATTGTTATTAATGCTTTATTTAGGGTGTGTTTTTTGTTATGTTTCTAAATTTGGAAAATGTAGAGCTCTGTAAAGCAATTTAAAAAATGGAAAATTTCAGTTTTCAAGGTTTGGAATAGGTGCTTGGATTTTTAACTTTCCAATTGGTATCCTACATATTTTGACAGTTATGAGTGCTACCAGTTGACTGTGACAGCTTCGTCCTGGTGTTATAATGCTATACGTGACCCTTCAAAATTCCCAAAATTATTTCTGCATGTGTTCTGCTGCGTTAATTCAAGGGGGAAGGGCTCATGTAGTCTTGAATGAATTACTTGAGGGGGGACAGCGCTATTCCTCACCACACCGGTTGTTGCCGCGGTGAAGTCCGAGCAGACTCCTGAGCTTGAAGCAGGTGATCGACACGCACACGAGACACAGGGTGAAATTAACTTGTGATTAAAAAGAACAATGCATGGAGTAGGGCTGCAACAATTACTCGAGTAAATCGAATAATTCGACGAAGCTTTGATTCTTATTTTAATGCCTCAATGATTCGTTCAAGTTACATATTTAATTAAAAACACGTGAATCTGTGGCGCGCGGAGCGCACGGAACGACTTGTGGCGCTTTTGTTTCACACGAAACTTGTTCCGCTCTGACGAAAGCGCAACAAGGAAGAGAGCGGTACATTTTAAACTCACGAGTGCGACTGGGAAGAGTTTTGATGAGTGAAAGAGCCATGGATCTATTATAATAATCCCGAGCTGCAACTCTAAAAACCGCATCCAACTCTGCGCGCCGCCCACCGCCCACCGCAGCCCCCGCGCCTTCGCCACGCCACCGCGGACCCCCGCGCCCCCCCACTCAACAACTCTACTTCCCAGTCGCACTCGTACTTTTAAACAGCCAATGCACATAGAAACAGCACGGAGGACCGCGATTATGTTACAATAATCTGTTGTGAAACAGAAAGTCCGAGACGCGGAGGCCAAAGTGACTGGCACACTGAGACAAAACGGCAAAATGCAAAGCTCAAAACACCAGGATCACTGGTCTCACCCAACATAACGTTTTACAAATGTCTTATTTTAAGTGATGTGACAGAAACGCTAATTAATTCATAGCTACTGTAACTGTTTGCAAACAGTCTGTGACAAGCTAATTAGTCCTTTTATATATATTCGTTATATACAAACAGAACAGTTTGGACTGAAGTGAAATGTTGCTGTTTTGGGGACAAATTTATGTAAAATTAAGAATAAAATGTGTTGTGTTAAGCAGAAATTCCTTATTTTGTATTTGTTTATTACTATGAACTATAACGTTTATTAAGAAAAATATTTAATATGCTTTTAAATGGTTTACTGAATGTACAAAAAAAATTACCGATTCATCGAAGAAAAGAATCGATCGATTACTCGATTACTAAAATAATCGATAGCTGCAGCCCTAGCATGGAGTCAGGGATGCCTGCAGGATTCTTTGTCAGGGTATGTGCAGTCAAATAGGTGACAGACTCTCCATGTGCAAGAGTATGAGCGTCATGGTGCACATGCATGTTTGCTCTGTTTTAGTCCAGAGACACCCTCTTATCTTTAATGAAGCCTCATTTTGCATCACTAGAATAGGCCTATTATAAAGCATAGGAACTTGAAACCGTTCAGAAGGACAAATGTTCTACACCAAACGGCTCGCATTAATTCATAAAGTTAGAGTAAATGCTGGTGAATGGATTGTTGAACTATTCTTTTCACCTGGTACAAAGTGTTCTCGCGTGATAATACATGCACCTGATGCTCAGAGCTCTCCTCCCCTTTGCGTCTCCTCTCACCTACTCTGTTCTTCATGACAGCGAGCGCGAGCTGAGACACACTCACACACACACACACACACACATACACACTGCTGTTTCCTCTATAGAGCAAACACTGTCCTCAGTCTGGCGGCTCTGCACGTGAGCCGATGCTCTGTCAGACTGGACATGAATGGTTCTCGGGCCCCAATATGTTTGGTCTGACCACCTGACCAAATTCATAATTTAATGGAAACTCCCTCAATGTGAAGCTGTTTTTTTACGACGTTTGGAGCAGGTCAATAAAGATTTACGCAATGGAAACTCTGAGGGAGAGAGAAGAGCGAGCGAGAGACATAGGGCTTGAGAGCACGCATTTGTTTTATAAAGTTATTGCGGAACTGGTGTTTGGGGTGACAATGGGAGAAGCGGGTGCTCTGCTTCAGAAGTTTCTTCACTGTACAGTGCACACGCACATTTGAGTGAAACAAGCTCATTGTGGTGCAAGGATATAGAGGAAAGAAAGCACAGATCCAGGTCCTTTCTGTGTTTATGATTACCAGCAGAAGTGGCAAAAGTACTGAAGTTCACTACTCAAGTAAAAGTACAATTACTAAACTAAGAAATGACTCTGGTAAAATTCAAAGTACTGCTAGAACTCTTATACTTGAGTAAAAGTACAAAACACCTTTGGTACCATTGATTGGACTGTATTTAAAAAAGAAAATCTATTAAATTATGGGTTTTGAAAATATAATTAATGAGACTTGAATCAAGTGGTAAAAAGGTAGAGATAAGACGCATGTTTTTTTTTTTTTTCTACACTTTAGGTTAACAATAATGAAGTTTAAAGAAAAGAAAAACCAGGCAGCTGTACTCATCTGATGCTTCGCAAAGCTTTTATTTACCTGAGGAGCTAAAGCCGTGTTTATTCCTTCTGTCTGTGTCAATTAACACACACAGCTGTGATCTCACACATGTGCTCAGCAACACCTAGCTCAAACACCACAAAAATATAATTCTGTTTAAGCGTCTACCTGCATGTGAACACGCTCCTCCTCTCTCACCTCTGTGCCTCGCTCGCCCCGCTGCTCTTTTCCCTCTCTCCTAATTGTTTTTGTGTTCACACCATGGTCTTAGGTCCAATCGGCTTATATTTCCTCCAACAGTTTGTCCGTGAGTCCACGCCTTGCTGCGGGATCAAAAGTAGAAGTGAAAGGGGAAAAAGCAAAGCGCATTCCATGACTCGGGCGCCCGTGGGCGTGTGTAGGCTTCGTAAAAGGAAAAAAAAAATGGGCGGATTTATACGAAAGTAATGAGCCTGTGTGGACAATGTAAGGAGTAGAAAGTAGCCTGCAGGCACTTGGTTAAGAAGTGAAGAGTAGCGAGGTAAGACTGCCGATTTTTCAAGATGGCCGCTTAGCCAGTTCGGTCAGGCTGCAGTTGAACCTACCAGTTGAATGTGAATTATCAGTCTACATTCCCTGTTCACCTGGGAAGATTACCCATTTCTGTGTGGGAGCAGACATAAAGTGAGCTTGGACACTCAGTTTCTGAAGATGCTAGGTAAATCACGCAGGCAGTCCTGCACTAAGGGCCAGGCTAGCAATATTACAGCTAAGCTAAGCAGGAGCAGGATGGACCCAATTATCATGGTGGCTCTGCAGGAGAACACTGATAACGTGTTGGCAGTTGATGCAAAGATTGATGCAGCGGTCGCTTTTATGCAGGTTCTAAATTCAAAGCCTAAGAAGATGAATAACTCAGTCACTGCAGCCAAAAATGAAATTTTGGACCTGAAAGACACGGCCTCTGCCCTGTGGGCTTATATGGTGGTTTTGACAAGCCAGGTTAGCGCCACGATGGCTTGAATGGACTACTTGGAGAATCGTAATTACAGAAATAATCTGCAGGTTATCAGGCTTCCAGAAGTCACTGAAGGGAAATATGTGGTCAAGTTTATGGAGACCTGGATCCCCGAACATCTAAAACTTTACATTAAATAAAAACTTGACCGTGCACATCACTCCCTGGCTCCCAAACCAGCGTCCCAAGACCTATTATACTGAAGTTCCATAAACTTCAGTGACAAACAGCGTGTCATTTTGGCGGCTAGATATCTTGCCACAGACCGGACCAGACCAAACGAGCTCCAAGTCTCTTACTTCAGTGACTAGACTCGAGAGTGGTCAAGAAATGCAAGGCCTACAATGATGTAGTCCCGTCTAAAACCCGTCTGAAGCAGCAGTTCTCTGACAAAAACCCCGCCTCCGTGTGGAGGGGGCTCCGGCTCCTCACCAACCACAAGCCCCAAGCCCCCCCTGCTGCAGACAATCGAAAACTGGCTGAGCAACTCAACACCTTCTACTCCAGGTTTGATGTGACCACCCCCTCCCCACGGTGGCCACCTCCGCCAACCCAAACCTGGTCCCCCCCACCTCCCCACCACCCTCTCAGTTCAGGAACAGGATGTTCACAGGCTATTTCGTAAAATCCAACCCCCGAAAAGCTGCTGGACAAGACGGCGTCTCTCCCGCTACATTAAGACATTGCGCAGGAGAGTTAACCTCCGTCTTCACAGACATTTTAAACACCTCCCTGGGGTCATGCCATGTCCCAGCCTGCTTCAAGTCTGCCGTCATTGTCCCTGTCCCCAAGAAGCCCCGGATCACTGGACTTAATGACTACAGGCCTGTGGCGCAGACGTCTGTAGTCATGAAGTAATTTGAACGCCTGGTCTTGCCCCACCTCAAGTCCTTCACCTCCTCCCTGCTGGACCCCCTGCAGTTCGCTTACAGAGCCAACAGGTCTGTAGACGACACCAATCAACATGGCACTCCACTTCATCTTGCAGCATCTGGACTCCCGGGAACCTACGCCAGGATCCTGTTTGTGGACTTCAGCTCTGCTTTCAACACCATCCTCCCTGCTCTGCTCCAGGACAAGCTCTCCCAGCTCAACGTGCCTGACTCCACCTGCAGGTGGATCACTGACTTCCTGACGGATCGGAGGCAGTGCGTGCGGCTGGGGAAGAGTGTCTCAGACACTCGGACTATCAGCACAGGAGCTCCACAGGGCTGTGTACTTTCCCCTCTGCTCTTCTCCCTGTACACAAACTGCTGCACCTCCAGCCACGACTCCGTAAAACTCATCAAGTTTGCGGACGATACCACCTCTCATCGGGCTCATCTCGGACGAGGATGAGTCTGTCTACAGGAGGGAGTGGACCGGCTGGTGTCCTGGTGCAGCGGTAAACAATCTGGAGTTCAACGCCCAGAAGACAGTGGAGATGATCGTGGGCTTGAGGAAAGCCACAGCCCCCCAGCCCCCCCCTCATTCATGAAAGACTCCCCCCATCACCACCGTGAAAGCTTTTATTATTATATTGCTTCGATGATTCGTTTAATTTACATATTTAATCAAAAACACGTGAATCTGTGGCGCGCGGAGCGCACGGAACGACTTGTGGCACTTTTGTTTCACACGGAGCTTGTTCCGCTCTGACGAAGGCAAACAAGGAAGAGAGCGCGGCATTTTAAACTCACGAGTACGACTTGGGAAGAGTTTTGATGAGTGAAAGAGCCATTATAATAATCCCGAGCTGCAACTCTCAACAACACATCTAGCTCCGCCCACCCAGCCCCGACACGCCACCCGCGGACCCTTGCGCCCCCGCATTGTGCGCTCTGCTGAGAAGGTGATCGGCTGCAGACTTCCATCTCTGCAGGACTTGTACGTCTCCAGGGCCCTGGGACGAGCAGGTCGGATCACAGCTGACCCCTCTCACCCTGGACATGGTCTATTTGAACCACTCCCCTCAGGCAGAAGGCTACGGTCCATCCGGACCAGAACCTCCCGCCACAAGAACAGTTTCTTTTCCTCTGCCGTTGGACTCATGAACACTTGAAAACACCTGTCACTTTAACTGCAAATATTCAACCACTCACTTGCACTGTCACTTTCTGCATTCAAACTGTAAATCTAACTGTAACTCTTGTGTACATAGAAATGCCTATTTTTATTGTATAGTAATTTTAAATTGTTTCTAAATGCATGCCCTTTTTGATTGAATATATGTTGTTTTATTATTGCTCAGTGTTCTATGTTGCACCTTAAGTCCAAGACAAGTTCCTATGTTTGTGAATTTTGTTCATGTGACAATGGCAATAAACTCTTTCTGATTCTGATTCTGAAAACAGAAGAAAGTGGAATACGTGGATGGTAAAATAAAAAAAAATTGCCACACCGGAGGAGGCATCAGCATTTACAGACACGCTGCCAGACTCCTGAACAATTCTTCCCGTCTATTTCCTTTTTTCAACCAAAGTAGAAAAGACATGCAAGTTATTTGTCCAGTGTTTCTCCTTTATTTGTAACTACCAAGTGAAAATGTTCTACTAACCATACCAGAGTTTTGTTTTTTTATTCTTAAACACAAAAAGATTTCATTTTATTTTTTTTTTTAATTTGTTTGGCTCTACCAGAGAGTTTTGTAACAAGAGCAGAGCATATAATTTGAATATGGTTAATAAAATGGCATCTGAAAAAGTAAGAATAGCAGAACATTAACATTAAATTATATTATGCTATTTTTGGTGTTTCATATTTGACCCTAAGGGCATATTTGATAATAATAAGTGTTGTCTAACACCCATAACATAATAGTTTAAAAAATGTCACCCATATCTTGGACACGCACACAAACCCGGAAGTGCTGACGGCTTAGTTTGAGATTCACCCCCCACCCTCGCGAAGAGCGATCTGCCTCCCCCGGCCAACCAGTGACAGAGCCTCGGTGCGAGCGTGCGTTCCCGCCCACCTTGTGACGTAGCCTCGAGTGGAATGTAAACGGAGGCCGAGTTGTGCGCCAGTCAGCGCCGTTACACAACGGCACATGTCAGCACAGCAGTGTTGGATCAAAAAAAGTAGCGTTTGAAGCTAACTGGCTAAATAGGCCGCTCGGACTATCAGCACAGGAGCTCCACAGGGCTGTGTACTTTCCCCTCTGCTCTTCTCCCTGTACACAAACTGCTGCCACCTTCAGCCACGACTCCGTAAAACTCATTCAAGTTTGCGGACGATACCACCCTCATCGGGCTCATCTCGGACGGGGATGAGTCTGTCTACAGGAGGGAGGTGGACCGGCTGGTGTCCTGGTGCAGCGGTAACAATCTGGAGTTCAACACCCAGAAGACAGTGGAGATGATCGTGGACTTCAGGAAAGCACAAGCCCCCAGCCCCCCTCATCATGACAGACTCCCCCATCACCACCGTGGACTCCTTCCGCTTTCCTGGGCACCACTATCACCCAGGACCTCAAGTGGGAGCCCTCCATCAGCTCCCTCATCAAGAAGGCCCAGCAGAGGATGTACTTTCTGCGGCAGCTGAGGAAAGCCAAGCTGCCAGCGCAGATGATGGTGCAGTTCTACACGGCCATCATTGAGTCCATCCTCACCTCCTCCATCACCGTGTGGTACGCTGGAGCCACAGCCAGGGACAAACAGAGACTACAGCGCATTGTGCGTTCTGCTGAGAAGATGATCGGCTGCAGACTTCCATCTCTGCAGGACCTGTACGTCTCCAGGGCTCTGGGACGAGCAGGTCGGATCACAGCTGACCCCTCTCACCCTGGACATGGTCTATTTGAACCACTCCCCTCAGGCAGGAGGCTATTTTTATTGTATAGTAATTTTAAATAGTTTCTTAATGCATGCCCTTTTTTGATTGAATATATGTTGTTTTAGAATATATGTTGTTTTATTATCGCTCAGTGTTTTATGTTGCACCTTAAGGCCGAGACAAGTTCCTATGTTTGTGAATTTTGTTCATTAACAATGGCAATAAACTCTTTCTGATTCTGATTTCTCTCGAGTGCGGGGGTGGGGGGGAAGGGGAGCGTGCTACAGGTACAGAGTGCTTCCTGGAGTTTGGGCTGAAACAGGGAAGCATGCTGCGGCACTCACCAGGCTAATGCATCCTGGTGAGTAGGCCCTGTTCGTCTGCTCATCCAGGGGAAAGGATTGAGACTATTCTCTAGCTGAAGACTGCAGGAATCAATCAAAAAACCACTTTGGGCACATATGAGGTACCAATAGCACTGTAAGAAGATTAAAAGCTTTGAAAAGTCGATTTTACATGATATAGGACCTTTTAATGGCATACTGAGCCCAATTAGGCGGTAAAAAATACTAGCAAAGATGGCAAAATCTATATTGTATACCTACAAGAAACCCATTTAAACAACTTAGAAAATCAAAAATGAACTAGACTTGGTTATAAGAAACTTTTACTATTCCTCATACAAATATAGGATTGCAGATTTGTGATGGTTAATGGAACCAATAAAAATGTTGACTGTGATAAATGTATATGTTCCACCAGGAAGTGACCTCACCTTTTATACTAAAGTTATGGATCTGATTGCAAAATCCTCTTAAGGGAACCCTTTGTCTGTGGCGGCGACTGGAACTTGCATGTTCAGCCGACATTAAATGTCTCAAACTCACAAAGTACTGGTCATTCATAAACAATAAATTTAGCAAATTAATACATAGTATAAGGTTAATTTATCCTCCGCCAATATAAAAAAAATTCTAGTCTACATAAGAAATGTACTAGAGTAATATATTTTTCATTTTTTTTTTTTCAATAAATATAGGTTAAAAAAAATCACAGAGGTGGACATATGGGCATGTCACTTAGATCTATTGTACCTATCTACATCACTATATTTTTGGAACAGAAATGGAAACACACACTTTATAGATTTATTGTTTGTCTACCCTTCTCCACCCATTCTTTGGGATGCAGCTAAGACAGTTTTGAGATAGGTAGTGAAGGTAATTGCTTTCGCCTCAGCTATAAAAAGAAACAAAAACGATTTACTGAACAAATTAAAAATGCTTGGAAGCTAAACATGCAGAAAAATATGCTTCCCTCCAAGTTGGAAGGAAGCCATCATATCCTTAATATCTAAAGAGGGGAAGGATCAACTTGACTTTGCCTCATATAGACCCGTTTCAATTCTGAATACGGACTATATTAATTATGTACAAAAGAATGGAACAAATTTATTAACAAACTACAAGCACAAGCTAACATAAGATGCTCTTTACACATAATGAATCGTATACAAAAACAACAAAACAGAGCTGTAATAAGTCTGGATGTTGAGAAAGCGTTTGATTCTGTTAGCTGGCCTTTATTTATTTAAAAAGTACTGAGCAAATAATAAATAGATTTTAATAGTACAAAATATTGGGGCTCTTTGCGATAGCCCAACATCAAGAATCAAAATTAACAGTCACATGACAGACTCCCTGATTTAAGAAACAATGTGGTGCCCGTGGTCATCGGAGCACGCAGGGCAGTGACCCCCAAACTGGAGGAGTGGCTACAGCAGATCCCTGGAAAAAACATCAGACATCTCAGTCCAAAAAAGTGCAGTGCTAGGAACAGCAATGATACTGTGCAGAACCCTCAAGCTCACTGGCCTCTGGTAAGAGGACCCGAGCTTAGAAAAAGGAACGAGGGGGGCGGAGGGTGAGAAGGGAATATATATACCGGCATACATATTTTTAATGAAACTTTGTTATGTGAGGCCAGTGATGGTTTACCTTGTGTTGTTTTGAGTGCTGTAACTCTGCAGCTGTTGTGATGATTCTTCACGGAGGTAGAGTCATTTTTCGGCATCGTGAGTTAGTTATTTATTGAAGGACAGTACACAATATACATTAACCTTAACAGGAGGGATGCGTTGTACCAGGTTATAGCGCAAGTGCCAATTTCCACATGTAGTCCCTGGGTAGGCTGATGTTAAGTCCCACTGAGATGTAGCGTCTTTTTTTCAGGGCAGGAATCTATTGTACATGTTTTAGTGGTTGGGGAAACTGGAGTGCCTGTAGGAAACCTTCGGGGAAGAACATGCAAACTCCACACAGAAAGGTCTTTCTCACTTTAGTCTTTGTGTATTCACCCCATCTTCACTGACTTTCTGTTTCATCCTCACGGTCCTCCGTGCTCTCAAGCACAAAAAAGTACGTTCCTGGTCTCTCCCTGCTCTCGTCTCTGTTGTGCTATAGTTGCACCAGGTTTGTGTGGAAACCAGTTCTGCGTGAAACAAGAGCCACAAGTAGTTCCATGCGCTTCGTGCGTCACAGATTCACGTAGTTTCAATTAGATATGTAATTTAAACAAATCATCGAGGCAATAAATCGAATTTCTCTAAGCACTCGATTAATCGTTTCAGCCCTAACCCATTTATATGCCAGGCAGGCCCACATAGGCCCCAGATTATATCTTAAATCTTTATCTATCTATCATACTTGCGAATGGCACAAAAGTTGAAGCACAGGTGGGCAGTGTTTGTGTCACGGAATAACATTTCCTGATGCGCTATATGCGCTAAAACATGCAAGAAATACTAGTGGCAACACATTTATTTAGATTCCCTGATAAATGCAGATGATGTCAGCAAATGGGCTGCTGCCTCTTTGGAGATCTTTCAACTGCTCAAAAAAATGCTGTCCCATTGCTTAAGGCAGGCATGTCCAAACTATGGCCCGGGGGCCAAATGCGGCCCCCAGACCCATTTTTTTGGCCCTCCGGCTTCCTGCTAAATTGGTCCAAACAACAAAAAGTAGCACTTTTTACTGTGGAATTGAAAAAATTCAAGCATTTTGGTGTGTCTTATTTAAGGTGTGGAGGCTCGTCAAAACAGTGTCAAATGCAAAATTTCGAATGATTCTCTTCATTGTCGAGTTGTCTGTGGCCCTCCGTCTAAGTTACAAAATGCGGCCCTCGGTGAAAAAAGTTTGGACACTTTTGGTTTAAGGCTTGGATTATACTTCACGCATGTAAATTCCGCACAGAAATTAGACGTACGGAGGGCAAGCACGGAAGACGTGGGCAGTATTTATAGTCTGTTCGTGTGGCTGCAGACATCCTGCTCATTTCCGCAAGGACCATTTGTGTAGTTACACATTTTTCCTTGACGACGATGCGGAAACTCCGGTTCATGTTTGCAAAAAAGCCAATTTTGTCGCACAAACCCTCACTGGACCTTGCCGATGCTTCAAACTTAAACTAAGTTTAAGAGTGTAGAGGCAGGGAACCTCCTCACACGTATGCATTTCTAGAGACAATTCTAGACCTACCAAATGTGTCCTTTTTATAATTTTATATCAGTTTTATTATCATGCCACCAGCTGTATAACATGAATGAGTGAATCAACAAAAGTGAATTATTCAATAAAATGCTAAATGAGTGACTAGGACTGCAACGATTACTCGAGTAAATAGAGTAATTCGATTACAAAAAAGAATTGATTCGATGATTCATTTAATTCGCATATTTAGTTAAAAACACGTGAATCTGTGGCGCGTGGAGCGCACGGGACAACTTGTGGCGCTTTGTTTCCCATGGAGCTTGTTCCGCCTTAAAGCACAACAGAGAGAGAGCGGTGCGTTACAAACGCACAAGCGTAACTGGGAAGAGTTTTGTTGTGTGAAAGAGCACGGTGTTTTGAGCTGTATCTCTAACTACTGTAACTAGCTCTGTGCGCCGTTCTCTTCAGCCTAGGTGACTTTGTCCTGTTTCATACTCGCGATTCGCCGTGCTCTTTCACACAACAAAACTCTTCCCAGTCACACTTGTGCGTTTAAGACACGCCGCTCTCTCCTCTGTTGTGCGTTGAAAAAGGCCAATACATCCATGGAAACAGCCTGGAGGGCCGCGTTTATGAAACAGAAAGTCTGCGACGACACAGAGGCACACACAAGTGAACGGCACACAGAGCTAATGCTGCAAAATGATAAAATGTAAAATGTGGCGTTATAGCTCAACTCGATTACTAAAATAATACATAGTTGCAGCCCTATGAGTGACCACAATTCCTATGAAAGGCAGTTTTTAATCAAAACAAATATTACAAATGAATGAGAACTGACGGAGGAAGGCTTCTTGATTGATCATTGCTTCCTAGTTGTAAGAAATAAAAGAGCTTGTCCTTAAGATATAACAATTACCTGTACATGCGCAGTGAAATATAATGACTTCTGCATGTTTATGTGGTTGAAAGCTCAAAAAAGTCAACTTTGCATATTTGAAATCCTTTCTTTTTGTCTTTTCAGGCCAAATCATGTCTCTGCCATATGTGCGGTGCCCACCTCAACAGACTCCACTCTTGCCTGTACTGCGTCTTCTTTGCCTGCTTTGCCAAAAAACACATCCACGAACATGCTAAGAGCAAAAGGCATAACTTGGGTATGTATGGCAGTCATTTAACTCGTGTTTGTGTTCTGTTTGCTGCAATAATAATGTTACGTACTACAATTAACACTTAAACACTGCCTGCCACTAATGATATGGCAAAATATTCATCTAAATGGTTAATGGAGTTTACAAATGGCAGCACTGTTAAAATAATGGAAACAATGGAGTGACGGAGAACACTATTATGCAAGAGAGTGCAAGATAATTGCAACAGGCTCCAGCCCCAGGGGGATCTGAATAGCACCTGTATATCGGTCCTCATGTAACCAAGAAAAGAACACGATTATGCTGTATAATATGTCGGCTGGGAATCACAAGGTGCCTCGATACTATAAGCACACGATACGATAACAGTATTTCTTTTGTTAAACCACTGCATCCAGAGACTTCATATGAAATGCACCCATTTTAAACACCAAACCAGTGAATGTCTATATCCTGTAAATAATGTATAAATGATAAAAAAAGAATTAATAAAAAAGTTTCCTTTCTCTAAACAAGCCAACAAATTTTAGCACTGTCACGATTTTTATGTGTAAAATATACACAAACTAATTTAGTATTGCAATGTTTCAATTGTTGATTTGTAGCACACCCTTAATAATAATAAGAATGACCTGTTTAGATTAGGGAGTAATCATGGTAGAACAACCCCATCAAAGAATCAGAATCAGAAAGAGTTTATTGCCATTGTCAATGAACAAAATTCACTAACATAGGAACTTGTCTCGGCCTTAAGGTGCAACATAAAACACTGAGCAATAATAAAACAACATATATTCAATCGAAAAAGGGCATGCATTAAGAAACAATTTAAAGTTACTATACAATAAAAATAAAAATAGGCATTTCTATGTACACAAGTTTACAGTTATGTTTAAAGTTGTTGTGCAGAAAGTGACAGTGCAGTGAGTGGTTGAATATTGCTGTTAAAGTGACAGGTGTTTTGAAGTGTTCATGAGTTCAACGGCGGAGGGAAAGAAACTGTTCTTGTGGCGGGAGGTTCTGGTCCGGATGGACCGTAGCCTCCTGCCTGAGGGGAGTGGTTCAAACAGACCATGTCCAGAGTGAGAAGGGTCAGCTGTGATCCGACCTGCTCGTCCCAGAGCCCTGGAGACGTACAGGTCCTGCAGAGATGGAAGTCTGCAGCCGATCACCTTCTCAGCAGAACGCACAATGCGCTGTAGTCTCTGTTTGTCCCTGGCTGTGGCTCCAGCGTACCACACGGTGATGGAGGAGGTGAGGATGGACTCAATGATGGCCGTGTAGAACTGCACCATCATCTGCACTGGCAGCTTGGCTTTCCTCAGCTGCCGCAGAAAGTACATCCTCTGCTGGGCCTTCTTGATGAGGAGCTGATGGGGCTCCCACTTGAGGTCCTGGGTAATGGTGGTGCCCAGGAAGCGGAAGGAGTCCACGGTGGTGATGGGGAGTCTGTCATGATGAGGGGGGGCTGGGGGGCTGTGGCTTTCCTGAAGTCCACGATCATCTCCACTGTCTTCTGGGCGTTGAACTCCAGATTGTTACCGCTGCACCAGGACACCAGCCGGTCCACCTCCCTCCTGTAGACAGACTCATCCCCGTCCGAGATGAGCCCGATGAGGGTGGTGTCGTCCGCAAACTTGATGAGTTTTACAGAGTTGTGGCTGGAGGTGCAGCAGTTGTGTACAGGAGAAGAGCAGAGGGGAAAAGTACACAGCCCTGAGGAGCTCCGGTGCTGATAGTCCGAGTGTCTGAGACATTCTTCCCCAAGCCGCACGCACTGCCTCCGATCCGTCAGGAAGTCAGTGATCCACCTGCAGGTGGAGTCAGGCACGTTGAGCTGGGAGAGCTTGTCCTGGAGCAGGGAGGATGGTGGTTGAAAGCAGAGCTGAAGTCCACAAACAGGATCCTTGCGTAGGTTTCCCGGGGAGTCCAGATGCTGCAGGATGAAGTGGAGTGCCAGGTTGATGGTGTCGTCTACAGACCTGTTGGCTCTGTAGGCGAACTGCAGGGGGTCCAGCAGGGAGGAGGTGAAGGACTTGAGGTGGGGCAGGACCAGGCGTTCAAATGACTTCATGACTACAGACGTCAGCGCCACAGTCCTGTAGTCATTAAGTCCAGTGATCCGGGGCTTCTTGGGGACAGGGACAATGATGGCAGACTTGAAGCAGGCTGGGACACGGCATGACTCCAGGGAGGTGTTAAAAATGTCTGTGAAGACGGGGGTTAACTCTCCTGCGCAATGTCTTAATGTAGCGGCAGAGACGCCGTCTGGTCCAGCAGCTTTTCGGGGTTGGATTTCCGAAATAGCCTGTGAACATCCTGTTCCTGAATTGAGAGGGTGGTGGGGAGGTGGGGGGGACCAGGTTTTGGGTTGGCGGAGGTGGCCACCGTGGGGGAGGGGTGGTCACATCAAACCTGGAGTAGAAGGTGTTGAGTTGCTCAGCCAGTTTTCGATTGTCTGCAGCAGGGGGGGCTCGGGGCTTGTGGTTGGTGAGGAGCCGGAGCCCCCTCCACACGGAGGTGGGGTTGTTGTCAGAGAACTGCTGTATTGTACTGTGATCTCGCTCGAGAAACCTCTTTGCTAAATCCATACTTTGCGTCTTTGTAGCGCCCCCTGTCACCAGCCCTGTGCGCTGCCTCCTTCTGCTAAAAAACAAAGAGCACCTAAAGGCCAGGGCATCCGTCTGCGGCGCCATCTTGGATCATTCAGCATTTTATGTGGAAAAAGTAGGTTATATTATAACAATTATATTCATGAGGTTTAGCTTCTGTTTAAAGGAAACATTTTGAGGACTTGTCATCATTCAAAAATATAATTTGCTTTCAATGATTAATTTGCGATGGTACCAATCCTAATTAATACTCATTCTGAAATCTCTGTAGGAATGGAAGGAGATTTACTTCCATATTAGAAACATACTGTAGATCGCTCGATCTATCGGTATCGCCAAGCACTGGATAGAAAAAGGGGTATTGATGATGCTTCTAATGTTTAATAACCTATGAGTACCATACATCATAAACACACATGCTCCTTATGAGACCCATTTGTTTTTTCCACAACAAAAAATCCAGACCTAGTTTTATTGATGAAAGACCGTTTCGTTGTTTGATTCTCTAACTTTCTGTTGGTTAAATCAACAAATCTTGGATGTCTGTACTGCAGCAAGAGACCTCATTCACTTTGCTTGTAAGGGTGTGATTCATGCATGGGGATCGGATGGGTCAGTCTGCCCCAGGGCAACTGTGACTTGCATCCACTGGGTGTACAGGAGGAATTAATGAAAAAGGAAGTAGAGTAAGGCTGTGACAATTAATCGGAATAATCATGATGTGAAGTTTAGTATTAAAATAATCATCATCAGATTTTGATTATCGGAATCATTAACTGAACTATAAAGACTCTAAAACACGTGCCAAAGCCTCTTTTATAACAAAGACGGCACCATTATTAAATCAAAATGTCAAAAAAAAGAAACTATTTGATGTTTGTCAAAAATAGACTATACTTTATTTGTAAATTTTCTCAATATAGAAGCCTTCAGTCACCATATTTCAATCATTATTTGGTTAAAAACATTTTTTTAAGTATACAGAGATCCTCATTAGAGTAGTCGTTAATCAAATAATTGCTGACTAGTGGACTACTGAAATAATCGTTAGTTGCAGCCCTAGACTACTGCAAGTTTATAATATCTCAATGTACAATGCAAGACACATTTTTATTAAATGCTATACTACAGAACATTTTATTTTCAGATTTTTGACAAATGCTTTTACTGTAGATTTCTTTAGTATTGTTTTCTAAAACTGACGATGATTAAAGAATTCTCCACAGCCAAAAATCCATGTAAAAATGAATTATGTAATTCTCATGTCCCGGCATCCAAAGAGTAGAGAGGGGAGGAGATGGGTAGTTCCAGAGCATAATCTTGCCTGTAAATGCTTTTTTTATTCTTCACCAGTCTGTTTTGTGAAGAATTGCTGTTGGCCTGAGCCAAAGGAAAGTGACTTTCTCAAAGTTTCAAGCCCCTCCCCCGAGCGTTACCATGGAGCTCATCTCACTAATGAATTATATAATTAGCTTAAGAGCTACAATGAGGGGCCAATAAGCATACATATATATATTATTGTAATCCATTTGTGGCCATTATATTTCATTTTTAAATTAATATGCTGTATTAAAGGGTAGGAAAGTTCATTGTTATAAAACCAAATGTTCCTCTCACAGGAATATATATATATATATATATATATATATATATATATATAGGAATATATATATATATATATATATATATATATATATATATATGCAAGTTATATTTATAAAATAAATATAGATATATATGTAAAATTTTGATATTTCTCCTCATGATAATCATGACTCTAAAATTAATATCGTGACATCCCTAGTTGGCTGTAACCCAAAATGTGGTTAAAAAATGAATACTTGGAAATTTGGTGAAAATTAAGTACTCTTGAGTTAAAAGGGAACTGAGAATTATGTGTGGAAGGTCGTGGTGCACCGATATAGACATTTGAGGCCGATACCGATGTTATGTGGAATGCTTGGGCCGATAACCTATGTTTGACCGATATTTTTTAAATAAATGTTTGGGTTATTTTAAACACTTGTATTTTGAATAAATAAATACATAAAGCTATAAAGTAATTTATTTTTATTCTAAAATAAGATCAAATCTATTTTACAACGTGCAGAACCAGTGACAACACATAAGTTTGGTAGGGCTATCATTTATTTAACACTATGGTTTTAGGTAAATTATATGATTATTCTTTATTAGAGGAAAAATTTGCCTTCACACTGTTTTTATTTAGATTATTTCTCAGATTTTCTGTACCTCTCTAGTCTGTGTCATCATCATATTGCTCTGCCTCCTCCTGTAACATCAGCAGCGACAGTCTTTCCTCATCAGACCTGTGTCTGATCACACACATTTATTCTCTTCTCTCCTTCTTAAAACCACTCACACTGAAGTTTATATGATGTAAACATGTCTAAACTGATCGTTTGAGAGTCAAATAATGTCTGAAAAAAACATCGCTTTTAACGCAGGTCGCGATTGAATTTGTCACGCTTGCAGTATATTTAATAAGTTTCATCTAAAACTTTTCTAGAGCTTTTAAGAGTCTGTAACTTTGTCATTTCTGGATCTTTTAAACTGTAAATATTTTCACTCGGTTAAGCATTTATGGTTAATCTGTTAACCATTTACACCCATATTATCCCTAATATTTATCAGTATTTACCCCATTAGTGGCAGTACTGCCCCCAAGTGCCCTGGCAGAATTTGGTCTACCGTTGGCATAGAAGTGCACCACAGCCTCATAAATATGTACAATGTCATCATACTATTAATACTGGTAGCACATTTCCAAAAATGGCCAGTGAAAAATATTAAAAATAAGTATTTGAACACCCTGCGATTTTGCAAGTTCTCCCTCTTAGAAACTATGGAGGGGTCTGAAATTTTCATCATAGGTGCATTTCCACTGTGACAGACAGAATCTGAAAATTAAAAAAATCACAGAAATCCCATTGTATGATTTTCAAATAATCTATGTGTATGTTATAGCTGCAAATAAGTATTTGAAGACCATCCTGGATAAAGACACCTGTCCACCCCACAATCAGTCGGACTCTAACTACTACCGTGGGCAAGACCAAAGAGCTATCAAAAGACACCAGAGATAAAATTGTAGACCTCCACAAGGCTGGAAAGGGCTACGGGGCAATTGGCAAGCAGCCAAGTGAAAAAATATCAACTTTCGGAAGAGGCTAAAGATTACTGTCAATCTCCATCGGACTCGGCCTCCACGCAGGATCTCACCTTGTGGAGTATCAATGATTATAAGAAAGGTGAGAAATCAGCCCAGAACTATACTGAAGGAGCTGGTCAATGGCGTGAAGAGGGCTGAGACCACAATTTCAAAGGTTACTATCGGTAACCCACTATGCCGTCATGGTTTAAAATCATGCATCGCACGGAGGGTTCCCCTGCTTAAGTCAGCACATGTCCAGGCCCATCTGAAGCTTGCCAATGACCATCTGGATGATCCAGAGGAGTCATGGGGGAAAGTCATCTGGTCAGATGAGACCAAAATAGAATTTTATGGTATAAAATCTTGCTGTTTTTGGAGGAAGAAGGATGAGTACCATCCCAAGAACACCATCCGTACTGTGAAGCATGTGCTGGACAGAATGACTGGACTATATTAAGGAGAGAATGAATCCCCATGTATTGTGAGAGTTTGGGCAACAAGCTCCTTCCCTCCAGTCAGAGCATTGAAGATGGGTCTCCAACCCTAAATCCAATAGAAAATCTTTGGAGAGAATCTGTGTAACTCAGTAACATACCTGAAACTGGACAGATCTAGAGTGTGGAGGAGTGGGCCAAAATCCCTACTGCAGTGTGTGCAAAGCTGGTCAAGAACTACAGGAATCGTTGCACCTCTGTAATTGTAAACAAAGGCATCTGTACCAAATATTATCATTGATTTTCTTAGGTTTTCAAATATTTTTTTGCAGCAATTACATCCAAATAATTTAAAACCCATACAATGTGATATATAGGCTTTTAGATTCTGCCGACATTTTAGACCATTTCAGTCCATAATTTCTAAGTGGCACTGTAGCGCAATTTAGCCTTACCATTGAATTACCCAACATCCAACAAATGTATTTTCCTTTTCATCAAGTGCTTCATGCTTGGTTGAATGATGGTAATGGTACCTTTTATTCTGCAGCTGCTAACTAACGCATTACCTTCAAATGCTAGTATCAAATCTGTTTGTCTTAAGCCATATTCCCACTCCATTTTTCTATTCTGCACATAATACAATTTGAGCCTCGTGTAAAGAGCCGTATCCATGACCAAGGCAGATGTGGAGATCCATGCCTCGTTATACAACGCCGCTCTTATCTACAGGCTCAGGACGACCCCCCTCTGTTATTTGCATGTATCTTGCAATGTGTAATTGTGGCTTTAATTAGGTTAGCAGCTGAATTAAGTATGCTGCTAGAAGTAGGGTCAGAAATCAAAAAGAAACTACGCTAAAAGGGAAAGAAAAAATCGGAACACATCCCAACAGACCTGTGAGGAGGTAATTTAAGTTGCCTTTATTAAACCCAATGGAATTGAAATCCATTAACCACGGCATAGCCCCTTTATCTTGCTCCTCCTCCTGCTCAAGCTTTTCCTGCATTTTATGTTAAGATTCCTCATTATATAGCAATTACTGTTAATGTCAGCTAATACAATATCCAGCAATCTAAACTTATTCATGAGATCCAGTTTACATTTAAACCTGAAAAATGGACAGAGGTAGGTTTAAATTTATTGGTTAATTTTGTTGACATATTGGTTACAAATTAATTTGAAGGGCTTTTGGATATCTTAGTTCATTAATTCATTTTATTTATACAGGGAAAACCCAATGAGAAAAGTTCTCTTTTTCATGGGTAACTTGTTAAACACAGATTAAACGGCAAACAAACACAGGATACCCAAATTAAACACCAATAAAACATTGAGTCAAATTAATAAATACATACACACACTTGTACATACACTATGAGATAAAAAGTATAAAAAGCAAAATGCTTTAAAATCATTAAAAGGCATAACATTATTTAATTTAAAAAGCCTTTGTGTTTTGCTCCACAGGTAGGGAGCAGAGTCGCTGAAGACCTTTTTTCCTGTCTGTGTGTTGACACGGTTGGACTGTAAAACAAAAATGAGTTAACAAGATCTGACAGAAGATTGGCTTAAAGATTCTAATTTTGAATATTTTTTTAGACTTAAACCTGTAATAATAAATCAAGCTTGGAATAAGATTACAACAAATCCTTCTGTACGTTACATTAAAATCTTGCAAGTACAAGATTGTAACGTTTGGTGTGTGGAGGGCCGCATACGGAGCAGAGGGCCACAGCCAACCCTACAATGAAGTTAATTATTCGAAATTTTGCATTTGACATAGTTTTGCTGGGTCTCCACACCTTTTAATAAGCCTTGGAACATTAATATTACGTTGGTATAACATCAAAATGCTTGACATTTTTTACATTTTACAAGTAAAAAGTACTACTTTATGTTGTTTGGACTAATTTAGCAGGAAGCCTGAGGGCCAAAAAAATTGTTCTGAGGGCCGCATTTGACCCCCGGGCCGTAGTTTGGACATGCCTGGTGTAGGGGCTACTTTAAGTACCGTATTTTCCGCACTATAAGGCGCACTTAAAAACCTTTTTATTTTTTCTCAAAAAATGACGCGCTTTATAACCCAGAGCGCCTTATATATGGATATATATTATGGTTGTGCTTACTGACCTCGAACCGATTTTATGTGGTACACAGCGCTCAAAAATCCGTCAAAATGTTTTATCACAACTTTGGTAAACTACAAAGACGCACCGCTTGCAGCATTACGGTTACCGTAGCCAGGAGCTTCGCGGAGTGATACTGTGCTTGACCATAACATTACAGTGTGTGTATAAGGAATTTGAAGGATTTGTGGACGAGGAATAAACTGAAAAAGTGAGTGTATTATGTTTTATTTTACGTGATATAGTGTTAACTGAACAATTTTGAGTTATTGTGAATACGCCAACGTTTGATTTAGCGGTATCTGACTGTGTTATTTTTTTTACGTGTTGTACCTGAGCCATTTTGAGTTACTGTGAATACGCTAACGTTTGATTTAGCGGTATCTGACTGTGTTATTTTTTTTACGTGTTGTACCTGAGCCATTTTGAGTTGCTGTACTGTGAATACGCTAAGCGCTAAAGTTTGATTCAGCGGTATCTGACTGTGGTTTTTTATGTGTTATACCTGAGCCATTTTGAGTTACTGTGAATACGCCAAAGTTTGATTTAGCGTATCAGACTGTGTCAGAACGTGTTTCCATTGAACAAGGTTGGGACTGTTTTATTTAGCTTAATGCGCCTTATAGTCCGATACCGCCTTTATATATGAAAAAAGTTAAAAAATAGACCATTCATTGACAGTGCGCCTTATAATCCAGTGTGCCTTTATAGGGCAGAAAATACGGTATTGATCTTGAGTGGATTCAGAGAGATAATAAAATATATTTTGGAGCAGAGTGAATAATTTTTCCGCATGAAAGCCTATATGTCCCCCGATGCAATTACTGTTGTGATTTTGGGCGTTACAAAAATATATTGAATTGAAATTGAATTGAAATGTCGAGAGAGCAAACTGACCAAATAATGAAGAAAGAAAAAAGT
This sequence comes from Chaenogobius annularis, assembly GCA_015082035.1. Classification (NCBI taxonomy): domain Eukaryota; kingdom Metazoa; phylum Chordata; class Actinopteri; order Gobiiformes; family Gobiidae; genus Chaenogobius; species Chaenogobius annularis. The sequence continues at coordinate 1,208,997 of BJKM01000059.1, forward strand.
TAAGCATGTAGTGCCTCGCCTTCAGATAGAGAGAAAGACTATGCCAAAATAATTAAATTACTTTTATAAAATGTGTAGCATAAAAGTAATTTAAATACTGGTATAGGTCAAGTATTATTTATATGGATTATTAAAGTGAGGCATTATTTACATTAATAAAGTGACAGGTGTTAAGGTGTAACGTTTTCAAGGTAACTTTATTTTGCAATAAAAACTTCTATGATTGGATAGGTTTAAAGTAATAAGGGCTCAACCAATAGGAGGAGAAAAACAGTGCCATGGACAGAGGCTTTCTATATCCTAACAGAACAGATTGTAAACTTTAATCCGGTCTTTTTTCTGAGCCAAAAGACAAATGACAAAGACTCGAAAAAACTCCAAAAAGTTTTTAGACGAAACTTATCATTAAATATAAGCGCAACAAATTCACCCGCGAGACATTATTTGACTACCATACTTTCCGGGCTATACAGCGCTCCTGAATAAAAGCCGCACACACGATATTTCCGAAGAAAATAGAACTTGTCCATATACGGGCCGCACCTGACAATAAACCGCAGGTCCCCATGTTGTAACATGACATATTTAAACATAAATAAACGCGGTAGTGATGCGTCTTTTGAACCAGGGTCTCACGGCGCACCTGCGGTAGTCGCTGCGTTACTAATTAGACTAATTAAGTGAATAGGAGTTGGATTGTAATAAAACGCACAGCATTTTGTAGTCTAGCAAACAGAAAACACATCACAGCTGTCCCTACTGTCCTTGATTACTCTGTGTGAGCTGATTTACCTGTGCCTGTGTCTTCACATCTGGTTCATCTGCTCCTAAGTTTGTGCTTGGCCAGTGAGTGTTACGTTGTAACATGGGATCTTTACACAGAAATATGGTCCATGGTAGTGATACACATGTTGTCTTTTGACCCGTGAGTCAGGTCTGGCCAAGAAAGTTTCATTTCAATGCTACAGACTGCCATATAAAGCATGTCCACGCTCCGTCTATCTATATGTTGGACCTTTTTAAATAATGAATTAATGCTATTTTTAATTACTTCCAATTTTGTATTAGGCATTCCATTTGTTTCAGTTTTGACCAATGAAATCAGAAAAAAATTTCATGGCCATTGTCAGTGAAGCTTCTGTGATATGGTGCTGCAAAAAAAACAGTTCATAATAATTGAAAAATAAAATTATTATCAAATATAAAGGCTAAAAAAGAAAGGAATGCTACGCTACAACACTATTCATAGTGCTTAGTCAAAATTCTATACTGTTACTGAATAGCAGGTTTTCTCAACCAGAAATCTCAATCTTCTTAACACTTTCCCTTAGCCCCCATCTTGTTCCCATGGCTACCTGATGACACTCTTGGTATCGTAGTTTTTACCTATATGATTCCAACCCCACACCCGTTGAAGTTCCATACTGATTGATTAACTGAGGATCAAAAATATCAAGATGAACAATCAAATGTATTAGGGAGATATTATGAATTGTCTGATTAATTTGTTGTTCTTTTTGTGTTTTCTATACCTACCGAGGATGAGTGAGAAAACCTGTGAGGCAGGTTGTCATAGCAACAGCAAACAGGTTGCTGCAGGAAACTGAGCGGAGGGGGAGGGGGGAAGACATAAATGTGAAGTGCTGTGTTAAAGGTGGAATGTGTTGTCAATTATACATATAATATTTAGCAACATTAAAATCCGCACACGATCATCCCAGACTGTTGTTTCTCTGTCATGATGAGAAAAGTGACTAAATGGGTGGGGCAAGGGCTTTAGTCAACAAAAGAAATTCTTAGTAGCGCTATGATTTTATCATGTATCTGGACCGAAAGTGCACTGACGAAATCAGTAGTTTACAAGGGATCACACAACTGCTTGTAAACGGTGTATCAGTAAAAAGGCAGATTATACGCACAATTCATACATAAATGTCAAGATAACTCACTACATACCTTCTCCTTTCTTCTGTTGAGAATATAAATCCTTTAAAATTCCCCCCAAATAATTTCTGCTAATCAACCGATTCTTCTTCTTTTAAGTTTATTGGCAGATGACACAATTTAGAAGGTGTATTCACGGTTCATTGTTCCCATCTTTCAGTGGCACACGTCACAAAGTTAGACTAGACGCAAAACAGACTAGCAAATGCAACCTCTCCTAAATCAAGATCAGAATAATCTTTAACCTTTTCCCTTTCTCACCAGGAAGACCGTATTTTTTCTCATTTCTACCTCCGGTCACAATGAACTATTAATAATTTCTCAAATATCATATAAATGCACTCTCACTCCCCTCGTTCGGTTTCATGTTCGAGTATATTTGTGGGACATAGGAAGAATGGTTATTGTTGTGGTAATAACTAATGGGGATCCAGAATAAATGAAATGACCAACATAAACACTTCAGAGATTATTAAGTGTGACATTACAGGTCCAAATGTTCAGAATTCCATAGACACAAAATGCAAAAAATGTCTTTCTCTGAACCTCTGAAACTGTTTATGTGCTCTGCTTTGTCTTAAATTAATCCAGACTAAATTATACTATTGGGTTTAATTATGTTGTTTTTATATTTTCAGGCCCATATTTTTATAGAAACACTAATGATTTATGTAGAATAATTATTTCTAGAGGAAGGCCAAACAAACACTGATTATTGTGCAGTGCAAAATGTCATATTAGTTTTATTCTTAAAAAAGAAAAGTAAAAAAAAAAATCAAAAAATATTGAATAGGGCTTAACAACCCCATAATAAATCGCCTTAAAATCTTTGACACATTAGACCACACTTTTCAGTACAACAAAGGGAATATGATTCAATTCAAGATTTTACCAAACATTTTGCCTGTTTTTTTTTCCAATTTGGCAATTTTGGTTTATTTTATTTGTATTTATTTAAATCTAAAAACACTTAACACAAGAACAAAGAACATGACCTTAGAGAAAATCGACAGAATAAAATCAATACACATCTAAATAAAACTAAGGCACACAAACTTCAAAATATATGTTCCAATTGGTCCAAAGTCTGTAAAATGTGTTCAATTTTCAAGTTAAGAACAAATGTTTGTTATGTTGGTCCAGTCCTTGATTGTCAGTGCAGTTTGAGTCATAAATGTTTTTGTAATGGCCTTCTTTTCCTGCAGTCAGATGCATGCTCAAAAGAGCAGAAGATGCTCCAAAGAGCATACTCCTGGCTGACACATCCATTGTGTCCATGGCAGGGGTATGCAAACAAAAACATGCACTGAACCCAAGGTTCCCTGAGGTTTTAGTCCTTTAGTTTTGATTAAGTTCCCTGAAGCATCGCCTCCCTTGCCTTTTCCGGATTTAGTTATCTCTTACAGCATCTTGCGCCTCGGTTTGTGGGTAAAAGGGAGATTTTAAAGGAAACTATCCGCAACAGTCTGCGCCATAACTGGAACTATGATAATAACTATCTCGCCAAACATCATCATATAAGAAAAATGAGAACCTATCCTGTCATATGTAGGGCTGTCGCAGTAATCGCAATAATGCCATATGATCTCTTAAACCGCAAAAGGGCTAAAGTGACCATTTTACATTTTAATGAAGTTCTGCGCACATGCCTGGGGTAATTTAACTGTGTAATGATGAACTACTTCATGTTTTCACACCATCTGCCTTTTAAGAAAACTTTGACCGTGTTATGCCATCAGACTCAGCTCAAGTTCTGGGTGCCAACTTTCGATGCCTCTTTTAAATGAATCTTGTCAAGGAATCAATAAATACACAGCACAGACAAACGACACAGGTGTGCAAGACTGAGGATTCTACACAAACAGCACAATGTTTTAACATAAGCCTTCACTGACCCAAACATAGCAAAGTGTATTAGCTTACCGATAAATCCCTTATATCCAGCCAAAAATACACAGTCTGTTCGTAAACACGTGTCAATCTGTCGTTTTGTGTTGAAGCCAAAACGGACATGATCAACACTTGGTTGTAATCATCTTCCTTCTCAGTCCAGGTAAACGCGTAAACCGCAAGTAAATGTGGTGTGGTTAAAATCCAGTGAGAAGATGCATTCAAACGGTCTGCATAAAGTTACAACCAAAACAAAAATAATATCCAATCTGCCAAAATCCTCCTCCACCCATAAACCTTCGCCCTTCAAGGCAACTGCTGTTGTGATTTTGGGCGTTACAAAAAGAAATTTAATTGAATTAACGTGTAGTAAAAGCATAATGAGAAAACTGGCGCTGATTGGATACTGATGTTTTTATGTTTGGTTTGTTTTCATTTTTGTCTACAGCTATTGACCTGCTGTATGGAGGCATTTACTGCTTCATGTGCCAAGACTACATCTACGACAAGGAAATGGAACAGATCGCCAGAGAAGAACAGAGGAAAGCCTGGAAAATGCAAGGTATAAAAATAATATCATGGTTTGCTGCTCGTGTCCGAGTGGATATTACGTGGGTTCGAGTCTGGCTCTCAAAAATTTACTGCATGTCCTTCCCCCGTCTCATCCCCATTCCACGCTGCACTGTCCTGTCTATTAAAGCCTACGGGCCAAAAAGTCTTAATTAAAAAATAATGATGTCACAGTGTAATTTTTTTAGTTTGTTTTTTCTGGTTCTGGGGGAAATGATCCTCCACTGATATTTTCCTGCATGTATCAGTGTCTAATTTTGGCTACAATGGCTAGAAAATATTTTGCAAACGACAAGGAAAACCTGTATTCAACATGTTGTTTTTCTTCTAATTCAAATAAGTTTTAACATTTTGCATGGCCTTGGTATGTTGTATTTTGGTTGAAATTACCAACCTTGTACATTTGCAAAGCACAGTATGTGGGTGCGTTTTCATTAAATTCTTGTTTTTGTTTCAGGAATAGGAGAGAAATTCTCCTCCTGGGAGCCGACAAAGAGAGAGCTGGAGCTGCTCCGACATAACCCCAAGAGGAGGAAAATCACCTCCAACTGTACAATTGGTCAGATGCCCCTTCACTTATGTGTTCAACCAAAATTTTAAAGGTTTTGCAAATCAGCAAAAAAATGCCTTATCTTACCTTGACTTTTATGTTGAGTTATCTTTGATTTATCAGTGTGCTGTGAAACACAGTGTGCCTTGAGGAATTGCCAGATGTGCCCTGAAGTCATTTTCAATTTGAGTTAATGGCTTCATGCATGGATTCAGTTCAATAATGTACTTGTTTGGGGTGTCATGAGAAAACTTCTTATCCACAAAAGAAAGAAAAAACTATGACCCTTACCAAATTTAGGGTGTGTTCACATTTGTCGTTTTTTTTGTCATAAATTAAGGCCTCATGTGGACTTGGTTTGGTCCTGTTCTGGTTTAGTACCACCTTTAAACTACAATATTCCACACAGTATCTTCAACTTGTGCCTTGACTGAAAAAACGTTGGGAAAAAATGTGCTAGATAATCTTATTCTGTGTATTCAAATAATGAAGTCTTAATTGGCATTGCTAATCCCAAATACGATGAAACCAAGCCGCTTGTTATTCTGGCTTTGAAACGGAGTGCAAATTTGTTTGGTAAAAATATTATGATGACCTGACAAATCAAAGCGGTGCTCGGAGCAGTGGTGGTCGGCCTGGCAGCACGTGGGTGTGAGACTTGAGCATACATTTAGCACCTTGTAGGCGCTGGCGGGGATCTGCTCTCCTGCCAGTAACATCCCTGGCACCGTCCCATTAGAAGAGAATTACTAGCCTTAGCGTGCACCTCCTGCTTCCATCCACCTCTACTCTGTTTCTCTGGTTGCTGCACTGCATTCTGACAATTGTCCAGAGTCGCCCGGGGCCAGCAGGGTATTACTTTAGGATTGCAGCTTTGCCTCCACACTGCGGCATCCGAGACAAAAGCATGAGCCAGTTGATTCCACTGTTGCACTGATTGTTGTATTCTATATATTGTCGTTTTTGTGATGCGCTCCTCCAGGCCTCCGCGGGCTTATAAACCTGGGAAACACGTGTTTCATGAACTGCATCGTCCAGGCCCTGACCCACACACCGCTGCTTCGCGACTTCTTCCTGTCCGACCGGCACAAGTGTGAAATGCAGAGCAACTCGTGTCTGGTGTGTGAGATGTCACAACTGTTTCAAGAGGTAAAAGAAGTGTTCCAGAATATACCAATTTTATCATACTGCAACCTCCCGCTTAATAGATACAGTCAGCATTCCAAGGGAATGCTCTCTAATGGACGTCTGTGGACAAAGCAAACAATTGATTTCAATGCAGAAGAGCTGCTACATCCCCCATTGTTCAACAACAACATGAGCAATTGTGGACTTTAGGCGTCTATAGTACCAAATGCAGACATGAAGATAAGGAGAAGAATAAAGTGCTCCGACGGCCCAAATTTGTATGGATGTTCGAGAGTGCTAATGCCAGCTGCGGGCTAAACCTACCACCATGCCACCGTCACCTGTGGAATTTTTTACATCCACAGAACAATTAGTTTACTTTTCTGAGGTAACGCCAGTTTAGGAAACTCCTTTAAAGAGTTTAAAAGTAATAATTTCACCCATGACAGACCATGCCCCCCAATGACACATTGCTGATTTGTAACGAACTGTGCTTGAAAGTAATGGAAATAAAAGCCACCTTCACCACATTGATTATTAGTGAGTCCCAACAACCTGACTAAATTCAGTTTTTCATTGAGTGCTAAAAAGAAATCTTAAAAAAAATCATCCAAATGGAAACCTACGCTAATTGCTAAAGTAGCATCACTACGAGATCCTGATACAGTAACGTTTGATGCACGTGTTGTGTCAGTTCTACTCAGGCCACCGCTCGCCTCACATCCCGTTCCGGCTGCTGCACCTTGTGTGGACCCACGCACGTCACCTGGCCGGCTACGAGCAGCAGGACGCCCACGAGTTTCTCATTGCCGCGCTGGATGTCCTGCACCGCCACTGCAAAGGTCCAGTAACAATCTCAAATACCAACAATATGGTCCTGATGAGATGAAGAGTGAGAGGCCTCTTTGTATCCAAGTCTAATATTTCTGAGAGGTTATGCAGATGACATGATTGTCATTGTGAGTAATGAAATTGTCTCTTTTAAGAACTCAAAACAGTCTATAACAAACCTCTGCAAATATTTAGTTTGTACCTGACATGAAGAGAAAGAAAATCAAGAAAAATGACAAGAACACTGTGGGCTACACGCTCATTTATCACTGATACAGACTTTGTTATCATACATAGTTGAACTGAAATTGAGTCTTGTGGGGTCAGTGAAAGTGTTTTTTATCTCCCCCTGCCATTAGGTAACAATCTTGGCTAGCTCTGCATAGTCGAAGCAACACTGGAGAAACAACTTTCAGTTTCCATTTTAGCAAAAAAATTGAATTTGAGCGTAGCAATAGCTCCACAAAAATGAGGCAAATAAAACCAAAAGGAAACACATTTTGTCAGTTGTGTTGCTTATACTTCTGCCACCAAGTGCATAAACTCTATGTGGCACACTGGACTGTGGCATTAGAATTAAAGCTAAAAGCGTTCTGTTTTTTCTTCACAACCTTGTTTCACAACCTACATAGAAATCATTATAGGTCATTTTGTAAACCAAATAAATGTTTTAAACTGCTAAAATATCGGCCTATGCTGGAGATTTAGCTGATAAAGCTATATCAGTCTTTCTCTGCCCAAAAAGTCTTCAAATAAAAGGTTTGAGTATTGACAACTTTATAAAAAAACTGCTTTTGTGACTGCTGCTTTCCTGTGACTGACAGATTTAAAAGCTGTGTATCTGTGTGCGCCTTTGAATGGAGAAAGTTAACACGCCATGACGGGTCTGTTTTCATCTGCACAGATGACAACGGCAAGAAGGCCAACAACCCCAATCACTGTAACTGCATCATCGACCAAATTTTCACCGGAGGCCTGCAGTCTGACGTCACCTGCCAAGTGTGCCAGTAAGAGCCTTTTCGTCAGGGCAGCAAAGTATTGAATGAGGCTAAAATGATGTTCACACAATTTTCATATTGTATTAGCACCAATTCAACTTCAATTATTCCAAAAATCTGGTTTTAGTCCTGATTTTTGTAACTAGTTTTGCATTGTTTTTTATGTTAAGATTTAATTTTGACGTAGATTCGGCTGAGACTATGGCGGTGCAGGTGATCTCATTTCTATTTCATACAAATGTTGGAGTTGCCTCTTTACAATTTTTAAACAGTTCCCCTTTGAACACTGTTTCTTTTTGCATTTTTAATATAATGCAACAGGAAAAAAATATTATAAAGACCCAGGAAAATGTTGTTTTCTAGACTAGGCTGCAGCTATCGATTATTTTAGTAATCGAGTAATCTATCGATTCTTTCTTCGATTAATCGAGTATCCGTTAATTTTTTGTACATTCAGTAAACCATTTAAACACATTAAAATATTTTTTTTAGATAAACGTTATAGTTCATAGTAACAAACAAATACAAATAAGGAATTTCTGCTTAAAATAACACATTTTTATTCTTAATTCATATAATTTGTCCCCAAAACGGCAACATTTCACTTCAGTCCAAACTGTTCTGTTGGTATATAAAGAATATATATAAAGACTAATTAACTTGTCATAGACTGTAAAAGTTACAGTAGCTCTGTCACATCACTTAAAATAAGACATTTTAAACGTTATGTTGGGTGGCCCGGTGGTCCTGGCGTTTTGAGCATTTGCGTTTAGCCGTTTTTGGCTCTGTGTGACTTTGGCCTCCGCGTCTCGGACTTTCTGTTTCACAACAGATTATTCTAAACATAACCTGTGCTCTCCGCGCTGTTTCCATGTGCAGGCTGTTTAAAAGTACGACTGTGACTGGGAAGCAGTTGTTGATGGGGGAGCGCGCGGGGTCGCGCGTGGCGTGTCGACGGCGCGGGGCTGCGGTGCGGAGCTAGATGCGGTGTTTAGAGTTGCAGCATCGGATATATTATAATAGATCCATGGCTCTTTCACTCGTCAAAACTCTTATATTTATCAAACGCGCCTCTTCCTGTTGCGCCTTCGTCAGAGCGAAACAGCTTCGAGTAAACAAAAGCGCCCAACAAGTTCGTCCGTGCGCTCCGCGCGCCACAGATTCACGTGTTTTTGATTAAATATGTAAATTAAACGGATCATCGAAGCAATAAATAATAATCGAAGCTTTTTTGTAATCGAATTATTCGATTTACTCGAGTAATCGTTGCAAGCCCTAGCTTACTCTCCTCTCTCTCGCCTTCTGCGATTTAAACCTTTAAATAATCAGCCTTTGGAACTATTCAATTATTATTTTGATTCAGTCTAGTCCACACAGTTCTCACCTATTGCAAGAAACTACCTCACAAATACTGCAGTGTCTTATGTTCGCTAGTTTACTCGTCTTGTGCCACTGAGTCCGCACAAAAGAATCAAGTTTGCTGTCACGCTCCCGGGTTGATCAGAAAGTTGGTAATTCTCTGGCCTGGGGTGAACTCCAGTGCAGGCCCACAGAACCCAGAGAGCTCGCAGACTGCACCATCAATCACAGCCACATTAGCTTCACTGCAGCAACAAAAACCTTGGACAGGCTCAAGGAGAACTCTGGTTCCACCTGCTGGATACACATTATACATGAATTGGTTTACAACAAGATGAAAACTGAATGATGATTGACCTGGAATACGTATTAATATATGCAAGGCAGCATTGGCTCTGGCTGATGTATGGTATTAAAGATATTACTAGTAAAATGAGGAAAGGGAGGGACACTCCAAAAGATCCAAGTGGATCCAAAAATGCAATGCAAAAATGGCACAGGAAATAATGTTTGCAGCATATAAATTGTGTGACAACCTTTTTTGTCTTATGACTGTATTTCAGGATTGGTTACCTGCATAATTAATTCACCCCTTTGAATACTGGTAATACAGTGGTGTGCGGTCAGGGCAATCAAGGCAAGCAGTGATAGACGAATCAATTCTGAAATTACTGTGTGTCACTACTAGGGCTGCAGCTATCAATTATTTTAGTCATCGAGTCATCTATTGATTCTTTTCTTCGAATAATCGAGTAATCTGTAAATTTTTTATACATTCCGTAAACCATTTAAAAGCATAGTAAATATTTGTTTTAATAAACTTTATTGTTCATAGTAATTAACAAATAAGGAGTTTCTGCTTAAAATAACACATTTTATTTTATACTGTTCTGTTCTTTATTATATCCCCAAATGATCCCCAAAACAGAAACATTTCACTTCACTAGTCCTAACTGTTCTGTTGGACCAGGGCTATTCAACATCAGGCCCGCCAAGCAGTTTAATCCGGCCCACGAGCCATTTAAGTTGTTTACTGGTTTAATTCTTGGTTAGCACTAGTTTAGACCTGATTTGGTCTTAGTCTAGTCCTAGTTTAATTCTGGTTCAGTCCTGGTTGGACAATTTTGTAAAGCAATGTTGGTGAAGCATTTTGAATGTTATTTCTCCCAAAAATCGAAATCCCAATTACTCCAAGTCATGTGTGTAATGTCCCCAAAAAGCCTGGACGCCCAACATATGTGTGTGTGTGTGTGCTGCAGCGGCGTGTCCACCACCATAGACCCATTCTGGGACATCAGCCTGGACCTGCCCGGCTCGTCCACGCCCTTCTGGCCACTGAGTCCCGGAGGAGATGGAGCAGCTCTGAATGGGGAGAGCCACACCAGCGGAGCCACCACACTGACAGACTGTCTGCGCAGGTACACCACAGCCCCAGAGAGGGTTATTTTATCAGACAAAGCATTGTCTGTCATGGGAAAATGAGAGGGAGTTAATTATCTTGAAGGAACTACATGATTATCTTGAGGGAACAAGTATCTTTAGGGGACAATGGGATTATCACATGCGCACAATTTAAAAACTCATCTATCTGTTGCTGGTTCTGCAGTGCATTATTGGCAACATTTTAGCCCTGGAGCTGAGTGTGCTACATCGGAAGAGTTCCTCCAGCACCGGCCTGATCCTTTGGTTCAGAATGGGCACGGAGCTCAAACTTGTTATATTCAAGTAATGATCTTTTCACTGCACAGTGTGGCGCGTAACATATCGGCTCCCTCTGTCTGTTCTGATGAAATGAGCTTCATTAAATACAACATAACATGCAGACTAGACTACTTTAGGCTGCTCTCATGGGCAGTTAGCCAGGTGTTGGGCATCTCAAATGCGCAAGATTTTCGCTGAAAATTCTCATAACATTGAGACCGAAATATGTTACTTCTTTTACCTCAAATTTACAGAGTTGAGTGCTTTGCTTGTAGACTCTCTTGACTTTGTATGATTGGTTAATCCACCTGCAATTAAGCTGATTTGAATTGGGTCTGATTCCAGACCAATATGTCTTTGCAAAGCATTGCCAAACCGTGTTGGTCTTGGTTAAGGCAACCCCATCATGGGGTTCTCCACATGCATTCAGTTCCTATCCAAAGGACATTCTCTATAATACAAAAGTAAGGTAATCCAAGTTTTGCAAATGCAAGGTAATATTTTCCCTCAATTTTCCCTCAAGAAAATTATCATCCCCTTAATTTCCCGAATTACTTGTGCAGGGATTCATAGAAAAGCTCATTTCAAATTAAAACAATAAAATGTATATTATTTTTTTTGTAAAGCACATCAAAGATTGGTCATTAATAAATTACTGCTCTGAAATCTATTTTAGTGTTGTCTCTGCTCTGGTCTCATGAAGCCCGAGTTAGATTAGGCAGTGTGTGGATGACAGTTTGTAGATGACCGTCTTTTGCCTGGCCGCCTTTTGTTTACGGTTGGGGAAACTGTGGATGGTGCCGTGTCACGCAAGGGACCTCCTGGTAGAGCCTATGGGTTAGGGTCACCTGGGTAGGGGTCTGCAGCCAGATGCCTCTCGGGTATTCTGTTCTCTGCAGAGGAAATGGTGTCATCTTAACGTCCACCATTCAAACTAGGATTTTGAACTGATTTTAAAAAACACTTGATTAAAGTCAGATTTTTTTTATTTCATCCAATGACCCAGAATGTTGTTGGTTGTGTTCAGGTTCACCCGACCAGAGCACCTCGGCAGCAGCGCAAAGATCAAGTGCAGTGGTTGCCATAGTTACCAGGAATCCACCAAGCAGCTGACCATGAAGAAGCTGCCCATCGTGGCCTGTTTTCATCTCAAAGTACACATACTTTCACACAATCAGTCTGTAGCACTGGGGATATAGCTCTGACCTGTGCTACACAGCAGTCCCACTTTTGAGTAGGGAATTTTAGATTAAAGATAATATCATAATAGTTCAAAATGGCTGATGTTTAAAATGTCGTTGATATTATTGGCATTTATGATTTTAATATTATGAATAAGTTCTATGTTTAAACAGCTATTATGGAATTGTAGTTTCGTTATACTTTAAGTTAAAACCAGTGGTTCTCAAATTTTCAGCACTGGGGCACCCCCTATACGTACTATTCCTAAGCCCCCGATGTTTTACGTAAAATTTCACTTCATAGGCTACCCCCTCGTGTGATAACATACACATTGTAAAGCAGCACAGTTCATTTGAAATACATTAAACTCTTTTGTAAATTGTAAATAACAGAATTTCATTGAGGCAATTGCTGTTTTGTCTTTCTTAATCTACCAACCAAGAAATGTTGCCAATGATTTGAAAATATAATGGCAATACCAAAAGAAATTTTATCCCTTAATAACCTAAAAACAGCATCTGTATTACTAAATGCGGATTAAACTGTAAAGCAGAAAGACTTGTCTGATCTGCTCCTAAAAGGATTCTGTGTCTGTCCCTGTTCCTCTTGTCTCCTCTTTTCAGTCACAATCACAGTTATGGGAAGCAAGTTAAGTGTCTTCTTCTGTTCATATTTCAAGGCAAATATCATTGATGCAAGTTTTTTTAAAAACACATGCGTTGCAGCTGATGGATTGCGACTATCCACACGGTGCGTACGTAATAATTAAGACTCACTCTCGGATTAAAAATATAGCGGGTTGTAGTTCTGTTTTTCCTTGGTTGTTTTACATGGAATAAAAAGTGTCAAAAACGTTTCTCCTCTGATGTGAGCTATTGCTTCACATTTCCCGCACATGGCTCATCACGGCAAGCGCTCTGCTGAGAGGGTGAGAAAGGCACAGCTTTCCACAGCTGCGTTCGTTATGCCGCATACCCTCAACTAAGTTATATTTTTAAACAAATAGTTGCATATATTACAATTGTTTTCTGTCAAAAAAACTTAAATTGGAATCTATTGAATGGTTTACAATTATTAATTCATGAATCAATAATATGTTTGTTTGTCTTCATTCTTAAAATTCCTTCAAACTCTACAGTTGGAGTTAGTGCCGCAGCACCCTTGCACTCACACCGTGGCACCCCCTTTGAGAAAACCTTATGGATAACATTGTAGAAAAAGATTCAGTTGTAGTCATCTGGGCTCTGTTTTAGAAAAAACTATACGTTTCGACTCTCATCCAAGAGTCATTCTCAATCAGTGAAACAAGTCTGAGACCTCATAGGAGTTAGGAGTTCTCAGACTTTTTTTTCACTGTATAGCGTAAAACGAAAGTTACGTATGCAAATATGGCTCTATGAATCCCGGATGACCGCCAGAGGCGGTGCCCTGAGCACTGAATGATCTTCTGCGCATGCAGGTTGAGAATCTAATGACAAGAAAGTCACCTGTGACCTCTCTGTGACCCACGTGAGTCTATATAGTCACGTGACACCGAGAGCTCTTTTCTTCGCGTAAGCAACGCGGATTCTGAGGGACTCCGGATGATCGCTCTGACGGTCATCCGGGATTCATAGAACCATAGTTAAGAATCAGAAGGGGTTTATTGCCATTGTCAATGAACAAAATTCCCACACATAGGAACTTGTCTCGGCAATAAGGCAACATAAAACACTGATCAATAATAAAACATATATGAAATCAAAAAGGCATTTGTTCTTTACCTCCATCTCTTGGGAATGTTGATGGCTGCCTCTACTGTAGTGCTGCTTTCTCTCCGCCCATGCAAATCTGGGTGAACGGCTTGCACTTAAATCCGGCACGGGCCGTTCACAGGCGCCGGCGGGTGTATGTGTCACGCCAATGTGACACCGGGAGTAATAGCCCCATGGATCCTGCAGGGTGTCCACACACACTATCGCCCACTTGTCCAGTAAAATAGTTATCTCCTGAGTAAGTGCCAGGTCTATGGCCGTGTCGTGGATTATGGTCCACTTGACCAGGCCTGGTACAGGAGGCCGACGGTGGAACTGAAGGTTGTAACCCCGAGAGAGAGTGCACAACACCCAGACGTCTGTGGTGTGCGCAGCCCAGTATTCCAAGGGCCCGGGCACTTGTGCCGGGCGTACGATGCCCGGCACAAGAATTCGTTGGTAATACGACATTGCAGGTTCAGGCACCTCGGGTTAGCCCTAAGGCCCTCCTCCGGAGAGACAATGAACGAGGCAATAGCCGGCTCGACAGGCGGCATATGGCCCAGTCCAAACTGGGGAGCATCTTGCATGGACGCCAAGATCCTCCCATCTGACGTCAAGCGTGATAACGCTCTCGTGTCTGTCCAGCAAGCGTGCAGCACCCTGACGTAAGGCTGGTACGACAACGGAGGGGACATTCCATTGGCGCTTAAAAAAAGGCACTAGTAGTAGCCTCTGTCACTTGCGGCATGTCCAATCGCAAGTGGCTAAGCGCCGAACGAACGGCAGAAAGAGGCATGTCGTCATCACTGCGCGGACAGCCCGTGGATGCATGGGAGCCTATGTCTGAGGTCAGAGACTCCAAATCCAGGGCGTCATACTGAAAATGTGTATAGGATGCAGCCACCGATATGGCATCCTCCTCATGCATGGGCGCTGCATCCTGTGCAGGAAAACCTGGATCACCGCAACGCCTGTTGCAGGAGAGCCTTTTACCTGGGCCAACTCAGACGTGAGGTGGTCCATACGAGCAGACAACATTCTGTTGTCCCGCTTCTTCCGCTCTGAAGAGGGCGGAATCGAGGAGTCAGGGAGCTTTAAACCGGAGTTTGAGCGGCGGGTAACCAATCTGACGAGTCAAGTCTACGGGCAAGCACGGGGGGCATAAATCGTGCCTATCGTCCTGCTGCATCTGTACCATACAGGCCCTGCAGACCAGTGTCTCGAGCATTTAGAATACGAATACCCGCTGTAGCACCGGGCGCCACCAACCAGGTGTGTGCCCTATATATATCTATATCTATATATATATCTATATATATATATATATCTATATATATATATATATACACACACACACACACACACACACACACACACACATACACATACATACATACATACATACATACATACATACATACATACATACATACATAATACATACAACATACATACATACATACATAGATAGACCCTAAAGGACGAGAATACTCGCTGCCTCAACGCAAGTCTCGGGGCTAAGCAACCAGCAGATGGCAAACAATTCAATGTTCCGCTTCAACTCGACAAACCTGCGCGCGAGAAGAAAAAAAGGGAATGAGCTGTCTGTGTCACGTGACTATATAGACTCGCGTGGTCACAGAGAGGTCACAGGTGACTTTGTTGTCATTAGATTTTTGGCATGCGCAAAAAGATGATCATTCAGTGCTCTGGCGGTCAGAAGGGATGAAATAGAACACATTCGTTGAAGACATACAACTACCAGCCGCCATTAAAAGTCACACAACAACATTTACATTATTAAATTCTAGAATGTGAACAAAACCTAGTCAATTTCTGTGACAAATTTTACAATAATCCGCAGTGTTCTTGTATTCGTGTGTCCAGAGGTTCGAGCATTCGCCAAATTGAGGCGAAGATAACAACGTACGTGTCGTTCCCATTAGAGCTGGACATGACCCCCTTCATGGCCTCCAGGTGAGGGCAGCACAATACACTTTACATGTGGGGTTTTTTTCCTGTTAGTTTGAAATAAATGTCTTGTATTTGTGTCGCAGTAAAGAAAGCAGGATGAACGGGCAGTATCAACAGACTGTGGACCCATTCAACAATGACAACAAGTGGTGTACAATTATCAAACTAATACCATTCTAAAACGACAACTTGGAATGCCCATACACATCCTGTATTGTGCACTGAAACAGCATTGTTTGTTTATGTTTTACCTGAAACGTCGGAAAAAAAGGATTTTGAAGTAATTGGTGGAAATTGAAGGCAGAAAGATTGTGCTAAAGAATATAAAACCCCTTTTAAAATTGTGTTTAGTCAGTGCTCTCCCAGAATCTTTTAAAAGGATGGTAAATATGCCTCATATGGGGTGCATTTTCCTCCAAGGATGGTTAAATGTACCTTCATTATTTCCAAATGTACATGCACCCTAAACATACTATTAACACTATATAGGCCTAATAGTGTATATAGTATACACATGTTGACTTTTGACCCCTGAGTCAGGTCTGGCTAAGAAAGTTTCATTTCAATGCGACAGATCGCCATATATCGCACATGTGCGCTCCGTGTCTTTGTATTCTGCTGCGTCTACATTCACTTCCTCATTAAACTAATTTCTCTGTGAATGTTAAGTCTAATTGTAATAAAACACACAGCGTTTTGAAGCTTAAGACTAAGACTTGTTTATTTGAAGTAGCATTTGAAAGATGGCGCTACATAAAATATGGGATGAAGTTGATTTTCCCCCATGTCAAATCAGATGGCGGGCCATTTGATTTATCATGTTAGGGATGGCGGCCCGCCGTATGTACGTAGCGAGACCCCTGTGGGGTCTGCTTAATAATGTGGAATGTCCTTCTAATGTAGTTTTTCCTTTAATTGAACCTAACTGGCACAGGTGTCTGAGATTGATTTCACTGACCCAAAGAGCCCTGAGGCACAATCCATGAGTTTCACTGGAAAACAAACAGAAATTGCCTTTATGACACTTATACACGCTTTGCATATTAATTTGGAACGCAGTGTAATATTAGTATAGGTGATATCACTCCTTGGAGCATACCCATTCAACAGAGTAACAACCTTTCATTAATAGTTCTCCTGTACAAATCTGCCATCTTTGTCTTTACATTCAAAACTTTGTTCAAAGGCTATTTGGTTCTAAATCAATACTGCAACTCCCCCTCTGTATGATGAATAGTAAGATTTTTCATAAAACAAATGTTTTTGCTTAAATGTGTTTCTTGTAAATATACAATGTATATTTTTTATTTCTCATTTTTGTTAATATTTTTGATTGTTTGATTGGTTTCAGTATGTCGTAATGATAAAGGATGCTACTCGTAACACTTCAATGCCATTGGCATTGATTGTATTGATTTTGCCATCTTTAATTTTCTAATGTTATAAAACTCTCTGGTCAACCACAGCATGAACACATTAACAACAGAAACAAATACATCTCGCCATAATCATCATTCTCTTCAAACCAATCTCCATCTCTTGTTGCTGTTATGTCTGTGTTTTGCATTTTCCTGAGAAGCGCTTCTGCCTCTCCTGATGTTTTGAGCAAGTGTTTTTTTTTTTTTTTTTTTCAAAAGTCACTGGAAAAGTCATTGAGGAACAAAAACCTCCTCGATTTTCTCCTCTTGAATTCCTCACAGATGTGTCGAAATTGTTCTCATTGCTGAACCTTGTATGGAATATCCGGGGTGAAGAACACTTGTTTGTCTTTGTACTGGAGGTCTCCTTTAACGTTTGCAGCCTTCATGATGCGTTCCTTCACATGATCATTATCAGGCCTCATGGTTTATCAGCTGCTTGTCTGTTTTTGCCTAGGCAATTTGCTCTTTCTAATGTATTGGGAATGACAGCAACTCCAGAGCCCAAAATTAGCTCCGGGATGACCTCCTCAAAGTTCAATGTTGTCCTCTTCTTCTCCCTCCGGTAGCCCCACAAGTCTGATTTTTGTTCTTTTACTTTTCATATTTTTGGCAGCGCCTCTGCCTCTACCCAGTTACTCCAGTAACTCATCCATATTGTTTGAAATATGTTGTTCAGCCTCAATGATGTTGTTCAGCCTCACTGATGTTGTTCAGCCTCACTGATGCATGCTCTATCTGCTCCTCCCGCTTTCAGCTCCTTTATGTCAGATTTGATTTGGTCAAATCGTGTTACGCCATGCCCTGCCGTCATTTCAGCCCTCAGTGACGCCATGTCACGCTGCATTTCACGCATCAAAGTTATCTCATCTCCTACTGACGGGGGCAGGCCTACAGACCTGGGACGGAACTCTTTAGCCTTGGGGGAGGGCTGTTGGCAGCCGCGCTGGGCATTTTAGCCATGTTAGCCTAGTTGGTTTTGAGGCAGTCTGTTTTCCGCTGGAGCTGTGGACTGTCAGCTTTGTTTGTCTAGTTCCCGTAGCGTTATCAGTTTTCCATGTTTGCTCATCTCTTGGTTCTAGTTTCTTGGAATTATGTAGGCGAAATAGATATTGTTAAGGCACATTTTGACAGCAGTAGAAGTGTTGTTTTTTTTGCATAGTTTTTATATTTAAAATAAAATTATAGTTTTAAAAATCCACGGTCGCACGAGCGGAAAGTGGCACTTGCCAGTACCCCTTTTAACAAATCAAGTTTGCTCACAAATCTGGCAGAGCCAACCTGATCATCCGGGGCAATGGATATGAATCTGGTTTAGTAACTTTGTTCACTTTTCTATAGTCTTTGCAGAAATGTGGGGATTTGACAGACTTGGACCATATGACAGAGCGATGACGGGACAGCTATTCCATTATCCAGCATGTACTGGACTTCAGCCTCCATCACCTTAAATTTTTGGGGCGCACACCTATAGAACCGCTGCTTGATTGGATTGCCGCCTTCCCCTATAGTCAGCAGTCCTGACCTGAGCATAAGGAGTGGAGAGTAAATGCAGTCGAAGTGACACTGTTCCGTTACACTGCACTACCACGAGAATAGTATGACTTAAGCAAATTGACATGACACACCCTTGATTTTCTGTGGTTGGACACTGGCGTAATTGACAGACTGGATTTAATCGACTAAGGTGACAGTATTAAAAAACTAAATAAACTCGAAAGCCATTGCGAGTGTCTGCGTCCTTGCGTGTAAGAGTACTGCATGTGTGTAAAGTAATAATTTGTGTAAGTGTGAATTTGTGTAAAGTAGTTTATTTGTGTAAAGAAGTGCATTTGTGTATGTGACGAAGTAGCTTCATCAGGTAGCGCGGGGAGGCCAAGGCAACATGGTGCCAACACACACGCACGCACACACACCTGTACCGGCGTTTCTCTTACCTGTCCAATAGCCGTTCCTGGTCCCCGCCAAAGCCATCGTAGCAGTCACGGGTGCACACTTGATTGCTGCTAAACCATATTTCTCGCCCTAACTCTGTCTTAAATTCACGCACTCTCCCTATTTACTGTCGTCCTCTCAATGTTTGTGCCGACCCAACCCAAACTCCGCGGCCTTCCGCATTATATACAAGTGACATCATGTAATTCACCGTTTTTGGGTGAAATTAATTCGTTTTCCTTTTTGTTGCTTTAAATCACTACACATGGACTTAGATTTGTGTAAAAATATATTTATGAATTTATAGTATTATTTATGAAAGTTTAATGTTTCTGTTTGAAGAGAATATTAGATTTCTTCTGTTTGTTTTTGGGGGAGGAGACTCCTAGCACCTCAATGGAGTGTCTGTTCCAGGAGGGAGCTGAATGCACCGCAGGCACTAGCTCCAGAGCTAACCAAAGGTTTTTCTGTCTATTGTATTGCTGCACTTACCGGTAAATATCCACTGTTTTCTGTTCTGCACTATTTTGTTTTTGCACTTCTGGAGAATAAATTCACAAACACTATTCTTGACTACGCCATATCATTTTGTGGTAAAAAAGAACCCACAACAGTGTAAAATGTGTAGAAAAGTACTGCATTTGTGTAAAGTAGTTTATTTGTGTAAAGAAGTGTAATTGTGGAAAATGTGGGGGGAAAGTGCTGAATGTGTGGAAAAGTACTGCATGTGTTGTTTGCACCACTGGCCACTGTGTGGCACTGTGGCTTGTCAGTGGCTCAATGTAAGTCTATGGGGAAAAAGTGCAGATACTTTTTATAATATTTCAAAAAGTACACAATGTACAAATGTCAAAAGTAATGGCATCCCTGAGACGGTGAAGCCGATGGTAAAAAGGTATTAGTTGTTGAAATCGAACAAAGCGTTAAAGAGTTGAAACGCGTCGAAAATCAGGGAAAAAAACTGAAAATATAATAAATAACAAAGGAACAAATAGTGTCTGTATACATTACGCAGCCACTCAATAAAATGGATTCATATGATCCATTTGGGGAGCCAATTAAAAACGGTGAATCTTCCAGAGTTACGTAGGCCCTAGCCCACCATCTAGGATTATTACATCATCAAAGTCTAGAACGTGAACACTACCTTGTCAAGCCAAGTATTTTTCTATGACAAGTTTTATTACATCATCCGGCTAAGAAGACGAGGTACTACTCCCCCAAATAATGTCCCAGAATCAATGACACGCCGGGTAAGGGCAGCGCGGGAAGCACACCAACAACGAACTCTAACTCCCCTGCCTTAAGCCCTGTGCTAGGTTTTTGCTTGGTCACGTAAATTGCAACACGTTGCAGAATACACTTTGAATTGTTCAAGTACCAGCAACAAATCAAAGTTGGTAACATTGAGTGCAGAACACCACCAATTAAAATGGCACCATTAATCCCAAGCAAACCCCACGTTTGTTTGGTTTTCGCTTTTCTCCCAGCTTCTGATGTTCTGGAGATGGGCATCTAGGATTTCATGCTCAATAGAATATTCCAGACATTCCGTGGTACTTAATGCAGAGTAAACCTCCTGAGCATGACCAGTTAACACAGACTGTGACAGGAAGCCCCGTCAGTGTCAGGCCACCTTTTTACCTTTTTTACACCTTTTAAGAGAAGGAAACTTGTATCTGGATCCTTTTCATTTAATTTTGGTATAAAATACAAACGTATCCACTATCCAACGAAGAAAACTAGCTGTCACCCACAGTCATGTCGATTATGACCTTTCCCTCACAAATGCTACTTACTAATATCATTTTTAACATCATGCTTTAATGAATAACTCTCAAAGCTGTGTTGGGTTCACTATAGTACAGATCAAACAAAAATGCTTTTCATTGTAATGTTTACTGGACCTCTTGAGGTGTAACATAAAACACTAATCAATAATAAAAACAACATATATGAAATCAAAAAGGGCATGCATCAAGAGACAATTTAAAATTACTATAGTATAAAAATAAAATGGGCATTACTATGTACATGTGAATTACAGTTACATTAACAGTTGTAGTGCAGAAAGTGACAGTGCAGTGAGTGATTGAATAGTTAAATTGCAGTTAAAGTGGCAGGCGCTAAGAAGTGTTCATAAGTCCAACGGCAGAGGGAAAGAAACTATTCTTATGGCAGGAGGTTCTGGTCCGGATGGACTGTAGCCTCCTGCCTGAAGGGAATGGTTCAAATAGACCATGTCCAGGGTGAGAAGGGTCAGCTGTGGTCCAACCTGCTCGTCCCAGAGCCTTGGAGACGTACAGGTCCTGCAGAGATGGAAGTCTGCAGCCAATCACCTTCTCAGCAGAACGCACGATGCGCTGTAGTCTCTGTTTGTCCCTGGCTGTGGCTCCAGTGTACCACACAGTGATGGAGGAGGTGAGGATGGACTCAATGATGGCCGTGTAGAACTGCATCATCATCTGCAGCAGGAAGTACATCCTCTGCTGGGCCTTCTTGATGAGGGAGCTGATGGTTGGCTCCCACTTGAGGTCCTGGGTGATGATGGTGCCTAGGAAGCGGAAGGAGTCCAGGGTGGTGATGGGGGAGTCTGTCATGATGAGGGGGGGCTGGGGCGCTGTGACTTTCCTGAAGTCCACGATCATCTCCACTGTCTTCTGTGCGTTGAACTCCAGGTTGTTACCACTGCACCAGGACACCAGCCGGTCCACCTCCCTCCTGTAGACAGACTCGTCCCCGTCCGAGATAAGCCCGATGAGGGTGGTGTCGTCCACAAACTTGATCAATTTTACGGAGTCGTGGCTGGAGGTGCAGCAGTTTGTGTACAGGGAGAAGAGCAGAGGAGAAAGTACACAGCCCTGTGAAGATCCTGTGCTGATAGTCAGAGTATCTGAGACATTCTCCCCCAGCCAAACGCACTGCCTCCGATCCGTCAGGAAGTCAGTGATCCACCTGCAGACCTGTTAGCTCTGTAGGCGAACTGCAGGGAAGAGGTGAAGGACTTGAGGTGGAGCAAGACCAGGCATTCAAATGACTTCATGACTACAGACGTCAGCGCCATAGGCCTGTAGTAATTAAGTCCAGCGATCCGGGGCTTCTTGGGGACAGGGACAATGATGGCAGACTTGAAGCAGGCTGGGACGTGGCATGACCCCAGGTAGTTGTTAAAAATGACAGTGAAAACTGGGGTCAGCTCTCCTGTGCAGTATCTTGATGTGGCGGGAGAAACACCGTCTGGTCCTGGGTTGGTCCTGGGTTGGATCTCCGAAATAGCCTGTTTACATCCTGTTCCTGAATTGAGAGGGTGGTGGGGGGGGAGCAGGGTTGGGTTGGGGTGGTCACATCAAACCTGGAGTAGAAGGTGTTAAGTTGCTCAGCCAGTTTTCAATTGTCTGCAGCAGGGGAGGCGGGGTTGTTGTCAGAGAACTGCTGCTTCAGACGCGTATTGTACTGTGATCTAGCTCGAGACACCTTTTTGCTAAATCCTTCTTCTGCCTTAACTGCCTCAGTTTAGGTGTGAACCAGGTTTTGTCATTGTTGAAAGTGACTTTGGTTTGTGTTGGTATGATGCTGTCCTCACATACCAACACAAACACTTTGCTGGTTTTGCCCACACTGTAATAAAATATATTTTTGATTGACTACTCGAAGACCTTTTTATTTAAATGTGGATGTTTAAATCAGTGTGAACAATGAACAATATCTAATTGAATATTTGTCACAGGCAGGCTTTTAGTGGAAGAAAATGTGATTTTCAATGGAGGAATTGGATTAGAAGAAATAATATTTGAAAACTAGTTGTTTTGGCAGATGCATGAGTGATATCAGAGCCTGGTTTAACCGTTGTCTACGCAGAATTGTTTAATTTCTTCATGAAATTATTTGCTTTTTTTCAGCATTTAAAATGTTAAAGAATTTCAAAAATAAGGATTTTATGGAATTAAAATCAATTAATTTTTGTCACGCCCAAATGTGGTTACTCTTGTTTTCCTTTGACCCCACTTTTTTATCTTTAGTCTGAATTAAGGCTAATGCACTGATGCCAAATTTATAAAAACAATTTGGCTCTTACTATGAAAAACTATGAAATTACATAACTCTGCTGAATCAACCATTTGGTGGATCTATCTCTCATATAGTGTACCTATGATGAAAATTACAGGCCTCTCACATCTTTTTAAATGGGAAAACTTGCACAATTGGGGGCTGACTAAATACATTTTTGCCCCACTGTATACATAAGGCACTAAAAATATATATCCAAGATAAATTTGGTATTGGTGCATTAGTCTAAATTCAGACTAATTATTGAACGCAAAATTATAAGATTTTATTTTATGGCTGAGTTGTAAGAGAAACCAAATGGACTCAGAAATGATCGGAAAAAGAAACCACCAGTTGTAATTGTTTGCTCTGTCCAAATAAATATTTAAAAAAATGGCATTTGCACAGACTTTTGAACAAATCTCACTGTGTAATTTGACTAATGATGTTGTTTAAGCAGTGTGATGGAAATTAATAGTTACAAGATAGTTCAACTTTTCTTTTTTCTTTTTTAATGAAGAATAGATTTGGTTTTGATGCATTAGTCTGAAGTCAAACTAAAGACAGAACCCAAATTATTTGGAATGTTTATATTTTATACATGAGATATTGGAGAAACTGTCAGTGTACGGTAAAACTCTAATTTAAGGGGGGGAAAAACAAATTGATGTTTATTGATGTTTCTGCACTAAATTCAACGTTGTTTCTTTTTTTGTTGTCAGTAATTTTGTGAAAATATATTATGGGCTGAATTAATTTATGCTCCAGTCACCTTCATTCCGGAATATTGACATACCATTTTAATTAATTTAGCATCTAGTCTTCCCTTAAGGCATAGAAAAACAATATCAAATTATTTTGAAGTTTGATGCATTCGAAGAACTAATCTGATTAACTTTAATTACAATATGTTGTTGAATGTTGTCATTGATTAGGTACAGCCTGTTTGCAGTAGTAAACCACCAGGGGACACTAATGAGAGCGGTCACTACAACCACCTTCATCAGACAGCACAAGGACCAGTGGTTCAAATGTGACGACGCCATCATCACTAAGGCCAGCATCAAGGATGACACTGCTGGACAGTGAGGGGGGGTGAGCACCAGATTTGCTGATTTCTGGATGAGATTATTGAAATTTCATGTAAACTGTTACATTTCATAGTTCAGTTGTGCAAATTTTTACAAGGACAAACTTATTCTAAACTAATGTGGCAAAGATGAAAATGTTAAAGTTATATAGAGTAATTTTAATCTAAAGTTACGAATATAACTACAGTTCCAAGAATCCCGTCAATGGCAGTGCTTTAAGCACCGAATGATTCCCTATGCATGCGCATAGGATTATGATTAGAGTTTTCTTGCAAAACATCGGTCTAATTATTAGATTATCTGGTTATTAAAAAAATAAATACAAATAAAAACATTGTAACTTTAAAAATGACTGGTCAAGCGCCGTTAACAACCTAGATATTCAGGAATTGTATTGCTTATGGAATGAATGAATGAATGAATATGTTGAACTATATTTTTTCTGGTTTTTCACTAGCCACGTTAATGTACCCTGTGTATTTGTGGATGGGCATCTGACATAGTGTGTTCTCTGTTTTCAGGTATCTGCTGTTCTACCACAAACAGTTCCTGGAGTACGAATAACCTGACAAAGAAGTATATTGTGCATATGATGGAAAGAAGGCTGACTGTACAGGAACAAAAGGAGACAGTCCAGACTGTGTGTGTCTGGCACTACACAGATACGTCTGCAACATTCAACTGTGAATCTGGTCTTGTCCTGGAGGACTCGTGTGACCCTGTCAGAGCTGCTGTTTTTTCACCTGTGCACTGCTCTGCACCCGTCACCAAGCACACTCCAACTCTACATGTTTGCGCAACGCACCATGACCAAATATGTGAAAGTCAAATAATGTCATTCTGCTCTGAATGCAAAGCGCTATATCCCTTCTTCATGGACAATGTGCCAGCGTTTTGTTACTGATGTATGGAGTCATAAATGTAGATACTTCATTGTCCCTCATACTACAGTCCTGAAGGAGTAATGATAGCAGTAAATCTATTTTTATACATACTGTACCTACTAGTTTTTCCATTCTCATAAACCCAGTGTTTGTTTGTGTTGTCATTACTTTTCTACACAAAAGCAAAAAAGATGTGGTACAGGCTGCAGCTTGTTGCTGTTCTTTTGTCAGAGTTCAGACGTACCACACCACGTTTGTGATCTCAATGTTTCAGAACTGTGTACATGCTCTTCATGTTTCTGAGCTGTGTACATGCTCTTCATGTTTCTGAGCTGTGTACATGCTCTTCATGTTTCTGAGCTGTGTACATGCTCTTCATGTTTCTGAGCTGTGTACATGCTCTTCACGTTTCTGAGCTGTGTACATGCTCTTCATGTTTCTGAGCTGTGTACATGCTCTTCTTGTTTCAGAACTGTGTACATGCTCTTCATGTTTCAGAGCTGTGTACATGGTGGTGGTCTCCATGTTTCAGAGATGTTGGCTAACTCTTTCAGGTAAACTAAAAGGTGTTGTCAGTGAGTGTAAGCTGCTCCTGCCGCATGTCGCTCTATCTACTGTGTGTGTGCCGATTACAAATGTGTGTCGTGAGTATGCACGTGAGTGTGCACGTGCGTATGTCCTATGTGGTGTACTGAATCAGTACTTGCATTAAGCATGCCGTCTGAGCTGGTATCACAGTTTGATGGACTGTTCACATGTATGTGTGCAATATGTACATTTGTATGTTAGAGACTATGGTGAAACCTCAAAGTTCTGTTTGGTCTGGTCATCATTCCTTTCATGTAACTGCTGCAAGAACTGGATAGTGTGAAAAACACTCAAATAAAACATGTGAAGTTTCTGTGGCGCTTTCAGTTCTCCTTTTAATTTTTATGTTTTATGTCTAATCTTTTTAATTCCACTCTGAACCTGTGACCTGCTTCTCTTCTGGCTGCTTTCATCTTCAAACGTACAAATTGTCCATTAATGATCAAGTAGTGGCTTTGTTTTCCTTTCTATATGGATGAATTTATTTATTTTTTATACAGGGAAAACCTAATGAGAAAAGTTCTCTTTTTCATGGGTACCCTGTTAAAAAACAATACAGAATAAACAACAAACAGGATGGTAAAACACAATTAAAACATTGAATAGAATTAACCAATACATAAAAACACATTTACACATACACTATGAGATAAAATTATATAATACATGTACACCGGCACTGCGGATAATCCTTGACCAGTGCTTTAAAATCATTAAAAGGCATAAAATAATTTAATTTAAAAAGTCTTGTTTTGTTCCACTGGCAGGGAGCAGAATGTATGAAAGCCTTTTTTTCCTGTCTGTATTAGCACGATGGGTCTGTAAGACAAAAATGTCCTGAGACCTAAAGACAACTTGACCTGAGGTGTAACAAATGTGATAATCAGGATAAATGCCAACTAGAGCCTTATAAACAAAAGGCAGTGCTGTTCTCTTGCCATCTTACTTTAGAATATAACTCACAGTGATGATTTCTGTATCCTTCTCCTGTAATGAACCTTAAACTGAGTTCAGAGGTTTTAAGACTGTTGCTGTAGAATGCGTATATATAATATCATTATCAAAAACTGAGAGAAAAGTAGCCTGTATTTGACATCCATCATGATGTATTGATTATAATGTCAGATTACACAGGTCCTTTATGGGCTGCATTTGACTCAGAACTATAGATGGCCCAGTGAGTCCACTCAGTTTCTCCATCCTGGACTCTCTGTAGCTCCACCTCTCGGTTTGACCAAGACTCTCTGATTGGATTGTCTGGCGCAAGGCCTCTCAGATCAGGAAAACAGTGCACACACACGCAGTTCTCAGTGGGAGTGGAGCTGTCTGCAGGGCCACATCCAAACTGCTCTTCTGAAAAACAACAGAAGGCGGCAGTGTTGACCTGTTAAATGACATGAACGAGGACATTTTGTGTAACATTTATTTCTGCAATAGAGTAAATCACTACAGAACATTTATTTTGATTTGAGTAATTGTTACATTTACATAATTATGAGGCGTATATTATTTGACACATTTTAAATTGTCCGCTAATCAGTGAAGAAACCTCAAAAAATGAACTGAGATTTAAAATATGGTACTGAAGTTCAGATAACTAAATAAACCCCACCCTACCCAATAGAAATAATGACGCAAGCATCATTATACAAGGATGTAACAATATGATCAAGTCTCACAATAAATTTTCAAAAACTTCTGCAAGAAGTTCTGCACGGTCCTATCCAGGGTTTCCATATAACCAACATGAATACAAGCTAAATAGATTTTGGACAATAATGATTTGGTTTTGGTAATCATGAAATAATGTATAATAATAGTATTTTAGCATGAAATTTGCACATTGTCACATGGTTATTCAGCCCCGCCTTAAGGCATCAGTAGCCCCCCCTTACACTATTATTATAAGGATGAAGTGCAGTACTGTTTTAATCTATCTCAGTAAATCACACAGTGTGTTCATAGGAAGTGCCTACCTTGTGGTGTGTTCATCTTTATACTCTCTAAGGCTCTAAATTGCATCATCTGACCTGGCTGGCTGAGTATAAACAACTTGAAGCATGGAGTTTGCAAATGGACTTGCACATCTTTGTAGACACTGACAGTGGTTATAACTCCACCTGTGCAGTCCTTTATTTGTGTTGGGGTCTGACAACTCACTGTTTCGTTTGATTCTGTTTCCAGGGCTTTCTTTTGACTCCATTTGCTCATTGTGTCAGAACTGCTTACCGCTTTTCATATTGGCCCTACCGATTTCCCCAAATACCACTTCTGATTGGCGGCTGGGGCCTACTGCTGTGGGCCAATGAAGTGTCGGTGTTACTGAGCTGCGCCCACAGCAGCACGTGCTACCCCTGCGTGTAGCAGTGACAGAGACATAGGAGTCACGTATCAGTTGCTCAGCGACAGGCCTTCTCTCTCTCCGTAGGCCCTTGGGCTCTAGCCTGGTTACCCGTTGGATAAAATGGCCCTGTTCTTATTATGTTACATAAAAAGAAGTTTTGAGGCATGCCAACCTTCCAGCGGCAGACCAAGATCCTTGTTCAAAATGCCCTGAGAATTTTTCAGTCCAGTTTTGGCTGATCCGGACCTGGACTCCCTCAGAAAGACCCTAAATGCCAGACCCAGGCTGGAGAAGACGAGCACTACAGACAGAGCCCAGAGAGAGTAGACCAGGATGCTTGAGTCCAGGCTGCTGCGTGCCCAGATGCCAACTGGGGGCAGTGTCTGGACAGGTGTAGTAGTTACTCTTCCAGAGGCAGCAACCGCAGGAGTTGTTTCTATGGAAGGATCAAATTAATATGAATAATTAGTTGAAAAACATTTAATGTTTATTATTTATTTTGTATTAGTTCATTTTAGATATTTAATGTTTGGTGAAGGAAAGTGTGGATATGGCTTCATAGTTTACAATAATTTGTAAAGATATTTAGTTGGAAAAGAAAGCTAACAATTTGCACATTCATTCAACAGAAAAGCAGACACCCCTAAATTAGACGGCACACATTTGACTTGTCGCTACTATATTTACTATTGCGCCCTGCAGCTGAGCTAATGCAATGTCTATCCATGGGTGTCAGAATGATAGAAATTAGTATTGTTGCCACAGCAATTGGAAATATATCATTTGAATGGGGCAAAAGTCATCAAAATGTCCCCTATAACAGGAAACTGAAATTCGTGAAATGCATATTGAAAATTAAACCTCTTGACTCCAGGCTGCTGCGTGCCAAGATGCCAACAGGGGGCAGTCTCTGGACAGGTGTAGTTGTTACTCTTCCAGTGGCAGCAGGAGTTGTTTCTATGGAAGGATCAAATTAATATAAATAATTAGTTGAAAAACATTTAATGTTTATCATTTATTTTGTATTAGTTCAATTTAAAATTGTAATGTTTGGTGAAAGGAAGTGTGGCTATGGCTTCATAGTTTCCAATAATTTGTAAAGATGGTTACCATAGTTTTCTGATGCCTTACTTTTACTCCTACTTAAGTAATATTTAGTTTAAAGTGCCAGTACTCTTACTTGCGTATAAAGGACAGTTCTTCTTCCCACTGTTAAGTTACAAGTTGTTGACAGGTATTACATTATTTTAACATTTGTCTTTGCACTGCTCCTTCAAATAAGATTTAATTTCTCGTTTTTGTGTCTATCCATTGAAAATGCAGATTATGAGCTTTTATGTAATGTTTTGTGTTTCCATTTACATTCATTTCAAATTATAAATCAGATGTTACGTCGAGAAAGTTACTCCTACAGTTACTCCTACATTTACTCTTACTTTAGTAGTAGTTTCTTCAAGTACAGTTTACTCTTACTTGAATAATTTCCAGAACCACTACTTTATACTTTTACTTGAGTGATATTTGAAGTAATGTTACTCTTTCTTGAGTAAAACTTCTTGCAATATTAGCTTACCACCACCGAGTATGGAGTGAATGAATAATGTATGAAATTGTAAAGCGACTTTTAGTGTCTGGAAAAGCAATATATAACTACTGCCTTATTACAATAAGGACTTAATAAGGAATATTGAGTAAGGTCTATGTCTAAATTGGGACTACACAATTTGCTGTAGTAGTTTTTAACAATGGCTGACCTAAGGAAGGACAGAAATGTGGATAGAACCCTTAGCGTGTGCATTTAAGGTGCATTCACACATCACTAATTTGGTCTTGGTTTTAGCCCAGTTTAAATCTGATGTAGACTTGGTTTGGTCCTGTTTTACCCTGTTTTAGCCCTGCATTGTCCCTGTTTAGTTAGAACTTAGTTTCATGCATTCATCAAGCAATCAATCAAATCAGTCAAACTTGATTTCGGACTCAAGGGGGTGCATATTAAACAATTAATTATAAAAAATAGAGCAATCAAAATAATGTTGTGCTGTGCATTCATAATGATTTTAGAACATGACTGGAAATTTGGTGCACTAACAAGCTAGGCAGTAAGAGATCACATTGTACACTATATGAATATTGCAACTGTACAGTAGAATTGTACTCACTGAGACATTGTCGAGGGCATGCAGTGTTTTGACCACTGCAAACTTCAGCACAGCGTGCACATTTCTGCAAAACCCCATCGTAGAAGTGCCCGCTTCGTTCATGACATTGGGATATCACTGAAAAGACAAATTATACATAAAAGTAAACTATTTAACTTTTCTTTTGAGGTATCCACCATCTACTTGTTTCTACATTGTCTGTACATCGTGCACCTTAAAGTTTTATTGTATTTAAAGTGTCCGGCAAAGATGGACTTCATGCAGATTCTTTCTACAGACCCGCCCGGCTCCCGTACCCACGCCCAGAGTGCTCCGAGGTAAGTGTAAAAGGGCACATTGATTGTAAGGATCTTTTTTTCCCCCAAAAAGAATAAACATAGAACACCGAACACAACATGACCAGATAGTAAAATTCAAATAAGAGTACAAATAGACATTAAGTAAACTAACTAATAAAATAATTATTTTGAGCAACAGGACAACCCCAAAACATGTGGTAGTGGTTTGCCTCCTATCTGCCACAGATTCTCCAGCAGATAGCTTTACTTTGTGAATAAAGGGCACTTTGACTCAACGTGACATATATTTCCAGCAAAATTCCCTTTTTTAAGCACTTTAAGTCTTGCCGGACCAGCACTGGAGTCAGTGTACACCCAGGGTAACTGTACAATTTGTGCTCAACAAATTATCTTGCCTAATCTTGCAACAAACATATTTCAAATGCAAAAATGTGATTTGTGGATACCAAAAATGATTTAATGTTAAGACAATGTTAAGAAAATGCATTCTGTGTTTCTGAACATGAGTAGCTCAGGGTTGTTTTGTTTTAGTGAAAGTAGGACACCCTTGTTTTGAGAGTATAAATTAGATGACATCCTTACCGCAGAACTTTTTACATCTGTCAATGCTGGGCTGCTGTTTACAGGCAAGGTGACAGGGTTGGCACTCTTGAACCACAGAGTCCCAATATTGGGTGCTAGAACAGCCCTTAGCCATGTTGAAACCTACAAATGCCAGCCAAAACAGTAAAATGAAAATGCATTCAATTTATGGAACACCTTTTTAGCTATAAGTAAAGCACTTTATATTGCATTATTCCTTTGAGTCCCACTTGGTGAGATCTTGCTGAGAAGGTGATCGACTGCAGACTTCCATCTCTGTAGGACCTGTACGTCTCCAGGGCTCTGGGACAAGCTGGTCGGATCACAGCTGACCCTTCTCACCCTGGAAATGGTCACTTTTTGCACTACATCTGTAAATTTAACTGTAAATTCTTGTGTACATAGTAAGTCTATTTTTATTGTATACTATAGTCAGTTTTAATTGTTTCCTAATGCATGCCCTTTTGATTTCATGTATGTTTCATATATGTTGTTTTTATCATTGCCCAGCGTTTTATGTTGCACCTTCATGCCAAAACAAGTTCCTATGTTTGTGAATTTTGTTCATTGACAATGGCAATAAACCTTTTCTGATTCTGATTCTGATTGGTGATGATTCAACACCAAAACTGCCATAGGGCTCACTGGCAGGAATGTGGCCAAACCCTTCCAACTAATAAATAAACACCAACATCATAATATTACCTATATTTTCAGGCATTTCTCACAATATCTAATCATACCTGCTGCCTGTGGTATCCCTTGTATTGCTGTGCAGACACAGGACTTTACGCTCTGTTGATTGTTGAGTCAGTGAACCATGATAGAGGACACACAAGCTCCTCCACCCTCCAGTGCCTTGACAGCTCTTACAATAATCATTGATACTGTATGTATTTAGAGCTAAACCAATGCTAAACTAGGATTCCAATTCAAACCACGATTACAATGTAACAATTAATCATTGTATTGTAATTATAGCTTTAAAAGACATGTGAATCTGGCTATAACCAACACTACAATGCAACAAAATGTCATATTTCCTCAAATTAGACCCAATTTGGGTTGGGTTAGATACACAGGGATAAAAGTTAAGGCCCAAGACGGTGGTAAACCCATGCTAGGAAAAAAATAAAATGGAGTTATAAATTTGATAAGAGTATATGATTGTACCATTGTGAACATCTTCTCGCATTCCAGCTAACATGTATAACATCTTCCAATTCTTTACAAATGAGGGGACAAAAAGACAAGGAAAACAAATAATTCTTGTTTTTCCAAATTTTGGCATTTTATCAAATAATTAAAAAGACACATCAGTGCGTTCGTGTGTGCGTGCGTGTATGTATGAATGTATGTGTATGTATATACATATATTTGGAAATATGAATATATTTTTTTAAAAACACCTTTTATCAGGAGAGTGTGATAAGTGGTAAGTGTTGACTATTGACTTCTATATTCAGTTTCAAAGAAGTATTCTGATAAAATTATTGTATATTAATAAGTAAGATCAACCAAATACTTCATAAACCAAGACAATATATAATCACAATCATTAGTTTGCTAATGAATTAGTCTTGTATATTCCCGGTGTTAGGAGTCATGACAGAGAAATGAGGGTCACTCACCTGTGCAGTGCAGACTTGAAGTGAGGGCAGATAGTGTTTCAACATGGACACTTACTTGTCTAAATGCAAGTCTCTGTGTACTCTGGGACTTCCCCTCGCTCAAGTATCACATCCTCATACAGTCACAGAAATTACAATCTTACTTAGCATACATGTATATATCATCTGTTTTTTTTTCCCTTTCTACAATTTGCTATCCGATAGTAATCATTTTTGGTAGATGTCTAGGTCTATTAAGCAAAACTTTTAAGCCATGCATGTCCACACTATGGCTCGGAGCCTAACAAAACCCCCAGACCTTTTTCTCTTGCCCCTCATGCTTCCTGGTGGACCCAAATTATCATAAGCATGGACCAACAACAAACATTTAGTGTGTTCTATAGAGCTCCTGCAGTTGTCATCACACAATCCTGGCATGAGCACTGCACACTGGCAGGTGAAGTGGCAGAGAATTCATATATCAACTGTCCCATTAATATACTTCACTTGAATTTCAAAGATTGTGGATTATTTTTGCACCCCAGGATGTACAATGATTGTGGACAGAAGAAAGACAGCGCCTTTAACCAGATTGTCGAAAGGAGTGAATTTCTGAAACTTAACAGGCTATTAGTGAATCAAGGATTTGACTATTGTTTCATAACGATTCAAAAGGTGTATTAAGGTTGTCTATTTGCAATTGGTCTATTAGTGTAACGAGCGAGAGTAGTTTGAAGAGAAACAACCCCAAATCCTTTCAAAAACGATTTGCATAATTGACTGCTTTGAAATGTTGAATGGAGAAAATAAAAGGAACTAAGTTGAAACAATGATTGTTGAGTGTTTATTACATTGACATGAGCGAATTAGCCTCTGTCATATACAACAACTTCACATTAGGGCGTGGCATATTTTCACCATTTTATCAAGATCACATAAGTTTAAATGTCAGTATTAGTGAACATTATAGGCACTTATAAAAAGTATTAAGTATAAAGTATCGACCACCTGTCTATGGCACTCAGAACTTTGCTTCGTCTTGTTTCAGTATGGGTCCGCGATGAAAAGTTAGTAACTTCTGGTTTAAGCTAAACGGTTACTGATTCACCTTCACTACTAAAAAGATCTTGCTAATTATTGTTGAGTAATTATTGTTATGAACCTATTTTAACTGCTTTTGTCCTGTCCATACACTTTAATATACTGGAAAACAGTATGTCTACTGTGAGAATGTATTTTTTGATTTCTTATTCGGACAAGATATACAAATATCATTTTAATATTCATTCTACTGGTTGTGAGTACCAGTGAGCCCCAGAAACAGTCAGGCGGGTCCAGGGGCCACAGAGACAAGAGAAAAGGGCCAGCTAAAAAACTCACAGGCACAGGCCTGGTTGCTTCAGTCTCAGAATGTTTGAACGGAGCAGGAGCCCCCCTCTCAGGAGAGATGCAGATAAGGATCAGAAGGCAAGCTCCCTGGACAGAGAACATTGTCCTGCTGAGTTGCGACACACGGACATGACAACCCTGGACGGAGATGTGTGTCCAGCTGTGGCCCATGGACACAAGCAGGTGAGAGTCGAGGTCGGGAAGCTCCACAAAAGGCTCCAAACGGAATAGGATCCAGGCCTGCCAGGCACATGTGGTGGTGTTTGTTATTCCTAATTTGGGGTTTTAAGTTTTAAACTTAAAGGACTTTTCTTTACTTTTTTATTTTTTTTAAGAGTAAAAAGTAAAAGATCACTCAGATTTTGAGAACTAATAAAGTAGGAAATTGTGATCTTGAGATAAAAAATAAAAATTGGAAGAGCCTGGAATAGATAAATAAATCTAGGTAGAACATTAATTTTAATAGTTTCAAACCTTTGACTTAAGTATGGAATGAGATACCGTTTTTCAAGCTCTTTCTTTATAGTACAGGGGTCTAATTTTTCTCTACATTTGTTGACAAAGGACTACACCCTACTATTTAAGAGATTCCGTTTGGCATTTAAATGGATTTTTTTTTATTTTTTTTATTCCGTTTGTATTTGGACATTGGACCGATATTATGAAGGAAATAAATCACATTGGGTCAGTGGCGGCTGGTGATGCAAAATATAGGGGGGCTATTTGACATGACCCTGTTTTTGTTTATTTTTAATGTTCAAAATTGTATAAACACACATTTTAAATACACATTTGCAACTGAATTTATGAAGTAAACAAACTTTCTTTCAACTTTTGGTTATGGTAATACTATGACTTAGAGGCAGATACCAAATACATTAGACATAAAAACCTGAACTACATGTGTATAACATTTTACATTTTTATATTTAATTATCACAGACAACATTGCTATGTGGAAAGTTGTTCTTAAAGACATTTGATGCATTCTTTTATGGGTTTTCTAATAACCAAACCATCTATTTATGAATGTTTGGTGTGTTTGCAGTCAAGGTAACGGAGCACAAGTGCTACAGGTTCGACATCAGATGACTCATCGGATCGGACTGATAACAAATCAGAAGCTTTCACTTCATCACGAATATAGTTTTTATTCACAGTCTCATTCTGAGTCATTTTGAACATACTGGTGAACACAGATGTCAGTAGATGCAGTGTTAACATGGATGTATTATATTAACTGGATAAGGCATGCGATCCAAATTGAGTAGTGGCCACTCCGCGGGACTGCAGCCTCCCGGCCTGACCATTTCAAGAGCTCGGCCTCTAAAATTACAGAAAGTGCTAAATCCTTTTTTGTCTAAAAATAGAATAGAAGGAATTTCACTCTTTTTACCGTTTCTAAAATCCTTAAAAATA
The DNA here is from genome assembly GCA_015082035.1 of Chaenogobius annularis. Taxonomy (NCBI): domain Eukaryota; kingdom Metazoa; phylum Chordata; class Actinopteri; order Gobiiformes; family Gobiidae; genus Chaenogobius; species Chaenogobius annularis. The sequence continues at coordinate 1,244,625 of BJKM01000059.1, forward strand.
AAATTTTTGACTTCACGGTGAACGGTGTATGCGGACTGGTCACAAAGGGGGGAGGCGCTAGCCCCTATTCAGGAAGTAATGCGGAAGTAGGAAACTTTTTTGGAGGCATGCGCCAATGAGCACACGCAATTGGCTTGAATTGGGCGCCATTTTGTTTTTCAGGGGCTTGAGTTTTAAAAAATAAACACGGAAAACACATCCGCATAGAGTTGACGGAGAAGCATTAGCCTCAACCCACGCGCGCACCTGCTACGCTGTGTCTCCAGCGTAACCAGCGTAGCTCCATGGCGTAAACACTACGCTTAAATGGGTGATGAAAAAAATCGCCCATTTCAGACCGTTTTACTATGGCTTTTCTCATAGTGATGTAGTAATTTTTTTCGGAATTTGATTGGCTAAAGATTCCCATTGCTTTTCTTCTAGGCTCATGGGCAATTTTCAAACAGCCCCACGACGTACGCTGAAAAGAGACGCAGGCTGGGTCAAGCAGCAGGCCGCAGACAAAGTATCATATATATTGTAACGTCTCTCTTTACAATATATATGAGCACTAAACTCAATTTGTCACTTTTTTTCCAGAACAGAACTGGTTACTGCCGTAACCACACCGATAGAACTGTCAGAATCCGAAAGTGTCAAAACCTCATCGCTCTTAGCCCCGCACCAGAGACCACAACAAAACAACAACCAAAAAAGTCACTCCCATCTCACACACAGGCCCAGCCCTCCCCCAAACTTGTAACCAATCCGTAATGACCTAAATCTCACAAAATAACACTGCATTTAACACAATAGTGTGACAGGAACACTTAACAAGATTATGTTTTAACATTAGGGTTGCGACAATATTTTTTTATATTCTTTTACATATTTAAACTAATAAGAATATAACATAATTCTGAACAATTTATATTGTTTTTAGACAAAACAGTTGTTGAATACCATTTGACATAATTGGCTGATTGCCAGGAGGTCCTTAATGGACCAGCCGCCACTGCATTAGGTATAAAAATAATATAAAAATAATACAACAGTGTCGGTGTAGCAGGCCAAACTAATTATATATATATATATATATATATATATATATATATATATATATATATATATAATATAATATATATATATATATATATATATATATATATATATATATATATGGCCAATGGTTCCAATTACAAAGCAGACAATAGGGGGAGCCAATTACAGCCCTGTTTCACCCCTATTTCTAGAGTCAAGAGTTAATTCTGGTAAAGAGCCCCAATATTTTGTATTTATTAAGTTGTCTATTTGAAATTTGTTCAAGACTTTAAATAAATAAGGCCAGCTAACAAAATAAAAAGCTTTCTCAGTGTCCAAACTAATTATTACAGCTTGTTTTTTTTGTTTTTTTATACATGGTTCATTATGTGTAAAGATTGTCTTATGTGCTTCACAGCAAGAAGGTCCCCTGATCGATTCCCAGGTGGTCCAGGCCTTTCTGTGTGGCGTTTGCATGTTCTCCCAGTGTCTGCGTAGGTTTCCTCCAGGTACTCCGGTTTCCCCTACCATTAAAAACATGTCTAAGAATCAGAGTGTGTTGTGAGGTGTCGGGAGTTCGATTCCTGACTACGACTATTTACAGCATGTCCTCCCTTCTCTCTCATGCCCCATTTCACACTACTTTTCTTGCCATTAAAGCCTACGGCAGCGGCCTCCAAAAGGCGGACCCGAAGCAATTTGGTCCGGCTTGCGGCCCAGTTTCCCATAATTAGAAATATATATTTAAATTTTTGCTATGTCTCTCGGCTGGCCTGGGAAGTTGGAGGAAGTGTCTGTGGATAAGGAAGTCTGGGAGTCCCTACTTAGACTGCTGCCCCCGCGACCCGGCCCCGGATAAAGCGGAAGAAGAAGGATGGATATTTAAAAAATTTTCACCGCGCGTTCGCGCCACACTGCAACATTTTCGCACCGCACTTGCTGCGCATCCGCAGCACTCTGCGCTGCTTTTGCTTGGCGGGCCAGAGAGCCCCGGTTCCTCTGAAACACTGCTCTGTCAAAGCACAAACGGTGATGACACAGTAAATAACAGCTTCATTGATGATTTGGTGTAAACGTAACATGCATAATTACCGTGTGCTCCGCCGTGTTTGGAAGTCTACTTGTTACTGAGGAACATTACCCACCGTAGCACCGGAGGAAAGCAAGTTATCCGGGCTTCGTTGTTGGATTGAAAGGTCTGCGAGAGTGCAAGACCTGCTTTAGACCTGCTTTAGTCCTGCTGTAGACCTGTTTTAGAACTGCATTAGACCTGTTTTAAAACTGCTTTAGTCCTGTTTAGTCTGCTTTAGTCCTGCTTTAGTCCTGCTTTGACCTGCTTTAGTCCTATTTTAGTCCTGCTTTATTCCTGCTTTAGTCCTGCTTTACACCTGCTTTAAGTCCTGCTTTAGTCCTGCTTTAGTCCTGCTTTAGTCCTGCTTTAGACCTGTTTTAGACCTGCTTTAGGACCTTTAGAGTTTAGTGCTTTCAGGGAACTTTTTCCTGCATATATTTCAATGCTCAGTCTGGGCTATTTTTGACTGCTGCAGGTTGGAGAACTCCAAAACATGCATGATACTGTGCATGCGGCCTAGTGACAGCTGCGTCTTGTGTTGTTATGAACTAATGCAAAGTGAGATTTTTTTTGGCAGCTACTGTAGGCTACTACGTTTTAATATCATTTGAACCAATTGTTCTAACGATATTATAAAATAGTCCTGTTTTAGTCATGCTTTGGTCTGCTTTAGTCCTGTTTTAGTCCTGTTTTAGTCCTGCTTAGACTTGCTTTAGAACGCTTTAGACTTGCTTTAGAACTGCCCTTAGAACTGCTTTAGTCCTGCTTTAGTCCTGCTCTAGACCTGCTTTTAGACCTGCTTTAGTCCTGCTTTAGTCCTGCTTTAGTCCTGCTCTAGACCTGCTTTAGTCCTGCTTTAGTCCTGCTTTAGTCCTGCTTTAGACCTGCTTTAGACCTGCTTTAGACCTGCTTTAGTCCTGTTTTAGTCCTACTTTGGACCTGTTTTAGTCCTGCTTTAGTCCTGCTTTAGTCCTGCTTTAGACCTGCTTTGGACCTGCTTTAGTCCTGCTTTGGACCTGCTTTTGTTCCTGCTTTGGACCTTTTTTAGTCCTGCTTTAGTCCTGCTTTAGTCCTGCTTTAACCTGCTTTGGACTCTGCTTTAGTCCTGCTTTGGACCTGCTTAGTCCTGCTTTAGTCCTGCTTAGTCCTGCTTTAGTCCTACTTCAGTCCTGCTTTGGACCTTTTTAGTCCTGCTTTAGTCTTGCTTTAGACATTGCTGTACACCTGTTTAAGAACCGCTTTAGACCTGTTTAGAACTACATTAGTCCTGCTTTAGTCCTTTTTTAGTCCTGTGTTTTTCTTGCTTTGGACTTTGGACCTGTTAAAGTCCTGCTTTAGTCCTGCTTTGGACCTGTTTTAGTCCTGTTTTAGTCCTGCTTTAGTCCTGCTTTAGACCTGCTTTAGACCTGCTTAGACCTGCTTTAATTCCTGCTTTAGACCTGCTTTAGTCCTGCTTTAGACCTGCTTTAGAACTGCTTTAGTCCTGTTTTAGTCTTGTTTTAGTCCTGCTTTGGACTTTGGACCTGTTTTAGTCCTGCTTCAGTCCTGCTTTGGACCTGTTTTAGTCCTGTTTAAGTCCATCTTTAGTCCTGTTTTAGTCCTGCTTTATAGTTTATCCATTATTTTTCTGATAGATATGGTTTGTTTAGTCTTGGTTAAAGCCTGGTCTTGTCCCAGGTCTGCTTTGCACTAGTCAAGTCAGGTTTCTGGTAAAAACAGTTTTTTAGTGCTTTAGTCCTGTTTTTAGTAATGTAATATTTGTATGATGTTTTTACTTCTCTGAAGTAAATTCTCTGTTGAGTTCTGTTGTTGAATTGTGAATTGGATCTTATAAGATAAAACATCAAATTGTGGTGGGATTTTGTAGTCTGGGCCCCGACCTGAGCCCTTCAAAAAATCTGGCCCCCTGGAAAATATTAATTGGAGACCCCTGACCTACGGGCACAAAATCTTTGAGAGTATGTTGTGAGAGTGAATGCAGGACAACCAATGAAAATTAGCCAAATTTTTCTGATCCGGCGTCATGTGTTTCATGTATGTTCACTAGTAAGGACCACAACCCCAGCTACAATGCAAAGTGTTTATTGACATACGAAGAAATATGAACAACCCGAATGTATAGAAAGTAAATGTCGTTTTGGGCTTCTGGGATGAGGGCTGTAGGCTCGGAGGTAATTTGAATAATTATAAGAGGATGGGGAAGGAGGGGCACGAAGTCCAGAGCACCGATGTGTGTGAACTGGAGGCTTAAATAGTGTAACTGCAAGAAGGGCGTGAAAGGGGTGTGGTCCTGCTCCCGAATTTAAAATAACAGACTTATCTTCATTTCATTAACATGCACTGTCCCAACCAGAATAAATAATATATTATATATGATATTAAATATTATTAAATATAAAATAATTGAGGTGTATATACAACAATCCACATTCCGAATCGAGATAGGTGTATATGAGGCACAATCAAGTCGATCCTTCCCTTTTTAGGTATTAGATAGATTAGATATATGGCTTCTTTTGAAGTTGGAAGAATCTGAGCTACCCCTCCTTGAACCGACACCTTAACGTGTGTGAGGGGTTTGAGCGCACCGAATGATCTCAGGAGCTATGTTTGTCCGGGGCCTTCAAGCCCTGGTAGGGTCTCCCAAGGCAAACAGGTCCTGGGTGACGGTCAGACAAAGATCGGTTCACAAGCCTTTATGATGAAAAAAAAAAACGAGGCCAGTTACGTTGCCCGGATTGGCGTTACCGCGGGCCCCACCCTGGAGCCAGGCCTGGGTGGGTGCTCGACGGCGAGCGCCTGGTGGCCGGGCCTTTCCCCACGGGCCCGGCCGGGTGCAACCCGAACGAGTGACGTGGGGCCGTCTTCCCGTGGACCCACCACCTGCAGGAGGATCCGTAAGGGGCTGGTGCAAAGGGATCTGGGTGGCAGTCGACGGCGGGGCCTCGACGACCGGATCCCCGGACACAGAGACTAACTCTGGGGACATGGAACGTCACCTCGCTGGGGGGGAAAGAGCCTGAGCTTGTGCGGGAGGTTGAACGGTTCCGACTAGATATAGTCGGCCTCACCTCCACGCACAGTTTGGGCACTGGAACCCATCTTTCTTGAGAGGGGCTGGACGCTCCACTTCTCTGGTGTTGCCTGCGGGGAGAGGCGGCGGGCTGGCGTGGGCTTGCTTATTGCCCCACAGCTCAGCCGCCATGTGTTGGAGTTTACCCCAGTGAACGAGAGGGTCGCGTCCCTACGCCTTCGGGTTGGGGACAGGTCTCTCACTGTGGTGTCGGCCTACGGGCCGAACAACGGTGCTGAGTACCCGGCCTTCTTTGGAGTCCCTGGGAGGGGTACTGGACAGTGCACCGACCGGGGACTCCGTTGTTCTACTGGGGGACTTCAACGCCCACGTGGGCAAACGACAGTGACACCTGGAGAGGGGTGATTGGGAAGAACGGCCCCCCCCGATCTAAACCCGAGCGGTGTTCAGTTATTGGACTTCTGTGCTAGTCACGGACTGTCCATAACGAACACCATGTTCAAGCACAAGGGTGTCCACCAGTGCACGTGGCACCAGGACACCCTAGGCCGGAGGTCAATGATCGACTTTGTTGTCGTGTCATCTGACCTCCGGCCGCGTGTCTTGGACACTCGGGTGAAGAGAGGGGCGGAGCTGTCAACCGATCACCACCTGGTGGTGAGTTGGATCCGCTGGCGGCGGAGGAAGCCGGACAGACTTGGCAGGCCCAAGCGTATAGTGAGGGTCTGTTGGGAACGTCTTGCGGAGCCCGCTGTCAGCAGGGTCTTCAATTCGCACCTCCGGGAGAGCTTCTCCCAAATCCCGGGGGAGGCTGGGGACATTGAGTCCGAGTGGACCATGTTCTCGACCTCCATTGTCAATGCGGCTGCTCGGAGCTGTGGTCGCAAGGTCTCAGGTGCCTGTCGCGGCGGCAACCCCCGAACCCGGTGGTGGACACCGGAAGTAAGGGATGCCGTCAGGCGGAAGAAGGAGGCCTATCAGGCCTCTTTGGCTTGTGGGACTCCTGAGGCCGTTGACGGGTATCGGCGGGCCAGGCGTGCCGCAGCTCGTGCTGTCGCAGAGGCAAAAAACCCGGGTCTGGGAGGAGTTCGGGGAGGCCCTGGAGGAGGACTATCGGTCGGCCCCAAAGAAATTCTGGCAAACCGTCCGGCGCCTCAGGAGGGGGAAGCAGTGTTCCACCAACACCGTTTACGGTGCGGGTGGGACCTGCTGACCTCGACTGGGGATGTCGTCGGACGGTGGAAGGAGTACTTTGAGGACCTCCTAAATCCCACTGTCACGTCTTCCGAAGAGGAAGTAGAGACTGAGGACTCGGAGGCTGACTCATCTATCACCCAAGCCGAAGTCACTGAGGTTGTTGGCAAACTCCTCGGTGGCAGAGCTCCGGGGTGGATGAGATACGCCCCGAGTACCTAAAGTCTCTGGATGTTGCAGGACTGTCTTGGTTGACACGCCTCTGCAACATCGCGTGGCGGTCGGGGACGGTGCCTCTGGACTGGCAGACCGGGGTGGTGGTCCCTCTGTTCAAGAAGGGGGACCGGAGGGTGTGCTCCAACTATAGAGGGATCACACTCCTCAGCCTCCCTGGTAAGGTCTATTCCAGGGTACTGGAGAGGAGAATCCGACCGATAGTCGAACCTCGGATTCAGGAGGAGCAGAGTGGTTTTCGTCCTGGTCGTGGAACACTGGACCAGCTCTATACTCTCCATCGGGTGCTCGAGGGTTCATGGGAGTTTGCCCAACCAGTCCACATGTGCTTTGTGGATCTGGAGAAGGCTTTCGACCGTGTCCCACGGGGTGCCCTTTGGGGGGTGCTGCGGGAGTACGGGGTCCGGGGCCCTTTGCTCAGGGCTGTCCGGTCCCTGTATGACCGGAGCAGGAGCTGTGTTCGCATTGCCGGCAGTAAGTCAGACCTGTTCCCAGTGCGTGTTGGACTCCGCCAGGGCTGCCCTTTGTCACCGGTTCTGTTCATTGTTTTTATGGACAGAATTTCTAGGCGCAGTCAGGGGTCGGAGGGGGTCCGGTTTGGGAGCACAGGATCTCATCTCTGCTGTTTGCAGATGATGTTGTCCTGATGGCTCCATCAAACCTGGACCTGCAACATGCACTGGGACGGTTTGCAGCCGAGTGTGAAGCAGCTGGGATGAGAATCAGCACCTCCAAATCTGAGGCCATGGTTCTCGACCGGAAAAAGGTGGCTTGCCCTCTCCGGGTGGTGGGGAGTCCTTGCCCCAAGTGGAGGAGTTCAAGTATCTCGGGTCTTGTTCACGAGTGAGGGAAGGATGGAGCGTGAGATTGACAGGCGGATCGGTGCAGCGTCTGCAGTGATGCGGTCGCTGCATCGGACCGTTGTGGTGAAGAAGGAGCTGAGTCGAAAGACAAAGCTCTCGATTTACCGGTCAATCTACGTTCCTACCCTCACCTATGGTCATGAGCTTTGGGTAGTGACCGAAAGGACAAGATCGCGGATACAAGCGGTCGAAATGAGTTTCCCTCCGCAGGGTGGCTGGGCGCTCCCTTAGAGATAGGGTGAGGAGCTCAGTCACACGGGAGGAGCTCGGAGTAGAGCCGCTGCTCCTCCACGTCGAGAGGAGCCAGCTGAGGTGGCTCGGGCATCTGTTCCGGATGCCTCCTGGACGCCTCCCTAGGGAGGTGTTTCGGGCATGTCCCACCGGGAGGAGGCCCCGGGGAAGACCCAGGACACGCTGGAGGGACTATGTCTCTCGGCTGGCCTGGGAACGCCTCGGGATCCCCCCCGGAGGAGTTGGAGGAAGTGTCTGGGGATAAAGGAAGTCTGGGAGTCCCTGCTTAGACTGCTGCCCCCGCGACCCGGCCCCGGATAAAGCGGAAGAAGATGGATGGATGGATGGATGGAATCTGAGCTAAAGCTTTATACTACTCTGAGGTGAACCCATCACTCCCTGGAGATGTATTGTGTCTTTAATCTCTTGATTTAACCCTGTATTTCAAAACTGTTATTCCAGCTCTTTTATTTAGCTTTTTGGTCATCCCCCCTCTTTTGGGGTTCCCGCGGGAGAAATGGAAAATTTTTGATAAAATCTACAGATAGACAAAAGCGATGCAACTTGATCACAGCACACCTTTTATTCCAGTAATTTCTTGCTCGTGTATCGGTACTTTTACTTTACTTAACAAAAGAAGTACTTCTTCCACTACTGCTCATCTATTTAACTTTTTCATGTTGTGTATTGCGGTTATCCATCTACTGAGCAAACATTTACATGGACATGTCTTAAATAAATCATGGTATCAGTTTGTATTCTCTGACGTATTGAAAACCCCATTAACGGAAACCACTGTCAGCTGCAAGGTGCACCTTTACAGATACACCTACAAAGAGACCAACTTCTTATATACCTTTTTACTAAACATTATTGTTTGCACATTAACATTATAATTGTAATTGAGATGGGATTACATTTCACTTTACATGTACCTTGTGTTTTGATCTCAAGAAAACATTTTGATAATTTGTTTGCTCATAAAGCACCTTTAGTCAAATTTAAGACTCCAACATGTGCAGTAAAGCTAAAAATACAGCTATGATGGGCTTTTACACTGTTGTAAAACCAGCCTCGGGTTACTTTGGGAGTCTTGAAATGTGAGTAAGGCCTTTTCATAACGTCAGAATGAAAGAGCTGGGCAAACCCACTTCATTGGGTGCACATCTGATTTGGGTACAGACTGATGTGCTGCTCACACTTTTTTTTGATGAGGATAGTAATTTAATTTTTGGTCTATTTTTTCTAAATGTTCAATCAATAAACATTTTCAAATGTTCCAATATCCGGAGTTACAGAAGAGCAAACTTCACCGCAGCTTTACACTGTTGTGGCAGTTTCTAAAAATTCTGATTTAGAATCAGAATCAGAAAAGGTCTGCCGGCATGACAAAAATTCACAAACATAGGAACTTGTTTTGGCATTAATGTGCAACGCAAGACCCAACACTTGGCCACAGCCATTGTAAATGATGGGTCACACCTTTGTGCAATGATTCTCAGCTTCTTCCATCCTGGCAAAGGTTCTTGGTGCCGAGATGTAAAACAAAGTGATTCACAAACAGTTTCATCCCAGCAGCAGTTTGTTTGATGAATAAATAAGATGTAACTTGCACCTTAATTGTTCATTTGTATGATCCTTTTTATGCTGATTGTAAATGTTTAGTTGTGGGCTCTTTTTATGGTTTTTATGGTTTTATGTAAGATCTTTCTTTTTAATCAGCACTGGGGTACTTTCTGTTTTTAATCTATGATCTTCTTCCACCACTGCTCATCTATTTTACTTTTTCATATTCTGTATTGCGGTTATCCATCTACTGAGCAAACATTTACATGACCATGTCTTAAATAAATCATGGTATCAGTTTGTATTCTCTGACGTATTGAAACCCCCATTAACGGAAACCACTGTCAGCTGCAAGGTGCACCTTTACAGATACACCTACAAAGAGACCGACTTCTTATAATTTGTTTTTACCTACCATCATTGTTTGCACATTAACATTATAATTGTAATTAAAATGGGATTACGTTTCTCTTTTCATGTACGTTGTGTGTTGATCACAAGCAAACATTTTGATCATTTGTTTGCTCATAAAGCACCTTTAGTCAAATTTAAGTCTCCACCATGTGCAGTAAAGCTAAGCTAATACAGTTATGATGGGCTTTTACACAGGTCTGCGTTACTTTGGGAAGTCTTGAAATGTGAGAAAGGCCTTTTCATCACGTCAGAATGAAAGTGCTAGGCAAACCCACAGCCTGTTTTATGCTTCACTGGGTACACATCTGATTTTGGCACAGACTGATGTGTTGCTCACACTTTTTTTTTTATGAGGATAGTGTATATATATATACACACACATAATTTTTGGTCTATTTTTTCTAAACATTTTCACATTTTCCAATATCATCAGTTACAGGAGGACAAACATCACTGCAGCTTTACACTGTTGTGGCAGTTTTTAAACTTTCAGATTTAAAGGTGCACAATGCTTACATTTCAAACTTGATTTCTATACTATGAAATAGTCAATTCTCAACACCAATTTCAATATCATGATCATTTAAGGTTTTAAACAATAGACTGTCATTTTCAATACAAAATGATAGTCATACTGGTTCTGAAAAATCTCAAGATTCTAAAACTATTTAGGAAAGGTCACATTTTGTCTTGTTCGTGTGATTTTTTTTAGTATCAAATTTATATCTAGTATTTGACTTTCAATACTGTTGATAACCCTAGCACAATTTCACTTTTCTCAGGACCTCCTAGGGATGTGGGAGATGTCACAGTCCCTTTGTTGCACATGTTTTCAAACATTTGGAAAACTTTGGGTCACGTCCGTCTACTCTTTGTGGACTTCCTTTAACACCATACAACCCCACATCTTTTAGATCATGTTAAACTTGATTCTGGGTTAATTGATTGGATTTTTGATTTTTTTGATAAACCGTAAGCAAAAAGTAAGGGTTAATGGACATCTAGCTGGTAGTCAATGCACTTCCATAGGTTTACCACAAGTGTCCTCTCTCCCCTTATTTTTATTTTGTATACTAATGAGTGTCAAAGTAACTTTAGTAACATCGTCAAGTATGAAGATGTTATTGTTAGTCTTCTCTTCTTTTAATAAAATGGAAAACAAAGTAATTCAAACAAAGGAGTTAAAGGGGATATGAAAACTTTCTGAAGCCACGGTCTGTTCATTTTAGGGCATTCTATAGGAGACATATTATGCAGCTACAAGACAAGGGGATTCTGATTTTAAAACTGCTGATCTGATAAGCCCTGCCTTTTTATAATGACATTTTGCCGCAACAAGCAACAGATTTTAATTTACTGTACATGTTTTTAATGTAAAGTGACTGTGACATTTTAGAATTCTACTTGTGTCACTCGGAGTCTTCTTTATTTTAAAAATTAAAGATTTATTTGGCCCAAAGGCTTTATTAGACAGAGCAGTATAGCCATCCCACTTTGGGTCTGGATGACCCACAGGTGTCTACAGTAGAACCCCTTCCCCCTCCCTCCACAACAGGAAAAACCCACGCACTATCTGAGGGTAGCACAAGGGTTAACAACTCGACTACCGGGTAGGAGTTTTTCAAAATGAATAAGGATAAGGGGTAGATGAAAACAGGAATTTTCTGACAACTCAAGCCTCAGCTGCATGAAAGTTGAGTAAACTAAGGAGGAAACATCATTGTAACAAGGTTAACAACGCTTGGCTAGACATTCAATTCAATTCAATTTATTTTTGTAACGCCCAAAATCACAACAGCGTTTGCCTCGAGGGGCGACAGTGAAAAAAAGAAATAAAAAACAGAATAAACAGGGTTCATAGGGACTATGTCCCAGATCTCTTCTTTAATGAAAAACATACATGCCACTTTTATTTCCCTACTGGCTTATTCCTAGCACATTTTTCAGATAGTCACAGGTCTATTAAATCTTTTTTTTTTCTTTTTAGAATATTTATCTTTTTAATTTTTTGGGTGGAAAATAAGGAGTTACATACAATTTTTGCACTTACAAGGGAACCTTAAGAACTCACCAATATTTATCTTTACTCTATCTTTACGAATAACAAATGTAAATCATTTTAAGCCCAGAAAAGTAACAATACATTTTGACATATGCTCATATGGGAGACACCCCATAGTACCTTCTTTGCATTCATCCACAGTTGTACCTTATATATTAAGTTCTATCCTTGAATGTGTATTTCCATTTGAATCCACGCACTGGGCGCAGCAGCAGGACTTGACAGGATAAAAGCAGTGGTATTGACAAAAGTGCCGGAATGATCAAAGTTACCTCACGTTGTTCTTGCTTCTCTCTCCTATCCCGATACGGCTATTTATTCGGCTCTCCACAACGCCCCAAAGTTTCAAATCACAAGACATCTACATTGGATTAAACGGCTTTCTCGCTTGTACATCAGCTGTCAACTTTAAAATATACTAGTACCACCTGCAAGCTCCACATCACGAAGACGAGAGACGAGCACAGAGAAGGGAATGAAATGGGGTTGGAAGAATACTAATTGGAAGAAGCTTGGGATCTTTGGATTTGCCACCTGCTGAGAGATGAGAGCACTGCTCTGCACAAGTCTTAGTTTCTTTTTCTTTTTTTGGCCAATGAATCCAGCCTGAAATCTTCTGCACAAGATTTACAGTCTGGTCTTAACTTTCCCCTCTGTGCAAAATGTTTGTTAATTTCAGTTTTCATGCACAGAGAACCAGTGGTGGAAAAAGTGGTTAAGTAAAAGTACAGATATATTCAATTTAATTTCAATTCAGTTTATTTTTGTAATGCCCAAAATCACAACAGCAGTTGCCTCGAAATATATATGAGCAAAAATACTCAAGTAAACGTAGCACATATCACCCATCACCCAGGACCTCAAGTGGGAGCCCTCCATCAGCTCCCTCATCAAGAAGGCCCAGCAGAGGATGTACTTTCTGCGGCAGCTGAGGAAAGCCAAGCTGCCAGTGCAGATGATGGTGCAGTTTTACACGGCCATCATTGAGTCATCCTCACCTCCTCCATCACCGTGTGGTACGCTGGAGCCACAGCAGGGACAAACAGAGACTACAGCGCATTGTGCGTTCTGCTGAGAAGGTGATCGCTGCAGACTTCCATCTCTGCAGGACCTGTACGTCTCCAGGGCTCTGGGACGAGCAGGTCGGATCACAGCTGACCTTCTCACCCTGGACATGGTCTGTTTGAACCACTCCCCTCAGGCAGGAGGCTACGGTCCATCCGGACCAGAACTCCCGCCACAAAATAGTTTCTTTCCCTCTGCCGTTGGACTCATGACACTTCAAAACACCTGTCACTTTAACTGCAATATTCAACCACTCACTGCACTATCACTTTCTGCACTCAAAACTGTAAATCTAACTGTAACTCTTGTGTACATAGAAATGCCTATTTTTTTTTTTATTGTATAGTAATTTTAAATAGTTTCTTAATGCATGCCCTTTTTTGATTTTTTGTAAGGCCGAGACAAGTTCCTACGTTTTTGAATTTTGTTCATTGACAATGGCAATAAACTCTTTCTGATTCTGATTTCTGATTCTGATTCTGATTCTGACATATCCATTTAAAAAGTACGACGGAGTATAAGGGCCAACCCAATAAAAAAAATTACGGGGCACTATGAGAGTAAACTCGTAAAGTAACGAGAATAAACTCGTAAATTAACAAGAATAAACTCATAAATTAACGAGAATAAACTCGGAAATTAACGAGAATAAAGTCGTAGTCAAAATGGCTTGGATGAGTTAAAAGTTAACACAAAAGCCCACATTAGATATCGAACTTTATAATGCGGGACTTTAAGACATCACAAACAATCATTTCCCCCGTGCAGTGCCCCCATGTCCTTCTGGTTAGGGGCCTGCATGCGGTACTCAGCTTCTGGCCATTGGGCCCACTGGGCTCGACTTCGGCCGCTTCACTCTTCTGAACTTTGTATAAAGTCATAGTTCATGTAAGTTATTTGTGTGCATAGGTTTTACAACACAGCACTACGGGCTTGTGGAGCCGTGCGCACTGCACAGCAGCGCCCCAGACCCTGTACTGCCGGCAGGCCTGGGGCCAGTGCTCCAGACCCTGTACCGAGGGGTCTGGGGCCAGTGCCTGGGGGCTTTGTGGACGGGTTCTGCAGAATTCGAGATCAGGGACTAAACTCATAAACTCTGTGTATTGGACTACCATAAACATTTGGAGACAAACAGGATGCAGTTAGAGGATGCTCTTAGTCCTCTGGGGAGCATGGAACTTCATTTGTGTTCATTTTTTTGGCAAATTTAAGCCACCTCACTGTTGGGAAATGTATGTAAAATTACATACTCTAGTGTTGGGTGCACATGTGTGGGCCGAGCTGCGCTCATGCATGGCCGTGTGTAAGCACTATATGTCTTTATGAGCTATAGTATCCCCTCATTGTAGTCATCAGCTTGGGCTGGGTGTGTTAGGCTGTAGTTGTGTTACTCGGATGTAAGAGGCTTGTATGGCTGATGTCGTGTGCGTAAAACATCGCTCACAAACATGAACACAATTGGTTCCATTCATCTTATTCCACGAGACAATTGGTACATGCCCCAAAAAATTATCACCACCAACCACCACTATGCTGTCCAGTGTGGGCTGGTATTTCACCAAGTTTTCCAAGGGATGCCAAAAAGGTTAGAATCGTTGCATAAAACTGAGGCTTCCCAGTACGCACGGCTCCTCGGACCGCAGAATCCACAATGAGCTCGTAAGAACAGTGATTGTGCACAAAGTCCCATGTAGATTAACAAAGCAATAGAGCAGAGCATGTGTGAATATAACACAGAGGCTCCTCCACCTGTCTGTGGGCGCTTGTGACACGGAGCACGGCTGGTCCACTACGGCTACGCCATAGAGAAAGTAAAGGGTTGATCCAACAGTTTGTGCATGATGCGTAACTGGAAAGGTGCTGCTAAACTGCAGTGGCGATCTGTCTTGCTTTTATGTAGTTCTAAGATGTTTACTCTTCCAAACCCATTCTTTTGCGCCCTGGCCGTGGGGATTGCCCATGTCACTTTGAATCGGAACATTGACACCGGCCCCTAAACGTTTAAATGTCGACTTTATTTTGACTACAACTTTATTCTCGTTAATTAACTAGTTTATTCTCGTTAATGTATGAGTTTATTCTCGTAGTAGAAGTATTTCACCCAGATTTTTAGAACCGTTTAAGCTTTAAATGTGTTGATTTTGATAATAAAGGAATGTGCTCATTTTCGGTTAACAGCAACAATTCCAATTTAAATATTTTGTGATTTTTATGTGTACATTTTTGTTTCCTCAAAGCTAGCACTTGAACGCCAAAACCTTTACTCAGGACATCACCATGAACATGCAAAACATAATCTCTCAAATCATATGAAAAGTTCTATCTACTTTTCAGTCGTAGAAACATACTTGAACTTCAAATGTGGTAAATAAAAGTTAAAAGTATCCACCGTCAAAATTACAGTGCAGATACCTCAAAATGTACATAAGTACAGTACTTTTACTTTTCACCATTGCAGAGAACTTGGAGTGTAACAGAAACAAGTTTGTGTAATGTCTCTTTCGTCTAGGAGTCATGTGAACAAAGATGACACCATTAGAAAGTTTTTCTACAACTAAACAACCAAACTCAATTTGCCTTCACCCAAAAATCTGTCAGACCACCCTCAACCGATTAGTTGCAAATGAGGGCTAAAAGACAAAAGACATTCAGGTACATCTAGTAATTTAGCATTAGAGCCAAAGCTTTGCAGTTATAATTGCTAATAAAAAACGCAATCATACATATAACAACACTGGCAAACATAAATAATCAACATTATGCGTTGCATTTTATTTTCAGACTTGAGGAACCGTGTTGCTGAAAGTGATATGTTCTCTGCAGAACATATGAAAATGTCGTTTTTTTCTTTCACATTAAGTGTCGGAACTTGAACCAGTGATGCAGCTTACACAGAAAATCCTGGTCTGTTGGAGCTGTGGGTTTCTAGTTGGGTAGAGCTGGGTAGATCTCGGCATGCAGGGTAGTAAAACCTGTCAAGGGCTTGTTCCGAGTAGGACTCGGACTTCGGTCTTCACTGTGCAAGTCCAGAAATAGACAGTAAATAAAAGTCTAAGTAAGAGGCACGTTGGCACTACCTAGTTATTTGTATATAGCAGGTATCATATGTTGAGAGCTTAGTCAAATAAATGGTAAATGGTTGCATTTTATATGGCGCTTTTCTACCTTCAAGGCACTCAAAGCGCTTTACATCAAGGAACCAGTCACCCATTCACACACCAGATGTACGCAGGACAACAGCAGTATTCACATGAGGCAGCTGCGATCGCACCACCAACCTGTGGGCCAGTGGATCTGACCGCTCTACCAAAGATGTTAATGTTGGGAGCAGGATTTGAACCTTCGGATCAAACATAAACATTTTCAGTTTATTGCATTACATTTAAAATATAAATTTGAAACTTCTCCTGTTGTTTACTCCCAAAAGAAAAAAAAATATGACTAGTTTTTCATCATATGTTTTCATATATACATACATAAGAAATGTTATGTGTAAAAACTGCCAAAATCCACATATTTGGGATATTTAAATCTAAAAAATGTACAGAAGGTTCATTTTGTTGACGTATTAGTTACAAAATATGTACAGCAATTGCGGTTATCATATTTAGTTTTTGAAACTAGATCTGACTGAAAATTTGCCTAAAATGCAAATGTTGTCTAATTTTTTTGATTTCAAACTTCAAGAAATCAGGTTTAGAATTAGAGAAACAAATCCTTTGGTAAATTCCATCAAAATCTTGTCACATTGAAATCAATGGAAAAAAGATCTTTAGGTGCACATTGGATAATTTTGTTGTCACCACATGAAAGCTGGCATGTTGAGAGTGCAAACTGTCAAGCCTTCTGTGGCTCCAGAGGAGACCTAAGTGGGGCCTCTAGAGGTGGTTCCTGTGGTGATTTCCCTTAAATAATGACCAAAACTTTATTCTTTTGTATATTTATTGATGTTCAAGAGTCAAGAGCACTTCATCTCAGAGTCTGTGCAATCTTCTATATGTCCTCAATATTAATAAGTCCTTTGTCCCATGGGCAGGGCCACTCCATGGATCAGTCGTGACGTAGTGACCAAGCTTATGATTCAGCAGAGGCAGAGAAGTCCAACCATGAAATTCAAATGTTGTGGCCACAGTTGAATCCAAAGAGGACAATGCAGGCACAGCTTAAGATAGATAAAATATATAAATATTTTAGACCCATTTACACAGTTTATCAGTTTAAAAAAGTGGTTTTGTTGTTTAGTCACCCTTTAAGTATTGTAAATAGGTGTGGTTATGTCTGGCCAGGCCAACATGGAAGCACTGTACACAGTATATGCACTGGATTGACCTTCTGATTGTTTGGTACACTTTTTGAAAAACTTTTTTTTTGGAGAGCTTCAGCCTCTATCTGTACGTGAGAATCAGGCGAACCATGCTTGATCTGAAAAGCCCACAACAAGGCGTTACAGAGAGGTGCGTAACAGGGATCCAGCATGTTCTGTTCTCTGGTCGAGACTTTAATAAACTGTTTGTACTTTGGTAGTTCATGGTTGAGATTTCCCTTGTTAAAATCACTCAGAATAATAAACAAGGACTCCAGGAAGGTCCACACTGCACTCAAAACCTGGTCTGCCAGAGCGCGTTGTACCTCCTGCACGTTTGCGCTCGGTGGAACGTAAAACAACGGCCAGAATGAATGAGACGAACTCAAATGGAGAATAAAATAGTTTGCAGTTAATGAAGAGATATTCCAGGAGAGCAGTGTTTGGAGATCACAGTCACATCGGGACACCAGGCGTTGATGAAGAAACAGATGTCCACGCCTTTTGTTTTTCCCCCGGAGAGATTGCTTTGTCTGTCGGCGCGGAGCTGCTGGAAACCCTCCAGTTGCACTGCACAGACCGACTCGTTGAGCCACGTCTCCGTGAAGCGCAAAACTGGAGACGAAGAAACGTCTCTGTTCGTTCACCAGTTCCCTTAACTCCTGGCTGATTAAGGAACAAGTTTGGACATTCACACTTACACTCATAAACAGGCATATTCAGTGTGTGTATGTGTGTGTGTGTGTGTGTGTGTGTGTGTGTGTGTGCGTGCGTGTGTGTGCGTGTGCATGTAATGCTGTTTTACACCACTTGACACTAGGAAAAAACATGATATTTGGTACGATATATATATATATATATATATATATATATATATATATATATATATATATATATATATATATATTATAATTATTATATATATATATATATATATATATATATATATATATATATATATATATAAATAAAACAAGTGGGAAACACCTCCAAAGGTGGTAGAGAATGACAGAGTCCTGTGGGACTTCCAGATACTGACTGACAGAATGGTAATGGAAAACCAACCTGACATTGTGGTGGTGGATAAAACAGCAGAGGAAAGCCGTTGTGGTTGACATAGCAATACCAAGTGATGGCAACATCAGGAAAAAGGAGCATGAGAAACTGGAAAAATACTGTAATGGAAAAATGTCATTGTCACAATGTCACTTCACAGAACACATTACACGGGTAACAGCATTAGAGATTTGCACACATTGCGCTCAGAAAAGTATAGACACATATATCCATGCAACCTGGCACTATACTCCAGTCAAACACTTTTGGGAAGAGGTCACACAGTCACTATACACTATAGTGGGCTGCCACATCCCATTATCCCCCTCTCTCTGCCTGCTAGGGGATCTCAAAATAATTACTGAAAAAACCATAAACTTCAAAACACTCCTCTCAGCTCTAACCATTGCCAAGAAAACTATCCTCATGAACTGAAAAACCCGCAATAGCACACACATTAACCACTGGAAAAAAATCTTATCACTGACTTCATTACAATGGAATAAAAACCTGAAACCGATCTCCCCCACCCAACGCTCTCTGACCTATTACAACTCTGATTCCCTTCTCTCCTTCCTGTATCTTCCACTCTTCATACATTTCATTTGTCTACCAACTTTATGTATTTGTCTGTGAGCCAACTCCTACGCAAACACACAACCACCATTCTGCCACAAAAACATGTTATTAACACATACATGTACTTTTGTTGTTTTATTATCGTTATCAGTGCTGCTGTTGTTTGTACTATTATCACTGTTATCATTTGTATCACTACTATCGTTGTCCCTAAAATACTACCCCTCCATCATTCCTGTGTTTTTAATGCACCACAGTGTAGTAAGGGAAATGTACACACACCGAAACACACTCAAACTGGCAGGACCAAGGAGAGGTGGTTTCTTTGGGACAGCATCTCTGTCCCAAGTGGAGACGCTCGTAAAATGTCCTCTTTCTTTTAATGCACCTTAGACACTAAACATGACACAGGAAAGAAAAAAAAAGAAAATGAAAAAAAAGGGGCAGAAATGATGCAGGGTGAGTAACAGACACGTATATGTACTGCATGTATATGTATATGTTATATCTATGTGTAAGTGTGTATATGTGTATGTATATAAATAAATAAATATATATATAATATATATATGTGTATATATTATATATAGAGAGATGCAATGACAATGGGTAGTGGTACTATATCGACATGTACGACAATACATGTAGATGGTAATGATAATGTAACACATTTTTACTCTGTTTGAATGCATACACACACACAGACACACACGCACACACACACACACACACACACACACACACACACACAATCACCCGCTCTGAAGTTTTTAGACTGTTGTCCCTTTACTTGTATAATATCTGTATTGTTGTCTGTCTTTTGCTGTTTTTGTTCTTATTGTCCTCATTATTGTTACTGTTTTGTAACAATAATGTTAACATAAAACAAATAAAAAGTCATGTCATTAGGTTGATGCGATGCTAAATTAATGTGACATAAGATGTAAGGTTGTTTCTACATGGTCAACTTAGTAAACCTTTGTCCTGTGCCCTGGTCAGTTGACACTTGCCTGGGTGAAGGACAGAGGCCTCTGCTATAAAGATGTTATCAATGTGTGTGGAGGATTAGGGGGTGCGCTTTTATGGCGGGACATGTGGACATCCTTGAGTTAGTGGCCTGATAGCCCACGACCCAGGGATAACACAAACCTCTAACAATCTTTACATTCTTACACCCATGTCCTAACTCATTCTGTGCATACGAGGCACCTGTCGTACCTTTATAAGCTGAACTCGTCTTTGTTCGAGAGTTAGACCAGGAAGGGAGAGACGACTCTGTCAGCGAAAGCATTTTGGCCGTGCACGGCTGAAATAAAGATTCACCTTTGAACAAGACAACTTGGATACCTTATTTCTCTGTCACTGTTTACAGTATTTTTCCACAATACCAAGGGCTCAGAGAGGAGTTGGAGAAGGCGTGGAAGGTGATGGCAAAATTGGTACCCGGGGCAGTGACCCCCAAACTGGAGGAGTGGTCCCTGATTCGCAGTCCAGAAAAGTGCAATGCAGGAACAACAAATGTACTGCGCAGAACCCTCAAGCCTCTGGTAGAGGACCCAAGCTTAGAAAAAAGGACGAGCTCACCCGCAGAGGGTGAGAAGGGAATTTAAAAAATATATAATTTAGAATCAGAATAGGTTTATTACCATTGTCAATGAACAAAATTCACAAACATAGGAACTTGTTTCTGCGTTAAGGTGCAACATAAAACACTGATAAATAATAAAAACAACATATATGAATCAATTACTACTATTACTATAGTATAAAATAAAAATAGGCTTACTACGTACTCAAGAATTTACAGTTGAATTTACAATTGTAGTGCAGAAAGTGACAGTGCAG
The DNA here is from genome assembly GCA_015082035.1 of Chaenogobius annularis. Lineage (NCBI taxonomy): Eukaryota > Metazoa > Chordata > Actinopteri > Gobiiformes > Gobiidae > Chaenogobius > Chaenogobius annularis. The sequence continues at coordinate 1,265,163 of BJKM01000059.1, forward strand.
TGATTGATTGATTGAATTGCAGTTGAATTGGCAAGCGTTTAGAAGTGTCCAACGGGCCTTCTTGATGAGGGAGCTGATGGAGGGCTTCCACTTGAGGTCCTGGGTGATGGTGGTGCCAAGGAAGTGGAAGGGGTCCACTGTGGTGATGGCATTCTGTGGTGAGGGCTGGGGGGGGCTGGGGAGCTGGGGGGCTGGGGAGCTGGGGGGCTGTGACTTTCCTGAAGTCTACAATCATCTCCACTGTCTTCTGGGCGTTGAACTCCATTTACAAATGTAAATGATAAATGTGATAGGAGGTTGGCTCTTATAAGCTTCTTCTTCTGCCTACTCCTTTTGAGCCTGACTAACAGACACCATCAGGCCAAGTTACAGGTCAAATCTGTGGAGAAGTGGCGCCGCTCACAATAAGAAGTTGTAGTGGGTAGAAAGAGCTACAGACACTAGACAAATGGATAGACTTGAACCCACAACACTGCGGTGGAAGCAACTACACCAAAAGGGCTACAAAGCACTTACTTCCTCTGACATTATTTCTTCTGTAAATTACATTTGAGAGGACGTTTGACTCCTACAGACTGAAAAACCCTCTTGTCCCCCCGCAACACTTATTAGAAGAGATGTTTAGTTGTTTACTTAGGCAGCGACATGAGTGCAGCGGGCAGATTGGTGCGCCGCTAAGAGTCGTGAGTCATACGGAGGGAGTTACGTGAGAAGTGATGATGTGAGGGCATGCTGGAGAGGCACCAGGCATACGGGCACAGTGGTTACATAGGAACATGGAGATTTGCACAAATCAAATACATAGGAACCACTTTCCTATGTACTTGTGATTTGAGATATCGTTAAGGCCCCCACCATTTGCTAAACTGCCTGCCTATGATGATGATCATGCAAAATTATTTCAGTTTCATCCCTTGTTCAAAATGCAAGAAAATAGCTTTGTTTGTTAACCAGTAGGCCTGAGAGATAATTGCAATGGTGAATAGACTTTCTGCATTCATGAGAAATTGAGGATGCCATATTGGCAGGGGAGAGATAGCTGTAATGAATAGCAAAGAGCGTGAAGGTTTGCTTTTGGAATTTATCTTTGTCATTAAATGAAGCTGTAAATAATAATAATACCTTTTAAAAAATGAAACAGGTAAAACATTACCGCACGTTAGCTTATAAAGAGTTTAGATCACGTAGACTATATCTGCAATATCTGGACATCTGATTTACTTTCCACCTTCTAATATCTTTCAAAAAGTGTCTCTGGAGGTGTTTATTAGAAGTATACTTAGCTTGAATTGAGATGACTACTACAGCTATGGCCTGTCTTATACATGCTACAATTAATCAAAAATAAACCTTTATATTCTCAATTTTGGGTGACCACAAAACTGTACATCAAGGTACACCAGACCTAGAATCTGCACGTGCGTCAGCCATGGGACAACTTGTGTTATATTGAGCCAAGGTCTTTTTAACAAATGTGCCATATGCTCCTGTGGGGCTATGAAGGATGGATGGTGACATAAGGTCCTGTTTGCTGTGAAATGTGGTGCACTTAGGTGGCCTGCAGATAGGAAGCAACATTGGATTTATCATTTAGCATTTGTTCTAATAAGCCATTTTACAAAAGCAAATTAAAGGGGCTGGATATAGTGTAAATGAAAGTGTTCTTCTTGCTTTGTAATTTATCAAAGCTGAGGTTCATTAGTCTAATTGAAAAAACATTTGCAAACTCTCAGTCCCCAACCAGCTTAGGTTAGTTCGTTTTCATTTGAGACAAGGTTAGTGCGCAATATTCATTAACCTTAACAGGAGAGATGCTTTGTACAGGTAGTCCCTGAGCTGATGATATTATTATGTCCCTCTGAGATGTAGCATCTCTTTTTCAGGGGAGGAGTACATGATTTTAGTGGTAAGGGAAACCGGAGTACCCGGAGGAAATGTACCGTACTTTTCGGACTTAAAGCCACTACTTTTTCCCCACGCTTTGAACCCTTACAACGGTGTGTCTAATTTATAGATATTACTGGCTAACGGCCACCGGGGGGAACTCTAGCAGGAAGCACAAGCGCTTGATACACTGCAAAGACGTCAGGGGATACATCACGTTTTCTATATTTTAAGCTTCAAAACGCTACGTGTTTTATTACTATCAGACGCAGATTCACGGCGGAATGAGGAAGTGAATGTAGATGCGGCAGAATACAAACACACACACGGAGCACGCACATGCGTTATACGGGTCTGCAGTTTAGAACCTGCTGCATTGAAATGAGCCCGTCTTGGCCAGACCTGACTCACGGGTCAAAAGACAACCCTGCAACTATCATGGAACATATTTCTGTGTAAATATCTCATGTTACAAGTAACACTCACTCGATAAGTACGAGCTCAGGAGCAGATGAACCAGATGTGAAGACACAGGCACAGGTAAATCAGTTCACACAAAAAGTCTGTTTTATTACAATCCAACTCATATTCACTGAGAAATTAGTCTCAGCGGACCGCAGGTCCTTTTCAGCTTATTGACAGGTGCAGCCCGTATATGTACAAGTTCTATTTTCTTCGTAAATTTTGTGTACACGGCTTTCATTCAGGAGCGCTGTATAGCCCAAAAAGTGAAGTGCACAGACACAAAACATGCAAACTCCACATAGAAAAGCGAGAGTTCTAAGTGCTGCTCTGCCATGCCAAATAGGTTTAAAACAAACTACAATCACAATGAACCTGTGTGTCCAGAGCCTTACCTGCAGATAGAGACACAAGTGTTTGTCCTTCTCAGTTTGTGGACAGGCCATGGCTCATATTCAGCTCCTTCTAGATTTCAAGGCTCACTGAGCTGCAGAGGGCAAAATAGCACAGATTCAGTTATTTATTGGCTTTAGGTAGTGAGTCTAGTGACCATTTAGATCAAAGAAGTTATGTACCAATACACACATTACACACTTCAATTAAGTGTGCGTTTTGTGAAAGTGCATGAAAAGTGTCTGATAAACTAGAGAATTGGGATACAATCTGTTAGGAACAAGACTGGAGGACCCAAAAAGGCAGAATCAACGTTTATTCAGACAGAAAACAAAATACTCTTGGAACAGGGAGTTGGTTCCGGGAGGGGCTGAGTGGATCCAGCGGCACAGCCGAGGAGTAGGTGGTGGCAGGCTGATTGATGGGCCGGAGTAGACAGTAACAGGAGCTGGTCGCATGAGAGGCACTGGCGCAAACGGGAAAACAAATGCAGGTAAATATCAAAAATGACGAAATAGCAAAATGGAAAAGTAGCCTGAGCGTATATGCACCACACAACGTGACGGAACGATCTGACAATGGAGACTGGTCATGAGCAGCAGCTGTGGAGCTCAGCAGGAAGAGGAGATGAAGGATCCACCCAGGAACTGACAAATAAGGAAAAAACAGGGGGGGGGGGGGGGGGGGCAGGGAGAGGAGGAGGAAGGAACAGCAGGGAAGGATCGTGACAACATCAGCAGTGTCATTTTATTTACCTTTATTTGACCAGGAAAGCCCCTATGAGATATAAACCCTGTGCTCTTCAGCTTTTTGTCATCATGTGAATGCACATTAGAAGTGCACAAGCACAAGTGTGAGTATTCAGACAGGGTCAGAGAGGCTTTAAAAAAAAAATTTAAAAATGATTTTAGTAGTGCGAAATGGTGACACAAATGAGAGACTCCTCTGAGGCTCACTCTGCTCTCTTGAGAATAAAAAACACTAAATTACAATATCAATAAATTGTCTACTCCATCTTGTCCGATGTTTTTGTGACAAAGAAGAAATCAGCATTGCAATTGTCATCCGCAAAAGCTATATTTTATTTCAGAATCAGAATCAGAAAGGGTTTATTTTCATTGTCACTGAACAAAATTTACAAACAGGTGAAGGACTTAAGGTAGGGCAAGACTAGGCGCTCAAATGACTTCATGACTACAGAAGTCAGTGCCACTTGCCTGTAGTCATTAAGTCCAGTGATCCGGGGCTTCTTGGGGACAGGGACAATGATGGCAGACTTGAGGCAGGCTGGGACGTGGCATGACCCCTGAGAGGTGTTAAAAATGTCTGTGAAGACGGGGGTCAGCTCTCCTGCGCAGTGTCTTAATATGGCAGGAGACACGCCATTCGGTCCAGCAGCTTTTCGGAGGTTGGATTTCCGAAATAGCCTATTTACATCCTGTTCCTGAACTGAGAGAGTGATGGGGGAGGTGGGGGGGACCAGGTTTTGGTTGAAGGAGGTGGCCACCTTGGGGGAGGGGGTGTGCACATCAAACCTGGAGTAGAAGGTGTTAAGTTGCTCAGTCAGTTTTTGATTGTCTGCAGCAGGGGGGGCTCGGGGCTTATGGTTGGTGAGAAGCCGGAGCCCCCACCACACGGAGGCGGGGTTGTTGTCAGAGAACTGCTGCTTCAGACGCGTATTGTACTGTGATCTAGCTCGAGAAATCTCTTTGCTAAATCCATACTTCGCATCTTTGTAGCGCTCTCTGTGTCCAGCCCTGTGCACAGGGCCGAGACAAGTGCCTATGTTTGTGAATTTTGTTGGTGGACAATGGCAATAAACCCTTTCTGATTCTGATTCTGATTCTGATTCTGAACAGTGTGGATCACTGTTCAGAATCAGAATATGCTCTGCTCTCTGGTCGGAACTTTAATAAACTGTCTGTACTTTGGTAGTTCGTGGCTGAGATTCCCCTTGTTAAAATCACCCAGGATAATGCACAAGGAGTCCGGGAAGGTCCGCTCCACACTCAGAATCTGGTCTGCGAGCGCGTGCTGTGCCACGTGCATGTTTGCGCTCGGTGGGATGTAAACAACAGCCAGAATGAATGAGGCGAACTCTGAGAGTAGAATGGTTTGCAGTTAATGAAGAGATATTCCCGATCAGGAGAGCGGTGTTTGGAGATCACAGTCACATCTGAAGACCAGGTGTTGTTGATGTAAAAACAGACTCCTCCGCCGCGTGTTTTTCTCCCCGGAGAGATCCCTCAGGCGGTCCGCACAAAGAAGCTTGAAGCCTTCAAGTTGCACGGCGCTGTCCGGGACCGGCTCACTGAGCCATGTCTCCGTGAAGCACAAAACAGGAGATGAAGAAAAGTCTCTGTTCAGTCTCATCAGCAGCGCCAGTTCATTCATTTTGTTGGAGAGTGAGTGTACGTTAGAGAGGAAAATTCTGGGTAAGGCCGTCCTAGTGCCGTGTCTACAGAGGCATACGAAGGCACCGCACGTTTTCCTCGCGTGCGGCATCTCACTCTTTTAGTCAAAAGAAGGGCTAATTCTGAACTAGGTCCATAGGAGGTGTGGTACGGAAGGACAAATGCTCTTCACGGGTGTAAGAGCACGCTCACACAATTTACGAACAAAAACATACAAAACAAAGAGCACCAAAAAACCAGGGCATCCGTCTGCGGCGCCATCTTGGATCATATCCAAGATTTGAGCATGTTTACCTCGTATCTGGAGTCACAGAGAAGTCATGCTTATGAAATTTGAAATACAAATTCTATACACCCTACCTTTATGTGAAAACAGATGAAATTGAGGAATCAAGCATGTCATGTACAGCTACAAAGCTAAATTGTAATATTCAGCGACATGTCATGTGATCCCGCTGAGAACAGATTTAGTCCCAGTGTAAGTGATCAATTTGTCGACCTGACGATGAATTCTCTGAAGTCTGCTCTTGATGTTGCAGCTCCGCTAAAGCAGAAGGTCATTAGGCCAAAACATGCCTCCCCGTAGTACAATGAAGAACTGTGTTGACATAAACAAAGAGTTAGAAAATTACAAAGACCCTTTCGTTGCTCCCAGACGGAGGAATCCCTAAAAGCATAGAAAATCTACTCTACTCTAGTCTACCATCCTATAAGCAGGCTCTGCGTACGGCCCAAATCAGATACTATTAAAATGTAATGGGTGCACGGTGGCAGAGCGGTTAGAGCCCTCCCAAGAAGGAAATCATGGGTTCGATTCCTGGGCGAAGATTGCATCACATGATTTCTCTGGGTGGAGTCTGCATGTCCTCCCCATGTTACCGTGGGTTCTCTCCGGGTTCTCTGGCTTCCGCCGACCGTCCAAAGACATGCATGTGTTAGGTAAATTGGTAACTGGAAATTGGCCCTAGTGAATGAGTGTGAGAGTGAATGGTTGTCTCTGTGTTAGCCCTGCGACGAGTTGGCCACTGTCCAGGGTGTACCCCGCCTAAGGCCCAAAGGCACTGGGATAGGCTCCAGTCACCTGCAACCCCTAACGGGAACAAGCGGTAGAAAATGAATAAATGAATGAATGAAGAAGTCAACAAAAATAACACTAGATTTCTTAACACCACTGTAGCCAGGCTTACAAACAGTAGAGTCCTCAATCCCAGCTACTCTCAGCTCTGATGATTTTCTTCTATTTTTTAACAATAAAATAAAAACAATCAGAGATAAATTAGATGAAATTACTCCCACTATTAGCCCCGAACAAGCCCAAGCTGTAAAAATAGTGTCCCATATAAATCCATCAGTAATACCAGAAAGGTTCACTACTGTTGAACAAGCAGATAACTTCAGCCATTATGTCCTCTAAAACTTCAACTTGTATTCTAGACCCCATTCCAAGCAGACTCCTCAAAAACATTCTCCCCCTAATTATAGATCATATTGTTAATATAATAAATACTTCGAAAGTGGTTATGTTCCACAGTCCTTCAAACATGCAGTCATTAAACCGCTTCTGAAAAAGCCTTATCTTGATACTGACCTGATGGTAAACTACAGACCTATTTCAAATTCACCCTTTGTCTCTAAAATCCTTGAAAGATTTGTAGTTAAACAGCTTTGTTGTCATCTACAGGACAATAACTTATTTGAAGTTATATTTGTTATTAGCTGCTGACGATGGACTGGTCTAAATCCTGGTTCTATTGGACCTCAGTGCAGCGTTTGACATCATCAACCACAACATTCTACTCCAGAGGTTAGAATGTGATGTCGGTGTAAGAGGGACAGCCCTCAGCTGGTTTAAATCCTACCTATCGGATAGGTACCAGTTTGTTAATGTAAACCAGAGCTCCTCACCCTGTTCTAAAGTAACCTACGGTGTGCCACAGGGTTCAGTTCTCGGTCCAATTCTGTTTACTCTTCATATGCTGCCGTTAGGTAACATTATCAGAAAGCATGGCATTAACTTCCACTGCTATGCAGATAACACACAGCTGAAACCCGATAAGACCTATCAAGCTGACAGACTTAGTACTTGTGTGAAGGATATAAAAACCTGGATGAAGGATGTGTGAAGGATATACAAACCTGGATGACACTTAATTATCTGCTGATTATTAACCCTGAAAAAACAAAGGTCATTGTACTAGGCCCTAAACATCTACGAGACGCTTTATCTGAGCAGATAGTCACACTGGACAACGTCAGTGTAGCCTCCAGCCTTGATGTCCTTGGTGACTTATTTGACCAAGAGCTCTCATTCAAAGCGTACATAAATCAAGCCTGTAAAACACCCTATTTCCATCTGTGTAATATAGCCAAAATCAGAAAAATAAAAGCGATGCTGAAAAACTTGCATTTGTAACATCTATATTGGACTAATGTAACTCCCTGCTCGCAGCGTGCCCTAAACGCGCCATGAAAAGCATTCAACTGGTTCAAAATGCAGCAGCAAGATTACTAACAGGAACTAAAAGAAGAAAGCACATTACGCCAGTGCTCGAGTCTCTTCACTGGCTCCCTTTTGAGTTCAAAATCCTCCCCCTAACTTACAAAGCCATAAATGGCCTGGCCCCATCCTACCTCAAAGCTGCTATAGTACCTTATCATTCAAACAGAGCACTTTGCTCTCAAAATGCTGGACTTCTGGTGGTCCCAAGAGTCTCTAAAAGCAAAATAGGAGGTAGAGCGTTTAGCTACCAAGCTCCTGTTGCGGAATCAGCTCCCTGTCCATGTTAAAGAGGCCGAAACAGTCTCTTCATTTAAGACCAGACTTAAAACGTTCCTCTTTGAAATCACTTAAGGTCAGGCCAGTTAGGGAAGAGAAATAACAACCTACAGTTCCCAGCTATGCTGCCCTAGGAGCAACTATGCTGGGGGAAGTTTTGCAGCTTGAGCACTATCCTCTGCTTCTTACTACTTTTCTGTCAAACAATATTTCATATTTAATTTCTCTTGTAATTCATTCTTTGCTTTTCCTTCTTTTTCCTCACACTTCGCCGATGGGAGAAACGGTCTGTACTCCATATGAACGGTGCTTCATCAGCCTCGAAGAATTGGTTCTCTTCCTTAGTGGGTCCAGCTCCACCGTCTATCTGCAAATTGAGGAGCGTCCGCCTGTCCGTCCGAGGGAGTCAGATCTCTCCTTCACTGTGTAACATCTCCATGTTTCTATTTTTTCCCAAAGAGGTTTGGTCGTTTTTCCTGACCGAGAAGGAGAGGGGAGCTTGGGACATCTGTCTAAGGACACGGGATGCTGGGTCATTATCAAGTCCCTATGAACACTGTTTCTGTTTTTATTCTGTTTTTTCAACTGTCGTCCCTCGAGGGCGTTACAAAAATAAATTGAATTGAATTAATTTAGGGTGAAAGGACAGGATGTGATGCTGCTTGGGCCAAAGCAAGAAAGACTAAGGGTGACTTTTTCACCAACTGCGGAAGAAATGTACCTCCACTAGACAGAGCCAGATCGGAATCTCTCTCTCAGAAATGACAAAAACTTCTTCTGGAGTTCAGTAAAAAACTGATGCTGTGACCACCAGCAATCTGCAATCTCAAACTCAATGTTGAGCTTCTTTTATCACCTGGTCAATCAGGGACAAAAAAACGTATGGATTATTGCTCTTTTAATTTTACTTTGTTGTCCATTTGTGAAGTTCACAGTGAGCTGATGTCCCTGGACACAAATAAAGCAGCCAGTCAAGATAATCTGGAACCTTTCTTCTTGAAACTGGCTGTAGACTATATTGTTAATTTAATACTGAAAATGGCTAAAAAGAGCTGGACATTTTGTGCATTGGTATTTATTTATTCAACAGGACAGCGTAACGTCACATAATACCCAAAGGCAAAGATGCTCGCAGATTATAGCTATGAAAGATAATTTCCCCCTGCAGTCCTAAAAAAGGTAAAAATATACACACACTTGTATCCCCTTCTTCAAAAGGTGGCTTTCCATGTGTCGTAAATAATTACAGGCCTATTTATAAGCTTTTTGTTCTTCAAAATTCTTGAAAAGCTGGTTAAAAAACGTTTTAGTTTTTTTCATCTAACTTTAAATCTACTCATCAGGTTCTAAATTATTTCCTGCAAGTTCTGGATCTGAAAAAAGATCCTAAAGCAGCATGCCATCTCTTACCAAGCCTTAACTGATTTGCCAATTATCTGTCAAATCGATCGCAATGTGTCAAATTGGCAGGGCTTCTTCTTTTTTTTGATGTATCCAAAGGAATAGCTCAGGGCTCCATTTTAGGCTCAACTTAATTCTCTATTTACATTAATAATCTTTGTGTTCATCTGTCAAATGTCAAGTACCATGTTTATGCAGATAATCCCTCACTGGAATGGGTAATCGAGTCATCTTTCTCCATGGCGCAGTCTAGGTTTAAATTTATGTAGTTCTGAATGCAGAAAAAGCTAAAGCTATGATATTTTTCATGGACGGGCGTTAACAGGGGGTATCCCCCTAATTAAGACCTCTCAGGGATACTCTATTGAATTTGTCTCAAATTGTAAATACCTTGGTTTCAATTTAGACCAAGAGCTGTTTTTGAAGATTTTTTTTGAAGACCAAACAGCCTTGTATTGATACATTTTATATAATTCATTTGAATGAGGCAGCAAAATAAAAACATAAATTTTGACATAAGGGTTACGCAGAAAAAAAATGTGGCACAATCAGTATCTCCACAACTCGTGATGATTTCTATTAAGGTTCTGGTGTTACTTGTGTGGTTGTTAGTCACCAAAACAGCCCTGGTCTGTGATGTTTGGAGGCTAACGCTAGTCTTTCTCTCTCTCGCTCTCTCTCTTTTTCTCTTTCTCTCCTTTTTTTTCCCCTTCTCTTTTTTACACTATAGCGTAAAGCACATACTTTTACGATGTACAACTGCAGTAGGTGGCGGCAAATGCACCTTTGAGTTGGCTGCCAACCGGCATTAAAAACTCTCCTCTTTACTGCTAACTCTCGCATTGAAAAGGCATTGGTGCCAATGTACAGAATGGGGCCTTAGTCCTGAAATATGGTAAAGTTTTTACAAAAGGCTTTTTAAAGGAGCACTATTATTTCTCTGGAATTTTCGACAGTAGAGCATTAAACGTATCTTGTATTGATTCAATTACAGGTGTTTTCATTGCTTGAAAAAAACAAGAACAAAACATACTTCTCACCGTGGGTGTGGTCACCTTTCCACAGATCTGACTTGTAACTTGGCGTGTCACTTTCTTCATGGAGATAGAGATTTAAGTGGCTGTAGTTTAGCAATTTTTATAAAAGCAGCTCTGTGTTGACATGAACCAACTCTAGAAACTGTGTTAGCAAAGTGGACTAATAGAGTCAAGGCACTTATTTATTAAAGCTACAAATGTACTTCTGCATTAATTTAGGGTTTTTATTTGGGGAAAGATGTAACCATCATCTCTTAACCATTAAAAATCTTTGTTAAGTTTTGTGAATTGGCAGTTGTATAAATCATTGCTCTGTGAATTACGCAAGAGAGAAAGGTTTGAAGAGAAAGAAAAACAACATTAGCATTATCGGTTGCTGAATAAAAAAACCATGTACTTCCATCATGTACAAAAAGATGTTTTCACTATTTTATCAAGATCACATAATTTTAATTTTAATGTATGTCTTTCCAAGAAAGTGCATAGTAATAAACATTTCAGTAAATGTCCCAGAATTAGTCAAAAGGCTGTTTTATATCTGTAGTCCCATGACAGCTGTTACAGTCATCTTAAAACAGGGAATACAATTATTAAATTATCAATATCAGTAATGTTTTATATATTTAGGGTTTTATGATAAAGTGTATTCCTCACAAACGTGTCGAGGGATACCTTTTGATGACATTAGAAAGTGGAAAGTAAATCAGATGTTTTCCCAATTTAGGGCGCTAATGTTTAATCTAATACATTTTTCAAATGTATATTGTTATTTACAGATTAATTTAATGACAAAGATAAAACTCCCAAAGCAAAATTTTAGGCCTGTTGCTGTTCATTACAGCAGTTTCTTCCCTGCCCTAATGGCAGCCTCAACAAAAAATAGTCACATGGGTGCAGGAGCTAAGGATGCAAAATCCCTAATTTACGCAATTTTTCAAGGCAAAATAAACATACAGAAAACACATCTGGGAAAGAGCTTGTCGCTATTAGCCACAAAAATGGACAAGGCAACACATGAGGACAGCTTGGCACCTTGGTGATCAAAGATGTCACCCAGTAGGCTATGTGCTAACAACCAATCCCCAGAAGGTGCTAAAAACAACACCCTGCTGATGCTGTTATCCCTCAACACCTCGTATACACGCGCATGTACCAGGGATTACGTGTGTTACAGTATGGAGTGACGCATCTCAGTAAGCACACGTTCTGTTGCCCTTCACAAATGAAATATTTAGAAGCTGCTTCAGTCCAAAGTGGGGCTATTTGATTGCATATTGTGCTGAAACAACTGTCAGTAGTGGTAAAGGAGACCAAATCAAGTCTATTCCCTTGAAAACATAAAAAATAATCATCATCTCTATTCAAATAGACATTTTAAATCTAACATAAATTAGTTTTGGCCATAGGCACGCTAATATTAATGAGACCCGAGCCGGCAAGGGACTAAAGTTCTATCCGGGGGTTAACATTTTAACTCACTGAGCTCTAATTTTCAAGACCCTTGAAAAAATATTGAAAGATGGCTCAGTAACAAAAATGTATTAACATGGGGGCATTGGAGCCTGACATAAAAAAAAGTCAAAGTAAAGAAATTACGCTCATCCCAAAAACTAGGCCAGATAAGGATATGTAAAAAGTTACAGTATGACCCCGTCCTAAATCAAACAGGAATGATCCATACTGGATCAAACACGGCGCTGACAAAAGTGCGTTGTATTTTGGCATCTCCTGCAGTTTTCATTGAAAACACTTTGGCCACAAGACACAAAACCCATGAACAATGAAACGTTATAAATCTGAAGCTGATACGCCTGCGAGTGTGGTTTTTAAATAAATCTAAATTTTGGAAACATTTTCCCCAAATCCATGTTTCTTTAAAAAAATAAATAATTGGCACCAAAAAACAACAATTTTCACCAATCCTGATTTTTTGGTCGAAAAAAAAAACCCAAATCACGTTTTCATGCATGTTCAGGGGTCAAAATTTAGGTGATTTGTGGGAGGAAAAAAAGATTTAAAAAAAGTATAATTAAGGCCATGCACAGCGATAAAGGCCCTCGCCCCCCTTGCAACCGCCAGGTACAACTACAGAAGGTGGCGGTAAATGCACCTTTTCAGTTGGCTCTTCACGTAGAGGAAGATGGGGGATTCTGTCATGGTGAGGGGGGGCTGGGAGGCTGTGACTTTCCTGAAGTCCACGATCATCTCCACTGTCTTCTGGGCGTTGAACTTCAGGTTGTTACCGCTGCACCTGGACAACAGCCAGTCCACCTCCCGCCTGTAAACAGACCCATCCCCGTCTGAGATGAGCCCGATGAGGGTGGTGTCGTCCGCAAACTTGATCAGTTTTTTCTCCTGAGTTGTGACAGGAGGTGCAGCAGTTTGTGTACAGGGAGCAGAGCAGAGGAGAAAGTACACAGCCCAGTACTATTATCACTGTTATCACTTGTATCACTACTATTGTTGTCTCAACTGTTGTCCTGAAAATACTAACACCCCCCCATAATTTTTTGTGTTTTTAATGCACTACAGTGTAGTAAGGGAAATGTACATACACTGAAACACACTCCGGCTGGCAGGCCCAACAAGAGGTGGTGTCCTTAGGACAGCATCTCTGTCCCAAGTGGAGACACTCGTAAAATGTCCTCTTTCTTTTAATGCACCTTAGACACTATACATGACAAAAGGAAAAAATCAATAAAATAAAATAATTTTAAAAATAGAAGGGGCAGAAATAATGCAGGGAGAGATTATCAGACATGTATATGTACTGTATGTATGTATATATGTGTAAATCAATATCTTATATATCTTATATATATTTATATATATGCAATGATAATGGGTAGTGGTATATAATGATTGCTATTTTGAAAATATGACTATATCTACATGTACGGCAATATATGGTAGCATTGTGATGATGGTAATGATAATATAACACATTTTTACTCTGAATGCATGTACACATACACTCACGCACACATATTCACTAACAAACATAGACACACGCGTACATCCACGCACACACCCACATATGTACATGCAAACACAGTCACACACACACGTACAGACACACGTACAGACACACACACACGCACATGCACAGGCCCACACACACACACACACACAATCACCCCGCTCTGAAGTTTCTAGACTGTTGTTCTTCTATTTGTCTAATGTCTGTATTGTTGTCTGTCTTTTGCTGTTTTTTTCTTGTTGTCCTCACTATTGTGACTGTTTTGTATTTGTAAATAAAATAATACACAAATGTTTAAAAAAAAGTTTAAGACACTTCCAAAACTTGCAATTTTGTTTAAAATGTATTTTGATAACACCCAAAGGCGTGTCAGCTTCAAACTAATAACATTTCATTGCTCATGGGTTTTGTGTCTTGTGGCCAAATTTGAAGTTTTCAATGAAAACTGTGGGAGGAGATGCCAAAAGTACGACGAGCGCAGTGTTTGATCCATTATGGCTGACTTCCTGTATGATTTAGGGTGGGGTCATAATATATTTTTTTACATGTCCTCATATGAACTATTTTATGGAGTGAGCATTTTTACTGTAACTATTTTTGGCGTTGGGCGCCCATTGGCCCCATTTTAATCGATTTTTGAGGTGGCGCTACCGAGCCGTTTTTAATATTTTTTAACAGGGTCTTCACACAAAATTAGAGGTCAGAGTTCTAATTTTCGATACCACTCTCGAAGCATATTCCTCCTTGTTTACTACTCTATTTTTGGCATTTTAACAGCCCCCAGATACTCGCCGGGACGATTCTCATCCTTCGGCTTGGCCCTAATACTAACAACAACAACAACAACAACAACAACAACAACAATAATAATAATAATAAAACATAATCTCTATATCAGGCAATTTTATGTTCCCTCCCATCAATTGTAACACCATGGATTGTTTTTGATTGTCTAATATGTTGAGTCAATGGTTCAAAGTACAAAGCAAACTGGAGGGAGGACCATGCTCAACCTTTTGTCACCCTTCTCCAGTCAGTGGGTTTCTCAAGTGACCATTAACTTTAATTCTTGATGTTGGATTGTGGTAAAGAGCCCCAATTTTTTTATTAAATCATCTATTTGAATTTTTTGCAGCACTTTAAATAAATAAGTTCAGCTAACAGAGTCAAAACCCTTGTCAGCGTACAGACTTATTATTACGGCCTTGTTTTGTTGTTCTTGTATATGGTTCATAATGTGTAGTGATCATCCTATGTTGTCACGTATTTGTCGTTTGCTAATAAAACCCTGACTGATCATTCTGAATTAAATCTGGGAGTATTCCCAAATTATTGATGCAGTCAAGTCAGTCCTTCCCCTCTTTCGGTACCAGTGATATGATTCCTTCCAACTAGGAGGGATCTGCTATTTATAATATTTCAAAAGCCATTGTATTAAACATGTTGAAATTATTATTGCAAATCTGCTCACACACACAGAGACAGAAACTACAACTACAGAACACAATGAAACAAACAAACTGCTAAAGAGCCAATTGACTGATCAAAAAGGGGATCTGGGGCTGGAGACGCAGCAGGACACGTTAGCTTTGCTCCAGCATCACTAGCCTGGCTCTTGGTGACGTGTTCTTGTTCAGTTTCTTAGGCATTTTCAAGAAATAAATGTCCAAGCTCATCATTTATCTGCTCCCATGCAGAAATGTCAAATCTACCCAGGTGAAGTCATAATATAGACGGATAAATCCAACAGATTCAACCGCAGCCCGACAAAGCCTGGCCTAAGCTAGACAAGCCAACTCTCCAAGAATGCATGTTTTTCAAGGAGTTTTTCAAGGAGAAATAAAATCTGCAATAAATAAATGCCATATATTTATTTTAATTACATACTCTGGAACATTCCAGGGAAATAAAAGGGTGGACCTCCTTCCAGAAAAGTAAAGCAAATGTTAATGCTTTCAAATGTTAAAATAATTTAAATTAATTTGGTTTGAATATCACATGATCTCTCTGAGTGAAGTCTGCATATCCTCCCCGTGTTACTGTGGGTTCTCTCTGGGTTCTCCGGCTTCCTCCCACCGTCCAAAGACATGCATGAGTTAGGTAAATTGGCAACTGTAAATTGGCCCGAGTGAATGAGTGTGAGAGTGAATGGTTGTCTGTGTCTATGCCTCTGTGTTAACCCTGCAACGAGTTGGCCACTGTCCAGGGTGTACCCCGCCTAAGGCCCAAAGGCACTGGGATAGGCTCCAGTCACCCGCGACCCCTAACGGGAACAAGCGGTAGCAAATGAATGAATGAATGAAAATGGCCAAAGCCATTTGTGACTTTATTTTATACAGTGTGTTTATGGCCCTTTGGTGTCATTTTTTTGCCTGAAGAATGTTGTAGTCTAAATGTTGCTCTTGAACTGTTTTTGCAAGAATTGATGGTGTGAGTCACAAGAGGAATTGAATTGAATCAAAGATGGCATTGTATTGGTTTCAGTGGCCTATGCCCACTGGTGCCTGATACCAGTAATATGTTTTCTTCCACATTATCTTCCTCAATTCAGGCTAGAGCTGCCCACTGTGTGATGACAGAAACATATGCAGTGATCAGTTCTGACCAATCAGCGAGATGACAGCTAGAGGTAGCCCAGAGCTTATCTTACAAAGCTAACTTTTAGGTACTTTTTAGATAAAAGATTCAGTTGTAGTCATCTGGACTCCATTTTTAGAAAAACAAAACGTTTCGACTCTCATCCAAGAGTCATTCTCAATCTGTGAAACAAGTCTGGGAACTCAGGTTTTATATCCCATAAAATTATTCGATTTAAGGAAGGATTCTCTGTTTTAAGATTACCTCCTTAACCTCCAAAGGCAAATCGTAATGGAAGTTTAAGATTCAACCTGTCCGTTGTTTATAATGGTTTGTTGAAATCCTGGAGATGCCCAAGGCATTCTGATGCTGATCAGGTACTCAGATACTCAGATTGAGAATGACTCTTGGATGAGAGTCGAAAAAAACGAATCTCTTTCTACAATGGAACACTCCTGGACGAATGAGGGATTACACCGACATGTTTTAGACAAAAATAAAAAATTCTAGTTCATGTTTTGAAAATAGAGAAGAATTCCTTCAAAATCCTATCAGTTAAAGCTGTAGTATGTGCCTTGTCAGCAGAACATGGGCAGTTTGATTTCACAAAAACTATATGTACGCTGTATAGGAGAATTCTTTCTGGAACTGTGGAGAGGACAAGTGTCTTCACCAGTTTATATGGATCCATGAGGGCTTGTTCTTGCTCATAGTTTATTGGGTCATTTTTGACACTGTCGCTTTAACATTCATGTGCAAAGTCGTCTTTTTCATGTCTACCGTTCTACCTGGCAGAAACAGACACTCAAAAATCTTTAACTCAAGATTACTCTTTTCATCTTTTCCAATTATTTTCTATGTATTACATTACTTTTTGGCAATTTGTATAAAAGCAGAGGCAAAGATACAAATTTAAAATCGAATAATGTTTTTAGTACTATATTCACTTTCATTTATCATAAAAAATGGTCTGTTGTACATCTGTTTTACAAAGTTGTATAAATACATGTCTTAACATAATACATTGTCATTCTAAAAATAACACTGCATTACCACATCTAGCCATCTCTAGGAACTGCTTATTCTCCTCATTAGCACATAGTGCTGCTAATACCGATGTCAAGGACCATTGATATATAGTCCTGACAGAATATTTTTAGCATGTGGCCTGTAGAGACAGTGCTTTCTAATGTGCTGTCTGACTCGAGTCCGAGGCAAGACTTGTAACATCACACCTCAGCTCAACAATGTGAAGGACTCCTGTGCCAGTCCATTTTTTTATTAATTAATTATGAATAATCAAGAGGTACCAACTCAACAACCACAATCAATTAGCATGTAAAACTAGCATCCGAGCTAAAGGCTAACTATATATGAGTTGAAATTTCTGATGTTGTGTTTTGGTAAGAATCTGGTGTCACTAAACCTTTTAATTTACATGTTACTAGTGAGGAGAGCAGAAAAATGGCTTGAATATCATGAAACAGAACATGTTTTATATGGGGATTGGTGTCATTGTTAATTTATATGCAATGGAATGTTCGATTTGACAACTTTGGTTAGCATCGGCTTGCAAAGTGGTTGAGTTAGAGCAACGAGTAGAGATGGAAGATTTTGCATCTATAATGTTTGCCCCCTGAAAGTTGTGAAATGTGCTTATAAATCATGGGATAAAGAATTTATGTTTGATGGGACTGGCTTGAGGAGCGACACATGGAAAGATGGATGGACAGGCATTAAAGGTGGCAACTTAAGCCGGGCAACAGTGGGGTTTATCATCTTCTCAATGACGTGTGGATCAACAAATCTCTGAAGCGGAAGGTCAGGGGAACACAACCAAACCTTTTGTCCAGTTACACAGAAGCCGGTCTTCGACGTCGGTCAGCAATCTGCTAGTTATAGTGCTCCAAACGTGACGGCATTGTCTCAGGTGTACTTGGACAGAGGGAACAGCAATGTTCCCTTCTCTTCATCTGGGAAAAGTGGTGACTGTTAACCAAGGGAGTTGTGTGCATATTCTACTTCTTCTTCTTTGGTGGTTGTTGTTGTTGTTGTGTTACTTTTAATGGTGGTTGGCAGCCGAAAAGTGCATTTGTCGCCACCTACTGGAGTTGTACATCTTCAAAGTATGTTTTACGCTATACCGTAAAGTCTAAAGGATGAAGTCTAAAGCCGAGTTCACACCGCTGCGGCAAAGCGGCCAGTTTACATTCAGTCTATGTGGACGTGCGACCTATGAATCCAGCGTTTTTGCGGTGCGATTTGAGTTTTTTTGCGGCGTGAATCCTGCGTTTTGAGCGTCAGACGCGGCGCGATGGAGGCGTTTGTGCGGCCAGAGCGGCCGCCCCAGAAAAGTTGGACAAAGCTGAACTTTTTTGCGGCAGACGCGGCGCAGCAACCAATTAATTTGGGTTCCTGCACTTTTGTGGATGGTAATGAAATTGCAGATTTATTGGCTAAGAATTCCCTTAGGCGACCATCAATTGATGTACTGGTTGAAATAAGAAAACCTGAAAACAAGCCCATTATTAAGCGTCATGTGTATGAACTCTGGCAGGACTATTGGAATCGTTGTGATACTGGACGACATCTGTATCAGATACAGAGTAGTGTTGGCCCATGCAGATCCATGGGAAAGAACGCAAGGGAAGAGAGAGCCTTTGCTTGCATGAAAATAGGCAACACTGGACTCAATTGGTCACTGAGTAGGATAGGCAAACATCCTACCAGTCTGTGTGATCACTGTCAAGAACCAGAAACCGTTGAGCGTGTGCTGCTCCACTGTTCGGCATGTGAAAGAGAAAGAACTGACTATTCCTTATGGTTTCAAACTAATAGGCAGGAATTCAATCTGTGGAATCTTCTTACAGGACAGTCACATGGTTCATGTGGGGCTATGGTTACTTACTTAAGTAACACGGGGTTAATTGGACAGTTGTAGAGTTGGGTGCGTCGTTGTGGTGTTGCCTGCTCAATTGCCGACTGCCATGAAGGTTGGTGACAACAGCGAAAGTGACTCCAAGAGTCACAACCACAGTGGGTGGTGGTGATGTTGCACTATGGAAGCCAGCCGCTGTGGAAAGCCAAAGAAGAAGAGCAAGGATGCACCTTTGCAGTTGGCTGCCGGCCTCCATTGGAAGCACCAACAACAACTAAAGAATGGGGTCTAATGAATAATGTCTAAAGAATGGCGGTAACGTAACATTATGGATACCAACTGCCATAAAACACCACCAAAGATGAAAGAAGAAGAAGACGGACAGAATGCTTTCCAGACTTGAAATGTAAACTGCAGCCTCTATCAAAAACAATGCCATGGAAGCGGTCCACTATGGTAAGAATTGTTGTATTACCTTCGGAGAGTGGCAGACCAGTAACAAAATCCACAGTAATGTGAGACCATGGCCACAGCTGGGTATAGGGAGTAGGTGGAGGAGACCAGCTGGAAGCTGATGACTGGATTTGCTGCGGGCACAGACAGAGCAAGCGGAAACAAAGTGACGGGTATTCTGATTGATGGTGGGCCACCAAATCCTTTGCTTGAGTAAAGCGAGACTGAATCCTGGATGACAGGCACATTTGGAGGAATGTTCCCACTGCAGGACCTGGAAACGAGCAGAGTCAGGAACAATCAGATTATCTGGGCCATTACATGGGTTAGGTTGGGCTTGTTGTGCCCCTCGAACCACTCTTGATCTCCCAATGAAGAGCTCCTACTAAACAAGAGTGGTTAGATTTCAATACCTCTGGTTGGTTCTCAAAACTGGAGGAAGGAAGAATAGTCTCTGGCTGAATGTCAGGGTAATCAGTGGTTAACTGACGAGATAATGCATCAGCCTTAGTGCTGTGTGATCCTGGGCGGTAGGTGAGCGAGAACTTGAATATTCCCAGGAAGAGAGCCCACCGTGCTGGACGAGAGTTTAATCTCTTGGCCGAGTGGAAGTAGGAGAGATTTTTGTGATCTGTCCAGACAACAAAGTGCTGTTCGGCACTCTCGACTCTCCATTCATGAAGGGCCCAGACCACTGCCAGGAGTTCCCTGTTCCCTATGTCATAATTCCTCTCTGCTGTCGAAAGGCGACAGGAGAAAAAGGCTCATGGGTTTAACTAAGAAGCTTTAGATGATCGCTGGGTCACTCTACCACAGCCTTCACTTTGGTGGGATCTGGTTTAACTTGACCCTACTCAATCACAAAACCAAGAAAATTCACAGAGACAGCATGAAATTCACATTTTTCAGCCTTAAAAAAAAGCTTGCTCTCTAGAAGGGGCTGTAGTACTAGTCGGACATGTTGAACGTGTTGATAGAAATCCTTTGAAAAAATGAGGATGTTATCGAGGTAGACAAAACCAAACTTATTTAGCATATCACGAAGCACATCATTGACGAGAAGCTGAGAAATCAAGGGGCATTTGTAAGGCCAAACGGCATAACCAAATATTCGAAATGCGTCAATGTGGGGCAAGGGATATTTGTTTTTGATTGTGATTTCATTAAGACCACGGCAATCTGTGACGAAGTGACTTGTCTTTTTTATCTATGAAGAAAAATGCTGCAACAACAAGGGACAAAGTGAGTCCAGCAGCAAGATATATATATATATATATATATATATATATATATATATATATATATATATAAGTCATATATACATAGCTATAATATATATATATATATTATATATATATATATATAATATTTTATAATAAAGTTCCATTGCCTCCCTGTCTGGGCGAGGCATGGGTTTTCTTTCCCAGCGACACTTCTGGTGACTTTGAAGTTAAAAAGCTTGTGCTCAAAAACCCAGGAAGTAGAGGTTCTTCTCAAGAGGGATGCAAAAGGCTTGGTGGACAGGGGAGGTTAGTCCATTGTGGGGATTGGAGCCAGGAGTGGCCGGGGAGTTTTCAGGGGCCCTTTATTAGGAATGGTCTTCCCTCTACTTCTTTTTTAAAAAAATCATTTACATGATCAGGTTTTGGATTCAGTGCATGTTTTCAGCATGAACCCTTTTTGCTTTCTATATTATCCATTGCTCTGTTTCCTGTTTTTTTAGTTCTTGAGTTTATTTGTTGTGTTCGACCAGAGAGTTTAAAGCCAATCAAAAATTATTAATAGCAAATCAATACAATTGGTATCAGAGGTTTTACAAGTGGCATCCTTTGACGTTAACGACATATTGAACCCAATTAGGCGATCAAACATTTTAACCAAAATGTGAAAAGAAAAAGAGAAAACTAGACAGTATATATTTACAAGAGCCCCATTTGAACTGAATTGAACATCAAAAAACTAACCAAATTTGTTTGTGGAAAGTTGCACTATTCAGGGGAAAACACAATGTTGCAATGTTGACCTCAGGCCGAGTGGCTTTTGAACACAGTTTTGAATGTGAAGACAAAGAGGACCTGTGTACTGGTTAAAGGAGATATTAATGGAAGGGTTATTGCTCTGTTGAATGTGTATGCTCCACCAGGGAGGGATATCAACTTTGATACAGATAAAATGGACCTGATTGTGAATCACTCGGAGGGAACACTGGTCTTGTGGCGGTGATTGCATTTTTGCATCCAACCTACATTGAGGCACTGGAGGAACAATGGGAAGAGAGTTCTGTGGACTAATGAGGAGTATAAGGCCTGATTGACGACCACATGTATGTCTTGTTTTTGTCTTTGGTTGTTCTATTTTGTTTGTTTTTAATATAATATAATTGTGTGTGTGTGTTGGTGTGTGTGCGTGTGCAAGAAAATACTCAAACATGTGTGATAAATCAATTAAATAAATAAATAAAAAGGTGGAAAAGCTCAGAGCTCAGTGGATGTATTACAGTTGACGCTTCGAAATCAAGAGGGACCGAGCAAGACACTCAAATGTGAGGATGGTTTGGCCTGCCTGAAGGGGTCCAGGGTTCAAATATGTGTTGGGTGTCCTGCAGAAGAGGCTCTTGGGAGTCAGCCTCTCCACTCAACCGCAGCAGGGCACAAAGCAAAGGGCCATTGTGATGAAGCTGCTACATATATCAAGATCGAGCCAAGATATTAAATGCCTTAAACTGGCGTACTACTGGATTCAGTGTAGACATTGATAGGTTAAATCGCAATTACCTAGGGGAAGATTGGGTCCCCCTGATAGTATCTAGGATACAAAGACTTACAAGATGGAAGGTGAGTTTGACCGAGAGTGTGAAGAGTTTGATTGTGTTTAAAAGTATGGATTAATGGTATGACAAAATAGAAGAGCATATTGTGATTGAATTGGAGATGAAGAATCTTAAGAAACAGAAAAAGAAGCTGAAAACAGCTGCAGAAAAGTGGAGACTTGAAAGTGAAGGATGGAGTGACCATAAGTCAAGTTGCTGCAGAGTTTCAGAGGGCAGAGGTGGATGTGAAAAAACAAAAAGGTGAATACATGGCAAAACAGGTGACTTGTAATTGGAGGGAAAAGAGAGTAGTCGGGAAGAAGGTTCAGTATTTCGAAAAAAAGACGCCAGGCATTACATTTAATGGTTATTTCTGCTAACGCTCTGTCCATGAATGACCAAAACAAATGTTTGAAAAAGAGCATACAACAATGATTTAAAAATCAGATAACTGGTCTCCCTCTGCTCCACACAGCAAACACTGACGTGACCACACCGAGTATTCAGATGCTGGTGGTTCCGTTTCAAGGGACAGCGAATGTTGACTTGGCCGACTGTTTTGGGCGCTGAGGTATGACTAGGGTGAAAACACCCATTGGTTGATTCCCACAGCAATAGACATAAATTGTCTGTAAGGCTTTTTTTTTTTTTTTTTATCTCTGACCAATACTTGTGAAAAACAGGACAATCCCAAAACACGTGATAATGGTTTGCCTTGTGGCTACAAAAGCCTCTCCAACTGTCAGCATTTCTCTGTGAGTAATGGGCACTTTGACATTGGGTTATAAAAAAAACGAGACACACTTTTCCAACAGAATTCCCTCCAAACATGTGATGTTGTGGTTCTCCAATGAGATGTACATATACTTTCTCAGTCAGAACAAAATAAACCTCTCTATCTAACCATCTATCCTTAATTTAATCAGTAGTGACAGCCCAAATTGTTGTAGGATATTTCTCTCGTTTCCTCCTCACACTATTAGCAATGTATATTCTCTGGGACTAGCCATTGTGAGGCCTAGAGTGGGAGTGACTTTAACTCTCAGACAAATTTAGTCCTAATTTGGACACAGTTAACTCAATCCAGCAAAATGACATGTAACATTGTCAATGAACACACATCATTAGCAGGTTATGAGGAAGTACATTAAATATGACATGAACACTTTTCAAACACAGTTCTTATGGCAAACTAAACTAAAATATGATTTAGTTACAAGTTTAAATTACACAGTAAGCATTAAGGCAGTTCAAATGTGAAATATAATCATTAAGGACTTAATCCTGAGAAACTTTCCAAGAGGATTTTATTAGTGGACGTTTCCACTTCTCCACAGGGGTCAGGTCCTTGGACCCATTTGTGTTCTGTGTTCTTAATCAGAGGTGTTGACCTTTGGGGGAAGGACGGGGTCTGGTGAAGACAGTGTTGCTGGTCCATTGGGGATGGGTAACATTCCTGGATCCATCCAACATTTTGCCTTGCTTTCTGTCTTCTGTCTTTCAAAGGTCTTTTTGGGACATATATGTGCCCTACATTTATACAATTTAGATAATTTAGATATCAATCCCCTTGAAATTTCAATTTTTTAAGCTTTAATAAATATTTCAGTCAAAGGGCTATGATGGCCATGTTCTTTCTAATGTATTGGTTATAATAACTCCTTATTTGTAAATACCTATAAAAGTCCTGTTCCTCCAAGCCAAAGGATTCTTTCAACACATCAAAGCTCTTCAGCTGATTCTCATTTACAACCTGGTAAAAAAAAAACCTTACCTTTTGTTGTCCAGACTTTAAATCTTGAGTATGTGCTGTTAGATATGACATTTTGAGCTTAAGCCAACCAAATTAAGATTTTAACATAATTGTTTAGTTTGTATGTGTTGATTTCAACCCAGGGGTCTTTACCTCCTCCAAATGACACAACTGTCTGTCATCTGCCAGTAAGGCCTGTACAGGAACCCCCAGCACAACATTAATGTCAATATTTTTCCATTGAGCTTCATACTCTGGATCACACCAGTACAGCAAAGCACTGATTTGAGCTGAAATAATGTAATTTTTCAAACAAGGTATGATCAGAGGTGGTTCTGCTGACACCCATCCACAAAATCTAAGCTAAAAACTGTTTTGTTTGGCTGTGCATATGCCTGAAATGCTTTTCTTTGCACTCTCTCTCTTTTATGTCTTGAACTATTTTACGGATAGCCTGAAAATGGCACTTTTAAATTAAGATTTTGTGATTACTGCCATGTCTTTGTGATTTTAATGCATTTTTTTCCTGTTATGTGAAAGCACTTTGAATTGCCTTGTGTACGAATTGTGCTCTACAAATAAACTTACCTTGCCTTGCCTTAATCATCTAATACTCCCTGACCAATGTGGTTTTGTTCAGGGGATTTTCATAACACGTCGACTACTAAACGTTCTTTATGCTAAACAAAATTCTCAAGACCATTACATCCTGTCACTCAATGCTGAAAAGGACTGTAATAGGATTAAATGGCCATATTTGTTTGAGATTCTGGAGAGGTTAGAAAACTTTCTTAAATGAATCAAGTTGCTCTATACTGACCCACTAGCCCAAGTCTAAACAAATAATAATATTTCAAACATCTTTTTCACATGTCAAGAATTCCCTTTGTCTCTTTTATTATTTTTATTTGCAATTGAACGCTTAGTATTAGCAATAAGACAGTCATCAGAAATGAGAGGCATCGCTATCAGAGACAAGGAGCATTATCTGTTGCTTTCTGCAGATGACATTGTACTATTTTTGAGTTGCCTGGAATTGTCCATTAGAGCCCTCAATCATCTTTTAGACTCTTTTGGCCATTTCTCAGGCTATGAAATAAATAATTCCAAATCCCTGTTACTTTTATTAAATGATTTAGAACGATCAACTCCCCAAGTCATTCAAAATTCATTATAAGCTTGGAGGGGTTCACATATTTAGGCATAAAAATATCACTTTATATGAAAGACATCATCCCTACTAATTATAATCCACTTGGGAAAGAAATAAAGAATCAATGACATTAACATGTCGGTTGTGCCAAAATTGCTGTTCCAGTCATTACCATCATCTCTCCCGGCCTCTTTTTTTTACCATGCTGAATAGAAAATTTGCACGTTTATTTGGTATAACAAATGCCCTCGGTTACGGTTTCTCTCTTATATTTGCCATGTAAAAGAGGAGGACTAAAAAGGCCAAATAAACATGTACTTTTCACAGCTGAATCATTTGAAACAGCATACGCATAACCCCTTCCTCAACAATTTGGCAGAAATCATATTCTCTATTTGAAAATCCTATTAAACTAGTCCATTTCTCACCCATATGGGTCAATGTGAACTTTAAACCTGGTACGAATTATTTGGGTTTCAAGTATTGGAGGAAATATTGGTGACTTGTATTCTGAAGATACATGGTGTTCTTCAACAATTAGTGGATACATATGAACTTCGAAGAAGATACAAATTTAAATATTTACAATTAAGAAACTTTATATATAGAGACAGAAACGTTCATGTCTTATTTTATACTATAGTAAAAAATAAAAAACTATAGTTGTTTCTTAATGCATGCCCTTTTGATTTCTTATATGTTGTTTCTATTATTACTCAGTGTTGCACCTTAATGCCAAAACAAGTTTCTATGTTTGTGAATTTTGTTCATTGACAATGGCAATAACACTTTTCTGATTCTGATTCTGATTCTAACGGAACCAAAGCTATCAATATTTGAAAATAAATAAATAAAATAAAATAAAATTGTATTTTTATATATATATATATATATATATATTTTTTTTTTTCAAACAAATGTTATAAATGTAATGCTGAAATTGGATGCTTAATTCATTGTTTATCGGAATGCTCTATGTTTACTTCATAAATACCCACAAAGTGTTTCTTAAAATTCAAGAATGGCCCACCTATTAAATATCAGCCAAAACGTTCAAAACGTTTAATAGCCATGAAATGGAAACTGAAAGAAAGATCTCAGAGAGAACAGTGGATAGAGGAGTTGTCTACCACATTAGCATTTGAAAAAAAACACTTTTATTGTAAAAGAAAAAAGAAGAAATCACAGAAATGTGGCAAACGTTTGTGGACTTAATGAAATAACATAGATTATTTAATTGTCGAAAAAGATTCAGTTGTAGTCATCTGGACTCTGTTTGGAAATTCCACTAAACAGAGTCCAGATGACTACAACTGAATCTTTTTCGACAATTGAAGACTCCTGGACGAATGAGGGATTACACCGACATAGATTATTTAAGTACGCTATGTGTATGTGACTTGCTCGTGTACAACTTGTTTGTGCTTTATCTGAACATTGAGTGTCAGATCATTTCTGTTTTAGTTGCACCTGCCTCATGTATTTGTGTCTAAGTAAGTTTTTGACTATTGGTCAAAAAAAAGGGAAGTTTAAAATTAACTAGATTTTTACTGTTTAAAATGAATACACCTTAAATGATCGATCATATACTTCTTCCTTGGACATCATAAATCATCTTTTACATATTACTTTCAGCCTCATTATCAGTATGTGTCAATATCTGAGAACATTTAAAACATTTGCTCAAACAATTTATATTTGATAATATTTTTACAGTCTTCTGTTCAAGGATGATTTGTGAAGAGCACTCATAATCTTTCTATACAGGCAAGTTACAATACTGAAGTAATGATGATGAGTAATGAAAATATCAGTCAATGTACAATTTTGTTGAGTAACATATTTCTTATGTACAGGTTTTCATGCAAGCCAGAACCAATCTCTCTCAACAATTTTTGATTTAATTTACAATAGCCAATGCCACAATGACAGCAGCATCCCCCCCCCCCCCCCATCCCCCCCCCCCCCCCGCTGCGCTGTCGATTTTTCTGCTTTTTACGATGACTTGCAGTCTTTATCAAGTTTCAGAAGAGTTGTTTTCCTTGGCTTCCCCCCGCTGAATCATCTAACCTCACTTGGAGTTGGTCTGCACATTTCCCAAGGAGTAGAAACTACTGCAACTTTGTGTATGTCTTTCTGATATTTACCACAGCAAAAGAATCAATATGACTGTGAATTATTTTTCAAGTCAGAACCCAGGCATGATTTTAGTGGTTCAAGCTTCAAGCTTCAAGTAATCTATTCCTAGCAGTGGCGTGCGGTGACTTTTATGGATGGGCAAGCAGATCTTGAACCCTGGTCTCCTGCATGAAGTGCGAACACCATCTACTGTGCTTAACTCAAATACCATACCAGTGTGCTGAATTGAAAAATACTTTGACTTAATCGACCAATGGATTACACAAATTAGCCTTCTATGTTGTTAAATGACTGCCTGTATTTCTAACTAACATCTATTTATTGGAAACATTAACAGAGCCTTAGCTACAAACACAGACTTGTCTCAAAAAGATAGTTTTTAAATCAGTTTGTTAAAACCTGGCACTGCTGTTGCTTCATTTCTCCTTGCACATGCGTAGTTAGGGCAAGACTTGCAAACATCCTTGATTCCCACCCAGGTTTGAGCATAGAGCCATGGGGGGTGAGTCTGTGTGGTCCTCAGAGCGCATACACAGGCCTCTAAAAGAAGCTGCTGTCTGCTCTGGTTTCTAAAAGCTCACGGCCACAGATTGCGCCACTATGGGAAAAGCAGAACCATGCTTCCCACACAGTAATGCCCAGCGGACTGTAGCGGCCACTAAAAGACGCCGTGAGTTCAGCCAATCTTCAGCAGCAGAAGTGAGGGGAAAACGGGCTTATTTGGATATAGTTTAGAACAATTGATTTTATTGACCAATCACTGATTGCCTTGATTGTCCTGACCGCACTTCACTGATTCCTAGAGTTCTGGGTTAGCTTGTCATACAGTGTTGAAAATCCTAATGTTTTACACATGGTCGTGCTGCAAAGTTGGCGGACCATTGCGTCACTAACCCAATATTGAATGGTACTCTGTGAACCTTGGTAACCCATTAAAAAAATCTGGTTTGCAACCATTACATCATATTCAGTTTGTCCAGCAATGTTTGCAATAATTCAAATGCTAGTCTGCAATTCGCCATTTAGCAAAGATGCATTGTGAGTCTCCAAATTAGCTCCAATAATAACGGCATTATGCACCATCCTGCTCCGGTCCGCTCTGCTGTCACTGCGCTCCATCTCATCCAATCCAGTCACTTTTTTCAGACACAGAACATTTTGAAAGCTCTTCTTGAAGTTGTCTGACAAGAAGGCATACAGAATGGGGTTAGCGCAGCTGTTGGCATAGCCTAGCACCACCACACAGTCGAAGGTGCTCTTGACCACTGGCGTGGGTTTGATGGAACTGGTTACCGAGGTGACATTGAAAACGTAGAATGGGAGCCAGCAGAGGACAAAAACGGCCACCACAATGGACACCATGCGTGTGACTTTGCGCTCTGAGCGCTTGCGCTTGGTGGAGCCCACTCGCAAGCCAGAGGATTTCACCTGGAAAAAGGAACAAATCATTGATTCAGTTCAAGTTTCATTTACAGTCGCCTTGATAAAAGTAGCAAATTGGTTGAGATGCGAATTTTATTGAATTTAATTTTATATTATATTTACGATTGGACTTTTTCTTTATTTATTCCATCTTGTCCACCATCTTATAAAAGAAAACACTCAAGGCGCTTGATGTGCTGTACATAAAAATAAAGCTGTAATCCTCTTATTTCCAGGCAAATAAATAATTCTGGGAAGCATCAGGTTCAGCTTGCAATCCAAACCCACCAGTAAAAAATTATTCTAAAATGAAATTATAAATGATAAGGACTTTTATATGGATTCTCCCTAGAATTTTTTTTCTTTATTACAAGTCCCTAAAACTCATTTTTAGTGATGTCAAAACCCAATAAATGCTAAAACTAGTGTCAATCAGAACCTACCTCCAGAAACCAGCTTTACTCATTCATATATTTAACAAAGAAAATCTAGGCGGGATTTAAAATCTGAATTCCTCTGTGCAAACCTTGTTTCTACTTATAATTTCAGTAAAACAGACATCAGAGTCCAAAACTACAGAGTCTCAGTTTCACAAAGACTCTCGCCAATTGTTTGTGCTCCAGACGGTTCAGGAACAGCTTCAGTTTTAAATGCGGCTCATTTTTTAAGGTGTTTTTGGAAAAATAGGCCCCCAGCATATAGATTGCGTTCACGTTCAAGAATTTTGATAATGTCCTAATCTCATCTGTTGGGCAAGGGCCTATGTAACTGTTTTAAAAAAAAAATATTAAAAATTAAAATCCAAAAACATGTAACCTTCCCATTATTTGTTAAGGATAGGCTCCACAAATTTGTCATATTAATCTCATGGTTTAAAGTTCTTTCAACTGAAAACAATCACACCTTTGGTGTTGAATATGAACCATAAACAAGTTCAACAAATCTGAAATCTGACACTTCTACCAATTCTACCATAAAATTCTGGTCCGCCCTCCAGCACAATCCATGGGTTTCAGTCACGTGACTTATTCATTTTCACCCACCATTTTGAAGATGTCACTGCACGCTGTTGCCTATATCTGCTGTTTGATTGTCATGAAAAAAAGTGCATAAAATTCACATCTAAGCTTCCTCGTCCACAAGCCCTCTGCGCACTGGACAAACAGGATCTTTGGGGAGGTTACAGAAGAGCTATCCCTTGTTTTTATGACTTTTTGGTGGCCCAGCCCACAGCGCAACATGAGGCTTTCATTCTCAAGATGGTAATTGCAATAAGTGTGTGACATCACTTTGGGCCCATGAATAGGTTGAATTGACCTGACAACATTCCATCAGCCAATAATATTTAATACAGGTGGTGGGCAGTAGTGATGCCAGGTTGTCTTTTGACCAGGTCCTGCGGGGAGGATTATAAAATGCTGACCGCCGTGTCGCAGGTCCACGTTCTACATGTATCTTTGCATTTAGCCGTGTCCAAATTCAGTATTAATTTGTTAAAATGCATCATTGCTCAGGTGCAGATCATACATGTTGTCACCAGTTAAAAGCTTTCAGCTACTTTTTTAGTCTGAATCAAAACCGTAGTCCAAATTACACAGTGTTTCAATATGGAACCTTTTTAATGGATGCAGGGCGGGTCGAGGCAGGTTGCAAAAGTTGATGCTGGGGTGCAGGATGGGGCGAGTCATAGAATGCACATTTTGGGACCCGTGGGTAAGTTTCTAACCTAGTGGGCACCTAAAATACAGAATTTGGGGCAAGACAATGAGTTCTTAGGCCTAGTCACCAAAGGAAATCTTCAGGTTCAACATTTGGGAATTTTCCTTTTAAATATTTCATGACAAACTCCAATACCATGAATTCATGGGTTCGAAGTGACGTCACACACTCGTTGCTACTGAGGACGAAATTCGCATGCTCACTGCATGGTTCATCGTGGGCTGTGCTACCAAGACGCTCTAAACAAAGGATTCCTCTTCTGTAACATCCCTATAGACCCTGTTTATGACCATGAATGAATTACTTTTGTCAAGAGGGACCAGTGGAGTAAAGGAATCACCCAGAGCTGTTTCAGGTAGTTATCACCTGGCTAATGCTAGTTTACATATTATTATGTGCCCATGCTAATAAAAGTTTGCTGACTTGCAGACAGTTTTAACAAGCCTAATTTACACAAGTCCTGTGACTGAAACTCATGAATAGCCATGAATAGCCTAACCTATTTTAATCTATAGGCTTCCCTTTTTGAGGTTTACCCAGTGTGATAAAATACATAAAGCTGGCATGATGGTTATTTTGAGTTATTTGGCCTCCTGCATTGTTATTAAATTAGCCCAGTTAATTTGAAATGTATTTAAATACTGTGTAAATTGTAAATCAAATGCAGAATTGTATCTACCATTTTATAGTTTTTCAAACCAAGCAATTTTGATTTAAAAATATATGAAACCATCAAACAGTATCTGTGTTGCTATATGCTGATAAAACTGTAAATACTGGTCTAATCGGTTCTTAAAAGGACTCTGTGTCTGTCCTGCTCTCTGCTCCTATCTGTTCTTCTCCTCTCTTCTCTTCTTTCAAGACAATCACAGTTATGGAAAACAGATTATTTGCCACTTCTGTTCACATTTCAAGACAAATATCATTGATGCAAGTTTAAAAATGCGTGCGTTGCTGCTGATCAATCACGTTTATCCACACAACGTTCAGATAAATCGTATTTCCGTGGTTCCTGGGTTTTACATGAAATTCAAAGTGTCAAAAACGTTTCAGTCCACTCGCTCAGGCTCATTACAAGTGCTTTGAGAGAAAGACACGGCTGTCCACAGCAGTTTGCTGCGTAATGCCACACCCCTCTGACTAAATGTGTTTTTCAAACACATTGTGGCATGAATTACGAATGTTTTCTATCACAAACAACTTAAATATAATTTTACAGAATGGTTTTCAACAATTATTTCATGACTCAATGACTTCATTCTAAAAATGGTCTAACTCTACAATTTTCCACGGCACCCCTGAACTCATGCTAGCATTTGAGAAAGCCTGCCAAAGGGATTCTAGAATTTTGTGACGTCACATGAACGCAACCTATTGGTTGTTTTCAGATTCTATAATGTGATGATACTCGTAGATGGAATCCCGTATTGATTACATTGTATTATGCTGTGAAATAGCTAAACGGTAAATTCACATTGTTTTGATCTGGCAATTTCTGTTAGTGAATAGACATTAACTTCTTGCATGAGAATGGCCTGTAGTATGTCACATTTGGGCAAGTCACATTTGGGCAAAAAAATCGGAATTGACTTTCAATAAGGCTACGTTCACACTGGGATAAACTTCACAGACGAAAGAGTCGAAAACTGTCAGTGGAAGTTTGAAAGTTCGTACCCTAATCAGGCAGTATTTGAGGAGATTGCGAAGGAGTTGGCTGAAGGAGGGATTAAAAGCTCCTGGCTGCAAAAGAAACAAAGGAAAGCAATAAAAACGGCACGCACGTGGCCAGGTAACATGCCTTTTTTATTTCCATAAACACAGTGCTACGTGCGACGTCGTGTTCTTTTGTGCGTGGGACTAGAACACTAGCTGCATTCCGTTCATAGCAGACTCAAACGGTAGTCGCATTTTTTTCGTAATGTGAACGACTACATAAAAAAAATAAGATTTAAGCAAAAAATCCAAATTGCAGTGTGAACGTAGCCTAAATTAGTAGCCCCCCCATCTGCATTGAATTTTATTGGCCTATAGAATGTTGTGATTATCATCTGTAACAGAGCAATATTGATCGAATTGATTCCAGGTTGCAAGTATTGACAAGGGGCTTTTTAATCAACATGTCTAAATCAAATCCTGTGCCAGTTGGTTTGGTGCATTTTCAAAATAAACTTTGGTGGAATAATAATGATAATAATAATTTGTTTTGTTTTGTTTTAAATACACAAAAGTGGAATAAAATCCTTTGTTGTGGACTTCAGCTTCCTTTTTATGGATTAGAGTTCTTTTCAGTACTTTTGCATTGCATTGATAAAAAAATCATGAGGGAATTGTTTAT
The DNA here is from genome assembly GCA_015082035.1 of Chaenogobius annularis. Lineage (NCBI taxonomy): Eukaryota > Metazoa > Chordata > Actinopteri > Gobiiformes > Gobiidae > Chaenogobius > Chaenogobius annularis. Next base: position 1,297,748 of record BJKM01000059.1, read on the forward strand.
TCCTCAGGCTTAATCAAGATTGTGTTTGGAGCTGCTGCTACTACATTTCTTTTGAAAATGACCAGATAAACCATTCAGTGTATTTTTAAGGTGATTGAAATGTCAGATTAATTAACCTTCTTAACCCACTGTTTTAGTATCGTCTTGTTGGGGCCTTGAGTGTTACTTGTCTGTTTTTAGTTTTGTTTTTTGACATTTGTTTGCACGTTTGTAGACTAGCACTAGCAGACTACTCCCTGAGATAGTGAGGACTGGCGTCTTTGGAGCAGTGCTGACTGTTGAGCCCTTGCATATTTATGGGATTACCGACAGTATAAATATGAATGTAAGATCATCTGACATGCTATTCTTGTGTCATAAGCAACGTTTCTTTTTCTCATAAATAAACAGGCACCATTAAAACGAGCTAGTGTTTACATCCTCACACACTTCCAGTCTCTAAACAACGTGACCTATAGCTTTTCAATTAACACATCATACTTCAGAAGGTCAGCTACATCCATCAAGCCCTATGCCTCACACTCTACTCCCCTCACCTTGATTATAATGAGCAGGTAGCACATACAGATAACCGCCAGGGGCATGAAGAACCCGATAAAGAAGGTGTAGACGATGAAGGCTGTGTAGTAGACATCCTGCGGCTCTGGCCAGATAATTCCACACACAGGGACGTTATCCAGGCCGCTGAAGATCATAGTGGGTAGGATTACCAGAAGGGAGAACCCCCATACGGTAAGATTTATGAATTTGGCAACACGTGGCTTCCTCCATTTGGTCGACTTTATCGGGTGGACCACTGCCAGGTAGCGATCGATGCTCATCACCATCAGGCAGAAGATGCTGGTGAACTGGTTGAGAGAGTCTGAGGGTGGGAGTTAAGAGCAGAAGGGAAAGGATTAGAGACAGGAAAGAAGTGCAAGTTAAATGCATTAATTAAAAGTTAAATATCTGATTTGCATTTTAAAATGTAATGCTGGATTCGACCAGCACTGATAACGATGGAATATATGATTCTTGGTGCTTCTTTGGACTGAGAAGTTGACTGAAGCTATGTTGAATGCAAAATATAGTCTACATATACAGGTATACTGCTAAAGTATCTAAAGTAATTAGAAAGCTTTTTATTCTGTGCACTGTTAGCATGTTTATGCTTTTCCGGGACAATTTCTGAATGCTGTGAAAAGCGCTTATAAACTCATCGCGGGGAATAATTTGAATGCTAGAAATGCACTAGGTAAGTGATTATAAACCTACACATGGACTGCTTTTTTAAATTAACTGGTTCTCTTTTTATCGTTTTATGACAATAAAAATCAGATACACTGCCTTTAAATGCATTTATATGCATTTTACAGATTCTTCTTTGTCACTTTTTAAATCTTGTGTTAGAATCTTCACAGAAGTACCTAGCTGAAAGATTAGCCAACATGTAGAATCCAACCAGAGAGCAAACCCACTCACATACTGGGAGAACATACCAACTCAAACCAAGGACCTTCTTGTTGTGAGGTAAAACTCCTACCTTATTGGCCACTGTGCAGTCAACATCAACATCATATTACAATTAATGAGACGTTTACTTGACTCAAACTGTATTTTTACTGTTGTAATTTTCATAGCACAGTGCATAATCCATAGGCTCCTACCAAGGTCCTGTGTTATGGAATCAGCTCCCTGTCCATGTTAAAGAGGCCGAGACAGTCTCTTCATTTAAGACCAGGCTTAAAACGTTTCTCTTTGAAATAGCTTATGGTCAGCCCAGTTAGGAACAGAAATAAAAACCTACAATTCCCCAGCTACGCTGCCTTAGGGGCAACAACGTTGGGGGAAGCATGGCAGCTGGAGCATTATCCTCTGCTTCTGACTACTTTTCCTATCAACAATATTTCATATTCAATTTCAATTGCAATCTGTTCATTGCTTTTTCTTCTAACAGTCACATCAATGACCTGTGGATCCAGAGTCTCCACAACTGCCTGGAAAAACAGTCTCTACTCCAGATGAATGGTTCTTCATTTGCCTCGAAGAACTGGTTCTCCTCCTGAGTGGTTCCAGCTCCACTGTCTATCTGTCCGTCCGAGGCAATTGGCTCCCTCCTTCACTATGGAACTTCTCGAGGTTTCTACTTTTTCCCAAAGAGGTTTGGTAGTTTTTCCTGGCCGAGAAGGAGGGTCTAAGGACAGGGGAACTTGGGACATTTTTCGAAGGACACGGGATGCTGGGACATTTGAGGCAACCGCTGTTGTGATTTTGGGCGTGACAAAAATTAATTGAATTGAAATTGAATAGGTCTGATTTCCTTTTCATACATACTGTATATGATAACATGCTCTTTTCCTTCCAAACCAGAGAAAAAGCGGCTATGATTAGAACGTCCCAAAATTGGGCCATTGTCTAATGTTCTCTATGGTTTGTTTCCAAATCCTCCAACATTTTACCAAAAAGTAGGAGGGCCTCCAATACAGGAAAATATAGTAATACTAAAACATGCATGAATCACACAGAATACAACTCAGGTATACATTTAGGAAAAATAGTATAACAAGGTAAATAAAAAAATAATTTAGCATATATTCATACTCACCCACACTCATGATGACCCGACACAGTGCCTCTCCAAACGGCCAGTGCACCAAGGCCAGTTGCAGCGCAATGAATGGCAGGCTCATCATACACAACACGTCTGCCACAGCCAAATTAAGGATGTAGATGTTGGTGACCGTCTTCATTTTGGCATAGCGCAAGATCACGTAGATGACCAGTGCGTTGCCACACAGACCAATGGTGCACACCACAAAGTATATGAAGGTAATCACTACTGAACTGGTGGTGTCCTGGTGGATGTTTACCTTCTCCGTCATGTTATAGTCTGAGTCATTGTCCGGGAAGTAGCCATCGTACATCAAGGATTCAGGGAAGGAGATGTTGGGTGGGCTGGTGAGGAAGGGCCACTGTTCTACGGCCATGTTCAAGTCTGTTTGTAGTGCAAGAGAGTTTTATAGAGTTCTGTAGAATGGTGGTTTCATTGTTCTCCGGCTGGAGTTAGAGATAGAGATTGACAGGAGGTAAAGGAGTTGATTGGACGTGTTTTGGATGGATCACAGAATTGTAATCTTAACTCCCCATGGATCTAGAAAAAAAGAAAGGAAAGGTAAAAGACATTCTATCAGTGGCATGTGGTCAGGGTAATCAAGGCAAGCAGTGATTGACCAATAAAATCTAAAATTACTGTGTGTCACAATTATATTTAAATTGGTCCGAAATACATTCACACAAACTGTTTTCCTCTCACTTCTGCTGCTGAAGCTTGGCTGGAAGTTACTGTGTTTTTAGTAGCCACTATAGGCTGCTGCGCAATACGGCGCAGGAACCATGGTTCTGCTTTTCCCACAGCTGCTCAGTCTGTGACCTTGTTCAGAGGCCCTTTCATGTTCTGCTCTCTAACATGACCTTTTAGAATCCAGAGCAGACAGCAGCTTGTTTTAGAGGTCTGCGAATGTGCTCTGAGGACAACATCGCCTCAAACTACACTGAATAAACCTATGTAGGAATCTTGGATATTTGCAGGTTCTGCCCTAACTGCGCATGTGCATAGAAGCAAAGCATTAGCAGCACCAAGTTTCAACAAACTGACTTCTTTTAGAGACAAGTCACTGTTTGTAGCTAAGGCTCTGCTCACGTTTCTAACCATTAGACATTAGTTAGAAAAACAAGAAGTATTTTAGTAACATAGAACGCTAATTATTACACAGAACATGTAATTAATTTTGTTGTTGTTGTGTAGCTTTTAATGGCGGTTGGCAGCCAACTGAAAAGGTGCATTTACCGCCATCTACTGTAGTTGTACGTCTTCTGTAGTTGTACGTCTTTAAAGTATGTGTTTTTACACTATACCGTAAAAAAAGAAGAGAACGAGAGAGAAAAAAGATAGAAAGGAAAGGAAGAGAGAGAGAAAGAGAGAGCCGAGAGAAAGAAAGAGAAAGAGGAAGAGAGAGTTACCGATCAGTGAAGTTAGCCTATTTAGTTCAATCAGCATATGCTCCTAGAATGAGAGTTTAGCTCAGCAGGAGACTCTTCATGCGGTAGACTGGGGTTCAGAGCTTAGCAGAGTTAGTATTTATTTATTTTTTTTACTTTTGTGTGCTTAAGTTATCCAGTAAATATTGATGACCACCCGAGTATGCTGGTCCATCCATAAAAGTCACCTCATGCGGCTGCATTCTACTTGTTTCTACTATTAAATTATAATCCATGACCTAGCCCTATAATATCAATATTGATCTATAAAATAACTTCACAAAAGAAACAGAGCTGATTTATGCCAGTCCGCACCGGAAACAGCAGTACTACAAAGCACCCACACTACCAGACCATGCTACTGGAACATACATGGAGCTGACTGTCCATACATACAGTGGTCATAGTGGGAGGTATGGTGTGGCATGGGTGAAAACGCTCTGTTGATTAAATTGCAAACGCTACTTTTCCCCTCTTTTAAACAGTTTCCTGATGAATTATGTGTATTTTTAGCACAACTCACTGAGACTTAACACTAGAACTCCCAAGGCCATAATTTTCAGAACCATACGACTAATTACTCTGGTTATGTTGCTCTTTCAGATTCATGGACTCTTGACTTTTTCTTTACCTTTGTGTATATCATCTCCATATTGCAATTCAACTGAAATAAAAACATTAAAACGAGTTCTGAGCAATTCTTCCTCTAACTCCCACACCCGTCAATTTGGCGGCTCTACTAATTACACCTCGGATGACAGTGCTGCACGAGTGTTGAGAGCGGTCACAGCAAAGCTAAAGGTAAAATGGATTTGAAGCGATTAGCCGCACAATCCTCCTCCTCTTCCTCCTTCCTCCGCTGATGATAGTCAACTTCGGCACTCTGAATAATGATAATATTAATTGAAGAGGCAAATAGACCAATTTTTAGCGTGTTAGAAAAATCATTCTTTTGATTACCTCATCGCCAGAGCGCAACACAAAACTTACAGCGGTCGCTTTTATTTTTGCCAACTAAGCAATGGCTTCTTCTAGTGCATGTTCAGTTCGGTTGTCGGTGGAAGTACCTTTTCTTTCAGGCGCTCACAAAGCTATTTAAAATATTTTTGGTTAGTTAAGTTAAGATCGCTGGCTTAATAACTGACTCCACCAACTTTACCCGAATTTACCCCCCACGATTTGTACCATTATGTTGTAAACTATGTGTCCCCTTACATAGAGCAGATTTAAAAGCGTACAAGAGTTTGGACGCCTACCAGTTTTTCACTGCTGGCTGGGTCACTGGGACTCAGTCCTACTGTTACAGTTGAGGGACGAGATTCCTCATAAAGGTTTTGAATCATCAAAGTAATTTCATGTACAATTGATCGGTATGATAATACTATTACACTTCCATAGTTCAGAGTGATTAAAAAGTTACCACTACAGTCATTGCAATTAACAACAATATTCTCAGTGTGCTAAAGTGCTTAACTAACTGGGACTGGGACTTTCACATAATACATTAGGTTATGTGTTATGTGAAGATGTGATGGACAAATACTCCATACAGTGAAATATGATATAAATCATTTGTGACTGTCATCTTTTTGAATTTCAAGTTCACCATAGTCAGGCGCTTTCTGCAGCTCTCCTAAAGCCACTGGTGTCATTACAGAAAAATGGGACAGTACTGAGTGGACACTGCACATGCAAAGCATACCTCCAGGCCTAGGAGGTATGCTCTCACATCACAGCTCTGCACTATGCCCTTGAGTCTGCAGTAAAACTTCTAGAAGACAGAAGTTGTACTGATGGACCTAGACAATGGGGACTCCTTCCTGTGAAAGCAGGAAAATCACTTTATGAAGAGGGGTCTCTAATCCTGCCAAAAAACATTTTGGACCTAACAACAAAAAACATACAGGACAATCAAGAAAGAAAATGGATGTGTCTACAGCTGCCACAGATAATGTTTACAGAGATCTGGATAAAGCAGCCCAAACTCCACTACAAACAGTTCCAACCAAAAGTGGTGTCTCTCAGCCTACCACAGCCTCTTACAGAGTTATACAGCCCTCATCAAAGACAATCCAAGATGGCGCCGCAGACGGATGCCCTGGCCTTTAGGTGCTCTTTGTTTTGTCTGTTTATGTTCGTAAATTGTGTGTCTGGTGCTCTTACACCCGTGAAGAGCTCTTGTCCTTCCGAACCACAACTCCTACGGACCTAGTTCCAGTTTTTTTAGCTTCTGCTGCTGAATTAGCCCTTCTTTTGGCTAAAAGAGTGAGACGCCGCAGGCGAGGAAAACGTGCGGGGGTCCTCGTACGGCTCAGGAGACGCGGTACACGGACGCCCTTACCTGGGATTTTCTCTCCAATGTTCGCTCACTCTCCAACAAAATGGACGAACTGGCGCTGCTGATGAGACGAAACAGAGACTTTTCTTCATCTCCTGTTTTGTGCTTCACGGAGACGTGGCTCAGTGAGCCAATCCCGGACGGCGCCGTGCAGATCGAGGGGTTTTGCCTCTTTCGTGCGGATCGTCATAAAGGTCTCTCAGGGGTAAAACACACGGCGAGGAGTCTGTTTTTACATCAACAACGCCTGGTCTTCAGATGTGACTGTGATCTCCAAACACTGCTCTCCTGATCTGGAATATCTTTCATTAACTGCAAACCATTCTACTCTCCACGTGGGTTCGCCTCATTCATTCTGGCTGTTGTTTACATCCCACCGAGCGCAAACGTGCACGCGCTCGCGGACCAGATTCTGAGTGTGGAGCGGACCTTCACGGACTCCTTGTGTATTATCCTGGGTGATTTTTATAAGGGGAATCTCAGCCACGAACTACCAAAGTACAGACAGTTTATTAAAGTTCCGACCAGAGAGCAGATCACTGCTACACAACAGTCAGTAATGCCTTCCGCGCCGGGGCTTGCGCTGCTTTCGGCTTTTCAGATCACGCCATGGTTCACCTGATCCCCACATACAGACAGAGGCTGAAGCTCTCCAAACTGCAGCTGAAGCTCTCCAAACCTGCAGTGAGGAAATCTAAGAAGTGGACCAATGAGGCAGTGGAGGAGCTACGTGCGTGTTTGGACATTACAGACTACAGAAGGGGTTTATTGTCAATGAACAAACTTCACAGACATCGGAACTTGTCTCGGCATGAAGGTGCAACACAAAACACTGAGCAATAATAAAACAACATATATTCAGTCAAACAAAAGGGCATGCATTTAAGGGACACCTAAAGGCCAGGGCATCCGTCTGCGGCGCCATCTTGGATTTCATGGTGTTGTGTGATTTATATTGAGAATATTTTGCCTTCAGGTCTTTAGGTTTATCCATGAAAATCTCAAAACAATCTCAATTCAATTCAATTTATTTTTGTAACGCCCAAAATCACAACAGTAGTTGCCTCGAGGGGCTACAGTGGAATAAACAGAATAAAAACAGTATAAACAATGTTCATAGGGACTTGGTAATGTCCCAGCATCCCGTGTCCTTAGAAAGCTGTCCCAAGCTCCCCTGTCCTTAGACCCTCCTTCTCGGCCAGGAAAAACTACCAAACCTCTTTGGGTAAAAGTGGAAACCGGGAGAAGTTCCACAGTGAAGGAGAGATCCGACTCCCTCGGACGGACAGGCAGACGCGCCTCAATTTGCAAATCTGTGACTGACATGCAGTGTTTGAAAGATTTTCTGAAACACATAGGCATAGATGTTTGGACATTATCTCTTTGGGGCCATAACACACATAATGGTAGGATATCATTAACGACATTAATGACATGTGTAAATACTCTGGAAATAGTAGAAGTACGAACTCCAAAAAGATAGGACAAAAATGAAACCAGTCAGTCTGAGTCGCATTAATGTAATAAGCAGCTGTTGAAAACATGTTAAGTGTATGCGCTTTCAGGCATGAGGCACAACTATACAAGACGTCTCCGGTGAGTGCAGTCATCCTTATTTGTTTATCCACGGACAAAGCTGGTGCATCGTACGCCATTAGCTCATCCCAGGAGTTCATGTTTATTATTTATTTATTTACTTTGACTTCAAAGTGTGGAAATTGAGCAGATTTTGCGTGAATATGTTTGTGTTTGAGCCATTTGCGCGAAAGGCCGATAGCACGGCGCAGCACGCTACTGTTGATTCATAGTTGAGAATGAGTGATGTGGATGTTGATATAAAGGACAACGCCGAAACCGAACCTATGAATATACAAGGCGATAAAGGCCGAAGGAAATTGTCACTAAAGGGTATGGCATTAGCCATTGAAAAGGTTCAAAAGGAAAGAAGTGATTCATTTAAACAAGCAAGCAAAACAAAGGACACAATAACAGAGCTCTGGTCATCAAATGCTAACATTTCCGAGGTCCAACAACATCTAAAATGTTTCATTACTCTGTGCCAAAATGCCATTTCCTTTCACAACATATTATTGAATTATTTGATTTGATTTTTAGCCAGTGCTGCTCTGCCAAGCTCAACAACGCCCCCTGTTTCTGCACCTGTGGTGCGACCTAAAATATTCAACAATGTAAGATCACTTATGCAATTGTCTCATATACATCAGCTGCACAATGGTGTCAAACAAGATTTCACGCAGAATTCACAAAGGTTGGCTACTTTAAAGACTGAAGCTGTAAAGTTAAAGCCAAACGATGCCCCTGTCTACCTGACAGTTTCACAATATTTATCACAGCATGGTTTACATTCACAAGCACAGCCACTGTTTATTATGCCGCATTATGCAAAGGCAGAACAAAATTACATCAATGCTCTTACAGCAGCAGTTAGCAGCCTCTATGCCACAGCGGGACATACCGATTTTCAATGGCGATCCATTGCAATGTATGTGCGTTTGAGTACTGTGTGGAGGAGAAGACAAGCAGCTATCAGGATTGTTTGTATTTCCTGGCGCAATACACTAGGGGGCATCCGAGGGAACTAGTGAAGAGCTTCATGCACATGCCACCACAGTTGGGCTACCAAAGGGCCAAGGAACTTTTATGGGAGCATTTTGGAAATTCACACACGATTGCTACAGCGTACATGGAGAAGGTGTTTAATTGGCCGGCCATTAAAACTGAAGATGTTCAAGAATTGGAGAATTTTTCCCTATTCCTAAGAGGATGCAGCAATGCAATGTCAGGGATGCATTTTATGGAGGAACTCAATATACCTTCCCACATGAGGCAAGTGATCATGAAGTAGCCCTACAAGCTGAGAGAGAAATAGTGAAGTACAGCTTGTGAGATACAGGAGTGGAGACCGGCTTTAGAGCCTCCTTTGTGGATGTGGTGAACTTTCTCGAGCGCCAAGTTAAGATCCTGACTCATCTTCTTTTAGGAGACGTTTCTGACCGTAGTCCCAGTTTTGTTGCAAAGGGTGCCAACAAGAATGAAATCGAAACACAGGGTGACTTTAAGGGCAGTAGTTTTGCAACAACCATTACAGCTATTGATTGTGCCACAGCTTCTCCATCTGCACCTTCTAGGAGTCTTCCTTCAGAAGCCTGTTTGCGCTGTGAGCAGCCTCATCCCATGCTCAAGTGACCACAGCTCGACGGGATGCCTCATGAAGACAAAATCAAAATTCTCAAGGCAAAGGGCGTCTACTTTGGTTGTCTGAAGTTTGGCCACATTAGCAGGGAATGTAGACGCCGACTTACCTGTGACAGATGCAGTCTCAAACATCCTACCATTCTGCATTCAGACAGCAGAGAGTAGCAAGCAAAGACATCTGAAACACTTGTGAGTACTCGTGAGTAGTGCACTCGTTTCTCATCAGGCTGGTGCTAGTATCTACTCTCTCCATCGTTTCTGTCAAAGTTAAGTCTATGAAGGGGGATAAAGTGCTGGAGACCTATGCCTTCTTAAATCCTGGGAGTACAGCCACTTTTATTACAAGCACACTCGATTAAATCTGAAGGGTGCAAAGATTAACATTCTGTTGCGCACTATGGGGTAGGAGAAGCTGGTACAGAGCAGCTGCCTTACAGAACTGGAGATTGCAGAGTTGGGAGGAAATTACTTTATAGAGCTCCCTGAAATGTATACGCAAGACACTATACCTGTATCGAGAAAACATATTCCTCTTCAGCAGGACATTGAGAAATGGGAACATTTCAGAGCCATCAAGATTCCAGAATTAGATGCGGAGGTGGAACTTTTGATCGGCACAAATGCAGCAAGGTTGATGGAGCCCTGAGAGATAATAAATAGCAAAAACAATGGACCCTATGCCATGAGAACACTGCTAAGGTGGATCATAAATGGACCATTAAAAGGCAAAATTTACAACGATAGGAGCTGTTCCACCGTTCATGTTAACAGGATCTCTATCGTCAAGCTGGAGGAGCTGTTGGTGTCCTAATATAACCAGGAATTCAATGAAAAGGTACCGGAAGAGGAGCGTGGGATGTCAATAGAGGACAAGAAGCTCATGGAGATGATGGAAAGACCAGTTCGTATGCAACAGAGGCATTATTGTCCCAAAGAGAAACACTTGGTAAACGACAACTTAATGCAGACTAGCTTTGAGCGAATGCTTTGTCTGAAAGCCCAGGAAATTGAGCAGTGGCATTGCAAACACAGTGAAAAACAAAGATTTTTCAAAGATTTTCCTCCTACAAGAAGCTCTGTGAAAAACAAGGTCTCACACAGAGGCTTTTTTTTGGGGTGAATTGTGCTGTAGAGCAATTGGGGCCGGTGTGTACGAGCCATTTTGTCACTATTGATGGGGGTTACGTTTGGGAAGTAGCTGACCTATTTTTAATGTAGCCACCAGGGTGCAGTGTGGAGGAAAGTCTATATTAACGCACAGGTGTTTTGGTACTGGGATGTCACACGGTTTTTACTGCTTTCATGGAATCGGGTGGGCGATTCTCTACAATTTTCCAGTGTGTTATTCTTCACTTGTGTTGCCATCCATCCACTTTTCCCCATTTTTCATATTCTTTATTTGTCAGGGAGCATCTCCGGAGACGCTGACACTCCTGTTAAAGTCATTCTATGTGTGTTTTGAAGTCAGGTCAGTTTAGGGCCACATTACTTCCTTGTTCTGCTCTTCCACTATCACACACAGGAGTCAAATCTTCAGCCTCAACTGGTCCGGTCATCTCTTGCTGAGAGATCAATGAGATAGCTCTGGCTGCCTGGCTTTTGGACAACTGTTCTGCCTTTTCTTTTTTTTTCATTTGTTCTCTCACTTCATACTTTTGAAGTGAGAGAACAAAAAGGCGTGCCGCCTTTTTGCCGGAGATAGGTGCTTTGTGGGTGCACAAAAAACTGATGGCACATAATCAGGTGACAAGGGGTCATCACTCTTCTGCCCTGGAAAAAAAACGAAAGCCTTATAAATCATATTCAAAACAAACCAACGAGTCTTTCAATCAGACACTTAGTAATACTTGCATCAGTAGTAGGCCTACTCTCCTACATTCATAGAACCTGTGAGGCAGGTGTGGGATACTTGCACTAAAATAAAATTTTATTCACAAATTATTTTGTATCCAAGTTTTATTTATGAATAAATAATATGTGCAAGAAGTTTGTGAATGAATACACAATCCATTATGCAACTCTAACGCAAGTTAATTTTCAGTCACTTGGCACCCTGTAAATAGATTCATAAAAATAAAACACAATGAAACAATCGGTGTTATGTAAAATGTCATATATTTGTAACATTTGACTTACCTTGTAAAAAGTGCTCACTGCAAATCTGTGTGTCCTTGGAGAGTTTCCAATTCTTATGATTAATTGCCGCTACCCATTGCCGTCTTCTTTCTTCATCAACTGGTATACAATAAAAAGCTACATTGGGTTTACAGCCTTGCCTGTGAGTGCAGCCAACCGCAAAACATGATATCACCATTTCACAAGCAAAATCAGTTTTAGCTTAACAAGAGAGGTTTTCGGAAGACTTTCTATACCTTTACCGCGCACAAGAAGTACTTTTGACGTCCGTCATGGCGGAGTGGGCGTGACGCCACGTGTAAAGGGTCAATATAACGAGTTCACCTGGGGAGAATTGATATTTCTTTTATTTAAAATACACAGAACATAACACAAAATGACCAACGAGTGTAGATCAAAATAATAACCAATAGATATTAAATAAAAACTGCACAATTTAATTAAAATAAAAGTCCCATTTGGTCCAAAGTCTGTTGAATTTGTCCATTTCTAAATTAAGTCTGAATGTCATTTTTTCCATTTGTCTGATGTTCTGTAATGATGTCGGTCCAGTCCTTGTTCATCAGAGTTGGGGGTTAGAGTACTCAAATTACTTTTTTAGAGTAACGAGGAATGTAACGCGAGTTTTGTGCACCCATGTAATCTAGTGCTAGGTACTTTTTCAAATCAGTAACAAGTTATTTTTGGTCAGCCTAACCCTATCTCCTTACTGCAATCCCAGAGCCAGGCTTGTTTCCCAGCCACAGAGTAGAGAGAGCCTCGGCACCAAACACAAGGCCTGTTGTGAGCATGCACATTGTGCAACTAGTGATTGGGAGTTTTGTCCTCACACCAAAAAGAAATAAACGTTCAAATGCATGTTTTGAAATACTCCTTCTCCTTTGTTATAACCCCTATTTTGTAGCTGAGGAGTAAATGTAGGGTAACTCACTGTGGTGAATTTCATTTATATAAACTACAGTGCTAAAACTAGCGCTGTTGTTGTGAATCGGTGACTTTACCAATCCACATATTTTGTTTTAGTTATGTTTTTCATTGCTTGAGGACAGGCTTACACGTGCTTACACTATGGCATTTGCTTTGCTTTTATTATGTGTTCAGCAACACAAAGGGAGTGTTGGCAAACGATATAGGTTATACAATATTGTTAATGATTGGGTACAAGAGTACTCTAACACGTTACTTTTATTACAAAGTAGAGCAGTAACATAACGTGTTAGTTTTCCAGTGCAGTAACTCGGTAACTTAACAAGTTACTTTTGAAAGTAACGCTACCCAACACTGTTTTTGTTGTTAAAAGCAAAAAATAAAAGGGATAATTGATCACTCCCCTGAGATTTTTGTTCTTTAGTCTTTTGATTACACATTGTATTTCTAATACTGTTATTTCAGCTCATAATTATTTATTTTGTCATAATAGGCCAATTGAGGGTGTCCAAAAAATAATTAATTTAATCGTCTTTTTATTTGGTAATAAAATCCTAGGACTATTTTGTCAAAACTAACCTTGCTCCCTCCAGATGAATTCTCACAATACTCTTGAGAATCCATCTGGGCAGGCTTGTGCTGTTTGGCTTGAGCCCGGCCACTTGTGTGATGGACCAATCACATCGCATTGTAGTTTGGGCTGAAGTCAAAAGGAGGAACCTAAACCAACATGGCTATGCTGACAGACTTACGCTGGCCTATTTTAGCAGATTCACGGACTATTTTGTTTTCTAAAAACGTGCACATGGAAGCACTTTGTGTACTTGAGGACGGGGAAGAAGTCTGTGCTTTCGCTGAAAGCTTCTCCGGATTGATATTGTGTAGAACTCAATTCCAAGTGATACGCATATCAATCTGGCAGACCCAGGTTATGTAAAAAATATCAGGCAAATTAAATCAGTGATTTTCGTCTAATATGGCTGACTTCCTGTTTGTTGGGGGCCGGCACTATGATTATTTTTTGGGGTTGTCTCAATCTCAGTTTAACTCCTTTCATTGTCCCAAATTAATTTTATTGGTCTCATTAAAAATTCCCATGTAGGTCAATTTATAGGTTTCAATGTCGACCCATTTTGTTGAAATGTGACCAATTTTTCCCCTCAAATAGGATTGCTGCCAAACCTGATGAACAAGCTTTACCTGATGTTGAGGGCTTAAAATTTGCAATCTTCCGCCGAGAAAAATAATAATGAAAGTCTCAATGAAGATGTTATTAGTTTGTCTAGTATGTCCCACAGTAGGGCATTAAACCTTAACTAGCCTTTATAAACCATGAACAACATTTCATTAAATTATGCCAAACTTTAAGATGTAATTTTAAATGTGATGTCATCAATATGTTTTAGAGCTCTGCTCTGCTTCTTGTCATTTTCAACTGATTGTTAAGCTTTTCTTCACTGGTAATATCCCACTAAATAGAAGCAAAAGTAGCAAATCTCAAAAACCTGTCATAAGCACTTTTAAACACAAAGTTATTACGAAGTGTTACCAACTTATTGATGTACAATAGTGCTTTATTGCTCAAAAATACCTTGAAAAACACGCTTCTCCACAGATCTGACCTGGAACTTGAGTTGGCGTCACCTTCTTGTCTCAATGGAGATAGATAAGTTTAATACCATACTGTGAAACATCCCTAGCAAAGCAATAATAGAAAATTATTTTGTGATTGCAAGAAAATCATCTAGTTATTACTTAAACACTTATACAAGAAAGTATATAATAAATGCAAGATTTGTTTTATTTATTTGTGAGTACAACGCTCACCTGTAGTATTTAGGCCTAACTAACTATTGTAGATATCAGAACTGATTTCTTCACAAACTATTCCCGTGCTTAGAGTCTGACAGACTTGTGGGTGCTGGTCATGTTGTGATTACAAACAGAGAGAGGGGGATTTGAGGCCATCTGCTTTTATCAAGTCATTAAACTAGAGACAAGTAGGTGAGGCTATTAGCCCAAGTTACAGGTCAGATCTGAGGGGAAGAGAGTACACTCAAAGTAAGTATGCATGATTTTCAGTGTATTTTCTGAGCAATAAAAACCTGTAATCTCTCTTTAACAAGTTGGTGTTATACGACTTGAACAACGCAGTAAGTAATGTGCAAGAGCGGTTTGCCACTGACAGCTCCTCAAAGAACTGCGGCAGCGGTTCGTTTGTGCAGTCACGGTTGCCATACACTAGCTTGACACTGTAGCGGCCGCTCCACTCCTTCCGCTGCTCGCTCTTCTTTCATCTCTTCCATCTTGCATCCAACAATCCCCCACACCAGCCCACACAGACGGCCAGACGACCAGGAAATCAACTCCAAATCTCTCCCAATTGCCACTCCGTCATTGCCAGCACTGCTACTGTAATGCATGCAGTAACCAAGTTTCCAAACATGTAGAATCTGAATCTAATTGAGCCCTCCTTATTTGTCAAAGGTCACTTCCAGTAAATTGTCTAAATCTTGAGCTAGAATTCTTATCAAGAGTACTAAATATGGGTGATTTGCAAGATTCAAAAGTGAGAAACCAGAGTAAATTCCACAGAAAGAGAATTCAACCCACAACCTTCCTGCTGTGTGTCTTGGAAGGAAAAATACAGAGACAATGAAGTGACAAGTCAGCTGGGGTGGTGTTGTGGGTAAGTGTTACTGTCACACTGCAGATACAGAACGTCACAATTGGAACATTAAGTTTCAGCAACACTAAACTTTATCCACACTTAGGGGCCTCCACTTCACACTTACTCCAAAACCTGAGAAGTTGATAAATAATAATGATTTTCTCAGGAAAAATTCAAACAATTAACATAATCATTTATCTTCAAATAACACAAATCCAAGAATTATAACAGATTACCACCTATTCTATTTGTTGTAACAAGTGCACGAGAGAAACTAACTCTCAACACTTCTGTAACAAAATCAAAGCTTGTTTTTAATCACCCCATATTGTGCATAACATGCAGGGCAGCACTTTTAAAGTATGTTTCAGTGACATATTTTAAATGTAGTTGAGGCAAACTAAGGCATCATTATATATAATAAAACCTTTGCATCTTTGGACGACATATCGGTCTATCAGTAACCAACCTTAAAAATCACATATAATATGCCATTTTTCCCGTTTCATAGTCTACCCTAAGAGCATGGTTGATAATAAGTTTTATGCAACACCCATAACATACTAATTATAAAATATCACCCATATCTTGGACCCCGCTCCCCTACCCGGAAATGCAAACGGCTTAGTTAGCTCTTCGCGAGTCACCCTCGAACGTGTTACAGGTACAGAATGCTTCCTGGAGGATGGGCTGAAACAAGGAAGCGTGCTGCGGCACTCACCATCCTGGTGAGTAGCCCCGTTCGTCTGCTCATCCAAGGGAAACAATAGAGACTATTCTCTTGCTAAAGACTGCAGGAATCAATCAAAAAAACATTTTGGGCACATATATACGAGGTACCAATAACACTGTAAGAAGAATAAAAGCCCTGAAAAGTCGATTTCGCATGATATAGGCCCTTTAAATTTAAGATTCTGTTTCAACTCTCATCCAAGAGTCATTCTCAATCAGTGAAACAAGTCTGAGAACTCCTGTTTTTATCCTACTCTGTGAGAGCCCTGCCCACAGGGCGGGACTTCCTGCTAATGGCCCATTGAAACTGGGATGGGCCTTTTGTTCTATTGTTCCCTGCCTCACCTTGAGTGCCTATTTAGCATCCGAATGCCCCGGGCGTCTCCAGGGTTTCAGCAGACCATTATAAACAACTGGAAGGTTGAATCTTAAACCTCCATAACCCCCATACGATTTAATGAAGGATTTTCTTTTTTAACAAAGATGGCCTCCTTAACTCCTCTTTCAAACCATCTTTTCTCCCTGCTCAGAATCTCCACCTCACTGTCTTCAATTGAGTGGTTTGTGGCTTTGAGATGAAGATGTACAGCGCTTTGGGGTCCTGAACTTGTGTGTCTTCTGTGTTGATAAAGCCTCTTGTGAAGTGGCTGTTTAGTCTCACCTATGTACCGCTCTTTACAACTTTCTTCACTGCATTGGATAGAGTACACTACATTGCTCTGTTTTTGTGTCGGCATCTTGTCCTTAGGGTGAACCAGTTGAACCAGTTTTTGTCTTAACGTGTTGCCTGGTTTGAAATAAACAGGGACTTCGTGTTGTCTAAAAATGTGTTGCAGTTTTTCTGACAGTCCCGAGACATAAGGGATAGAGACACCCCTTATTAAATAATGGAGGTTTAAGATTCAAGTTTAAGACGTGACAGTGGGATTTAGGAGGTCCTCAAAGTACTCCTTCCACCGCCCGACGACATCCCCAGTCGAGGTCAGCAGGTCCCCACCCGCACCGTAAACCGTGTTGGTGGAACACTGCTTCCCCCTCCTGAGGCGCCGGACGGTTTGCCAGAATTTCTTTGGGGCCGACCGATAGTCCTCCTCCAGGGCCTCCACGAACTCCTCCCAGACCCGCCTAGATCCTACGGAAGAGGAAGAGAATCGGGCACCAACCCCCCAGGGCTGGACGGGATCAAGACAGAACCGGACCATAGCCCACGCTCCAGTCTAGGCGCCGATCCAGTTCTCAGGCAGTTACGGGACCTGCAGAAGGCGTTTGGTGGCTCCAGTCCCAGCAGTGACCCAGCCCTGTGTCTCCCAACCCTCCGACTCAGCCAGCTTGGCATCCAGTGGCCACTCCCGGAACACGATTGTGGACAGGGTACCAACTCCAGCCTCCTCTACCTCCTCCTGGGCCCGCAGGGAGTACAGTCCCGACGGCAACTGACGGCAGCTCCAGAGTCTAAATACAAGGGCCCTCATCAAGCATCCCCAAGCTCACACGTTATGATCCTGGGGAGTTTACCCGTCTGAAGATTGCACTGGAGGACCTGCTGCCCCCAGAGAGTACGGAGGCCTTCAAGTACCGGGTCCTGTTTGGTCGGCGGCTGGATGACGCGAGGTTGGTGGCTGATTCCTATCTTCACTCGACCACACCCTTCAGTGACACAATGAAGGCCCTGAACGACAGTCTGGGCCAGCCCCGTCAGATGGCCTCGAGAAGCATTGCAGACGTGATGGAGACACCTACGCCAGGGGGATGTGGTGGGGTTTGCACTCTTCGACCTCCAAATCCAGTCACTCGTGGGCATCTTAAAGACCCTAGGCCCAGCAGGTGCGACTGAACTCCAGTGGGGCTCCCATGTGGATCAACTCCTGAGCAAACTTCCACTCGGGCAGAGAGCTGAGTTTCTCCGGCGCGTGTACAAGAGCGCTGATCAGGGACACACCCTTGAAGACCTGAAGTGTGAATCCGTGTGCAGGGTTTTGTCGGACTTGCCAGACCAAGTAAGCGTTCCATCACCGTCCTTCATGGTGCGGAAAGTCCGTCCACGCCAACAGGGGATAACTAGCAAAGCTAAGCTGCAGCTCTACTGCGCCTATTGCGACAACCGTAACCACCACCTGAGTCAATGTCCAGACATCGCCAAGCTTAGCCTGGAGCAGCTCGCGGACTGAATAAGGACCAACAAGCAGTACTGGCGCTGTGCCCGCTCACACCAGGCAGCACAGTGCACCCTACGGAAACTCTGTAACCTGTGTCAGGGTCGGCACATGCAGTTCCTGCACCAGGTTAACGCCAAGACCCCAACGGCCTTTGTCCCGGCTGCTCCTGCATGGGACGGGAAGGAATCTAACAGAGTCCTGTACCTTGACCGTCTGACAGAGAGCGGCCGCGTCCTGTGCAAGTGACTGCAGAACCTTTGGAAGAAGATTTAGGGAAAAGTTTAAAAAGTATCAACATTTTAGAATGAAAAGATTTGAAAATTGTTGGTAAAGAAAGAATTGAAAAACTCCAAAACTTTTTTTCGAATTTGTTTTCATTTTGAAAACACCCCAAAACATGAAAGTAGTATTATATTGGAAAATGCCAGAAATGTTGTTTGAAGGTAGTTTTATTTTGAAAAAACGAAGTTTGACAGTGCTTTTATTGTTGAAAAACCCAAATTCTTTGTTTTGCAGTGCTTTAATTTTGAAAAACCCAAATGCGTTGTTTTGCAGTGCTTTTATTTTTAAGGTAGTACTCGATGTACTTCTACTTGCATTACTGCAATAGCCTATAGTAGTACTGTGAAGAACTAGAACCCAAAAACATTTTTTTACAGTGCTTTTATGGTGTAAAACCCAAAATTGTAGTTTTGCTTTGATTTTATTTTGAAAAACTCAATTCCATGTTTTGCAGCGCTTTTATGTTGAAAACCCCAAATGTGTTGTTTTAATGTGCTTTTATTTTTTTTTAAAAACTAATTTGTGGTTTTGCAGTGCTTTTATTTCAAAGGTAGTACTCGATGTACTTCTACTGCATTACTGCAATAGCGACTAGTAGCACTGTGAAGGACTGCAACCCAAAAACATGGTTTTACAGTGCTTTTATTGTGTAAAACCCATATTTGTTGTTTTACCATGCTTTTATTTTGAAGGAAGTACTTGATGTACTTCTACTGCATTACTGCAATTGCCTATGGTACCATTGGAAACCTTTGAAAAGTTTGGAAAGATTTGAAAAATTGCAACCTGTGAAAAGCATTTAAGTAAAAGTACTGCATTTGTGTAAAAGTACTGCAAATGTGTAAAAATACTGCATGTGTGTAAAGGTGCTAAATCTGTGTACTTACTAATTTTGTAAATTGTGAACATGTTGAAAGTGTTTGGAAGTGTGGAATGTTGAAAATGTTTGGAAAAACTTTGATAAGTTCTACAAATACTTATTTTAAATACTTCAAAAAGTACGAGAGTACACGTGTCAAAAGTACTAGAAGGCATTAGACAACTGAGAAGCTTTGAAACATTTGAAAATATTTGAAAGATTTGAAAAATTGCGACCTTTGAAAGTGAAAGTACTGCCTGTGTGTAAAAGTATTGCATGTGTGTAAAAGTACTGCATGTGTGTAAGAGTACTGCATGTGTGTAAAGGTGCTAAATCTGTGTACTTACTAATTTTGTAAATTGTGAACATGTTGAAAGTGTTTGGAAGTGTGGAATGTTGAAAATGTTTGGAAAAACTTTGATAAGTTCTACAAATACTTATTTTAAATACTTCAAAAAGTACAAGAAGTACACGTGTCAAAAGTACTAGAAGGCATTAGACAACTGAGAAGCTTTGAAACATTTGAAAATATTTGAAATATTTGAAAAATTGCGACCTTTGAAAGTGAAAGTACTGCCTGTGTGTAAAAGTATTGCATGTGTGTAAAAGTACTGCATGTGTGTAAGAGTACTACATCTGTGTAAGTACAAATGTGGTAAGTTCTGAAAGTGTTAAAAGTGTTTGGAAGTGTGGAAAACCGAAAGTTTGTGGAAAAAGTTTGATAAGTTCAACATCCCATTGGAAAGAATAGGGAAAAAGTACAAATACTTATTTGAAATACCTTAAAAGTTCAAGAAGTACACCTGTCAAAAGTAATAAAAGGCATTAGACAACTGGAAAGATTTGAAAAGTTTGGAAAGATTTGAAAAATTGCAACCTGTGAAAAGCATTTGTGTAAAAGTACTGCATTTTTGTAAAAGTACTGCATGTGTGTACAAGTACTGCATTTGTGTAAGAGTACTAAATATTTGTAATTACTACCTTTTTAAATGGGGAACATTTTGGAAGTGTGGAAAGTTGAACATCTTTTGAAAAATTTAAATTTTGTCAAGGCCCAAGTACTAGTACTTTCTAGCATGTTGGTTACCCAACATGCTAGAAAGTTCAAAGAAATTCTTATTCAATTGATCATTTCTTGGTTAGACTATCAACATGCTTTCTTAAGTTAAAATATGTCAGTTTGGATTCCAATAAATCTTATTACCACCTGAGCCCAGGCTCACAAGTAATGCTTAAAATTTGACTCATGCAGAAACATCCCTGTTTAATTTGAATATAATACACTTTTTATTTTAGCACTTTCGCTCTTACTAGATCCCGCATAAACTACAGTTTTATAGTTTGAAATGACAACCCACCTTCAAAGGTGCAAGGTAATTTATGCCATGTCACAGAATGTTGCCTTGAGAGCGCCCACAATGACTCACAGCAGACTAGACTCTTAGACTTTTAAAATATTTGTGTGGGTTAGGCTTTGTTTTTCACTTCGACCCACTTAATCAGCCAAAACCTGAACCTCTCCTATGAAAGACTTACACCAAGATCCATCAAAATGATCAGCTCATGGGCTAAAAATATGTTTTAAATACTCCAGAACTAAATATTTTTATTGAGTGACTGCAGTCAATCACTAATTGTTCCTGTGTTTTTTATTATTATTTCGTATATTTTCCACATTTATCCCCATTTTTCAGCACTTTTCACAGGTCGCAGTTTTTCAAATATTGCAAAAATTTCAAAAATTTTCAAAAGCTTCCCATTGTGTGAGGGGGTTGGTACTTTTGGTGAAGGTTGGTCTTGTACTTTTGGAAGTAACCAGGCAACACGTTAAGACAAAAACTGGTTCACCCTAAGGACAAGATGCCGACACGAAAACAGAGCAATGTAGTGTATTCTATCCAATGCAGTGAAGAAAGTTGTAAAGAGCGGTACATAGGGGAAGACTAAACAGCCACTTCACAAGAGGCTTTATCAGCACAGAAGACACGCAAGTTCAGGACCCCAGAGCGCTGTACATCTTCATCTCAAAGCCACAAACCACTCTATTGAAGACAGTGAGGTGGAGATTCTGAGCAGGGAGAAAATATGGTTTGAAAGAGGAGTTAAGGAGGCCATCTTTGTTAAAAAAGAGAATCCTTCATTTAAATCGGAATGGAGGTTTAAGATTCAACCTTCCAGTTGTTTATAATGGTCTGCTGAAACCCTGGAGACGCCCGGGGCATTCGGATGCTAAATAGGCACTCAAGGTGAGACAGGGAACAATAGAACAATAGGCCCATCCCAGTTTCAATGGGCCATTAGCAGGAGGTCCTGCCCTGTGGGCAGGGCTCCCACAGAGTAGGATAAAAACAGGAGTTCTCAGACTTGTTTCACTGATTGAGAATGACTCTTGGATGAGAGTTGAAACGTTTCGTTTTTTCTAAAACAGAGTCCAGATGACTACAACTGAATCTTTTTCGACACTATTTCTCTATTATTGAAGGATGACTGTTTTATTGTTTGATTTTCTGTTGTTGTGATTTTGGGTTTTACAAAAAAAATTGAAATTTACTCCACAATGCCAGTGCAGTTTAGAGTCAAGGACAGACTCCCAATCTCTTCACCTCTCATGAAAACAACAGCAGGAGAAAAGGTCTCTTGAAGGTAAAATTGAAGTGTAGCAGTTTTAAACAGACCCGCGGGTTTGGAATGTACTGGGCAGACAGTTAAGTTTCATTATCTTTCTTCATCTTTTAAAAGGAACCTAAAATCAGAGCTTTTAGAAATACTTAATGAACCAAACCCCCATATCTTGATGTGTACTAAGTAGTCTAAGAAAAATGCATAAATTTTAGTTTTTCTTGGTCTCTTGCAATAGGCAAGATGTTTTGAAATGTTTAGCTAGGTATAGGTATTATATTGTAATATATTATCAAATGCTATGGGTCTCATTTATATTGACTGAGAAAAATGCAAAAGAATGAATGAATGGAAGTGCAAACTGACAATAACGCTGCTAACACACGGAAGCGCGAACCACAAAATCGAATTCGTTCTTGCAAAAGACAAATGTTATAAATTTACCTACAGCATAAAACATACGTTTAACAGTCCAGAGAAAAATGTTTGCAGCCTGAGTTTTACCAGGCGCTTCGCAGTCCACAGGGAAGGAACGAAAAGAGGTGAAGATGTGAAGAGCCAGGGGCTGTGCAGAAAAATAAAGATTCAAAAATAAAATCACATCATGCAACCAGATGAATGAGCAGTGACCTGCTTAAATAGTAAATCTAAAATTCACCAGAATTCAGGAAATCACTTAAGATTTTTTCAAATTTTCTGAAGAACAACCCCCAGACCCCTCCAGACCCACCTGTTGTGCCTCTGCCTATAAACAGAATCCAGACTTATCATTACTGCTTTGTTTTGTTGTTTTTATATATGGTTCTTTATGTGTAAAGATTGTCTTATGTTATCTTGTGTTTGTCATTTGTTAGTAAATTCTGTCTATTTATTCAGTGTATTATTTGTTCCATTCTTTTGGACATAATTGAGGTGTGTATAGGGTAGTCCACATTCATAATTGAGTGTGGTCAGTAAGAGGCACAGTCAAGTCGATCCTTTCCTTCTTTATGTATTAAGGATATAATGGCTTCCTTCAACTCTGAGGGATCTGAGCTTTTTTAAGGGTCCAGTTAAAAGTTGTTAAAAGCAAAGGAATAAGTGTCTTTTAGAGCTTTATACCACTCTGAGGTGAACCCATCACTCCACGGAAATGTATGTTTTTTTTAGTCTTTTGATTGCACTTTGAATTTTAGTAGTTGTTATTTCGGCACCTAATTTTCAGTTTTGCTCTTCGGACATGGCAGGTAAATTGAGTGTCCAAATAATATTGTATTTCTTCTTCTTTGTTTCATAATACTTTGGTGAAAAGTTTTTTGTAGAAGGATTCAAAGGATGATTGTATTTGGTCTTGTTTGTTTCAAATTACATTATTCTAAGCTTCCAAGTGAATCATTTTGAGAATTTGGAACCACTTTCATAATATTGTTTGGTGAAGAGAATGTTTAAAATTATTTCCTGTGAGGCCAGGTCATTAATCTCCCCCCTTGCCTTTTTAATTTCTTGTAGTGTTTGAGGATCCTTGTGTTTGGCATGTTTAGCTTCCAACAGCCTTAGAGTTTGTTCTGTAAATCATTTAATGTTTTCTGCCTCTCTATCTTTTTTGCCGAGGCAACTGCAATTACCCTGCCCCTCAAAACTGCCTTTTTAAAAAGTCTCTGTGTTTTGTTCCACAAGGAGGGAGCAAAGTTGTTGAAAGCCTTTTTTCTTGGCTCTGTGTTGATACGATGGGATTGTAAAATAAAATGTCCTGAGACCTCAAACAGTGAATACCTGAACTGATGTGCAATAAACTTGATAAATAAACAGGCAATGCCAACTAGAGCCTTATACACAAACAAAAGGCACTTTTGGAAAAGACTCTTCGTGCATCCAATGATTGCCATTCTACTGTAGAATATAATTCACAGTGGTGAGTTCTGTATCCTTCTCCTTTAATGTAAGTGTTACCAATTTATTGATGTACAAAAGTGTTTTATTGCTCAAAAATACACGTTCTCTACAGATCTGACCTAGAACTTGAGTTGGCGTCACCCTCTTGTCTCTATGGAGATAGATAAGTTTAATACCATACTGTGAAACATCCCTAGCAAATCAATAAAATAATCTGGAAACAAGCAGGTATAGCGGACCCTCCACCAAAAAAGTGACAGGGCATATTCAAAAACAAATACACTTTCAATTGTTTTTTCCTCAAGAATTTTTCCTCGAAATCTTTCTTACAAAGTCTAAACTCTTGTCCAAACCACCAGTATTTATTGACCTCTCCATTAAAAAGATCCAAACTGATCATTGACGAGTGGAAATTACTGAATCTGAATCTTAGTTTATACCCAATGTGATGCATTTTCTTCAAAAATCGGTCAAATTTCTGTATACAAATTAAATGTACAAAAACCTGAAATCATCTCATTCTGATAACCCTCTTTGACCTTTAAAAAGACCTATCCATTTGGCAAGCAGAATCTCTTTTTGGAGAAAAACGCCTCTTTTTCCACT
This sequence comes from Chaenogobius annularis, assembly GCA_015082035.1. NCBI lineage: Eukaryota > Metazoa > Chordata > Actinopteri > Gobiiformes > Gobiidae > Chaenogobius > Chaenogobius annularis. The sequence continues at coordinate 1,322,179 of BJKM01000059.1, forward strand.
ATTAAAAAAAGATATCCCATACTGAAGTCAAAGTCAAAGGCTTGAAACTATAAAAAGGACCACACAATGACATGTCTGGAGGGAATTTATTTGGAAAACTGCATCACGTTTTCACCATGTCAAAGTGCCCATAATCCACAAGGAAATGCAGACTGTTGGAGGAATTGTGGCAGTCAGGAGGCAAACAACTATAACGTGTTTTGGGACTATCCTGTTGTTCAACAATATTGGACTTAAATTAACACTGCGCTGCAGACTGGTTTTTATATTGCCTTCCCTATGAATTTTAGAATTATGTATTTGGGCCTCAAAACTATTGCCATGAACACAATAAATGTATACCGTTGGAACATACTATTGGCGGCAGGGAAAAAGGCCATCACAAAGAAATTGATGACACAAACTTCACCAATGATCAAGGACTGGACTGACATAGTAACTGTAGTTGTCAGTAACATAAAACTGACAGTCTGACTTAATTTGGAAATGGACACATTTGGCAGACTTTGGACTAAATGGGGCTTTTATTTTATTTCAAATGTGCTGTGATTTTTCTGTTGATGATTGGTTAAGGTCAATTTGTATTCTTGTTTTGATTTTTGCTCTCTGGCTCTGTTCTGTGTTTTGTGTCTAAAGTCCAGCACTCACAAGGTGCCAGGCATAACTCTTGTTAACAATTTTTTAAATTTTATTTTATTCATTTATTCATTCATTCATTCATTTATTTATGTATTTATTTATTTATTTATTTATTAAGGCATCCTGTCTCCAAGCTTTTGTGTCCAAATGGTCTCTGTCCTTCAGAGCAGTGACATCAGCAGTTGGCATTTAGTACAAAGGTACACTTCACGTTTCTGACACTGGACTCTGCTCTATGAGGAAATCATTCACAAAATACTTTTATAAACTCACTGGTTACTTGCATTCATTTGAACCAACACAAATATTGTGTTGGTTCAGATGAATGCAAAAAATGAGAATTTACTAAAAATGAGAATTAGTGGCTTGACTCTACGGGATCCATTCATTCGTGGGTTTCATCCCAGAATGTTTGAATTGACTGAAAATAAGTGAGTTATACAATGGTGAAGAAATGAAGAAAAAATAAGTTAAGTAAAATATTTCTTAAAATTACAATTCCAGGGATAATACTAGCCAAACTGACTAATGCAGGAGAAGAACCCAATTTTTTTCAGGAGTTTTATTTACTTCGGCTATCTAGTTGTACATCTGTTTTGAAAAATATAAATATCCGGATTATATGTTATATCTAAAGTCCCAGTAGGACTGTAACATATAGGTTATTTAAAAATGATAGTAATAAATAATATCAGACTATATTTTGCAACTTGAAACATTTAAAATATAAAATGCGTTATCACTGTTGTTTGGCCTCAATTATCAGTGAGAAAAAAGTTCATGTCAAACCCTGAAAACACACGAGCAATCTGACACGACACGTCACATCATCAAACAAATGCTAAATTTGACAAAACACAACATTCCCCAAAGTGAATATCGATGTCTCCAAAACTAAAATCCAGCCACTTACTTAAGATGCCACACTTCATCCCCGCGTCAAACCCATCGCTGCGTGTCGTAGACGTGGAGTACCTCTGCGCATCCCTCTCCATCCATACACTGGCTCATGCGACGCTTTTTACGCACGGTGTTTTTCCTCCACAAGACGCTCACTTCACTCACCAATTCGTCCCAAATTCGTCTTCACGACTGAGAAATTATCATTATTTTAGTGGATATAATGCAAAAGAATAAGAAAACATCCACTCGTAAATCCCCGAGTTTTCTTGAGATGATGAGCGGCGAGCGTTGTGGAGTGCGCGGTGAGTGCGGACACGTTTTGGCACTGAAGCGGCAGTTGAGAAGAAGGAAAGAGAGAAAGCGACAGGTTGAGCTAGCGCACGTCACTATATACGTGCAGCGTAGGTGTTTTTCTGTGTGTTTTTTGGACACTTTTAAGTAACAAGTCTGAGTGATTTGCGTATCCGTGACAGAAGCCGGATCAGCGGGACAAGATGTACACCGGTCTGGGTGCGTGACCCGCGTTGGTTACTTGCAGATTGCGTGTTACACCAACTCCGAACACCACCAGGGCCACTGCTGGCCATTTGGGTGCCCAAAGCAGAAATGCTCAGTAGTGCCCCCAGGCCCCCAACCCCCTTCAGGCGTGTAAAAAAAATATACCAACACTGGTTGTAACACACGGTCATTTTAGATTTTATTGGTCAATCACTGCTTGCCTTGATTGCCCTAGTTCAATGTTAAGTACCTGAAAAACATTGGGAGAAAACAATGAGGCAAAATTATCCTGGTAAAATTCAGAGATATCAATTTGAAACGTCTTCTGTAGTTTACCCATTATCTCATGTTCTCATATAAAATGGTTAAATGGCCAAAATTGCACGTATTTGATACATTTAATTGAGAAAAATGTATGGAGCCAGGATTAAATGTCTTGCTTGCCTCATTTTGTTGACATGCTAGACACAATTGTAAAACTAGATCTTGTTTTCAATTATTTTTGAGAGTTAAAACATCAATTCAAATGTAGGCATTTAGGAAATCTGTCTTAGAATTAGATATGAATAAATCCTTCTGTATGATCTGTCAAAAAAAATTAAATAAATAAAGTTAAATTTGGTGTGTGTTGATTAATGATCGACTTTGTTGCCGTGTCATCTGACCTCGGGTCTTGGACACTCTGAGAGAGCGGCAGAGCTGTCAACCGATCCGCTGGCGGAGGAGGAAGCCGCACAGACTTGGCAGGCCTAAGCGCGTTGTGAGGGTCTGTTAGGAACGTCTTGCGGAGCTCTCTGTCAGAGATGTGAGTCTTCAACTCACATCTCCAGGAGAGCTTCTCCCAGATCCAGTGGGGGGCTGGGGACATTGAGTCCGAGTTGACCATGTTCTCGACCGCCATTGTCAATGCGGCTGCTTGGAGCTGTGGTCACAAGGTCTCAGGTGCCTGTCGCGGCGGTGGTTCTCAACTAGAAAAATGTGGCTTGCACTCTGCGGGTGGGGAATCCTTGCCCCAAGTGGAAGAGTTAAAGTATCTCAGGGCCTTTACGAGTGAGGGAAGGGTGGACCGTGAGATTGACAGGCACATTGTCTGCAGTGATGCGGTCACTGCATCGGACTGTTGTGGTGAAGAAGGGGCTGAGTCGAAAGAAAAGCTCTTGATTTACCAGTCAATCTACGTTCCTACCCTCACCTATGGTCATGAGCTTTGGGTAATGACAGAAAGGACAAGATTGCAGATACAAGTGTTCGAAATTAGTTTCCTTCGCAGGGTGGCCGGGCGCTCCCTTAGAGATAGGGTGAGGAGCTCAGTCACACGGGAGGAGCTCAGAGTAGAGCTGCTGTTCCTCCACATCGAGGGGATCCAGCTGAGGCGGCTCAGGCCCCTGTGGGTCCCTCCAGGACACACTGGAGGGACTATGTCTGCTGGCCTGGGAACGTCCCGGGAAGAGTCGTAGGAAGTGTCTGGGGAGCGGAAAGGTCTGGGAGTCCCTGCTCAGATTGCTGCCCCTGTGACCCGGATAAGCGGACGAAGCCGGATGGATAGATGGATGGCTGTGTGTTGGTGCTAGATCTTTATGTCTCTATGAGAAAAAACTGCATTTGGACAAAATGGCCTTTGAATTTACAATGTCCCATATAAATCTATGGTTAATTATATTAAATATTATATAAGTTATATATATTATATTATATGAAAGCAACTTTTGGTGCAGATTTGCAAACAAACCAAAAATGGAAATAGGTTTTACCTGTAGTTATGTCTCGCCTTAACAAGCTACTTTGAAGAGAAATTGTTTTAAAAATTGGCTTTAAATGGGATTTTCCACTTTCCAAATCCTTTTTGCATTGCTTATTCTCTCCTCTTTACATGCAGGCATGCTACAAACACGTTGAGTGGTTTGGTAGTTTTTCCTGGCCGAGAAGGAGGGTCTAAGGACAGGGGAGCTTGGGGAATCTGTCTGAGGACACGGGATGCTGGGACATTACCAAGTCCCTACACTGCTTATTCTGTTTTTATTCACTGTCGCCCTTTGAGGTAACCGCTGTTGTGATTTTGGGCGTTACAAAAATACATTTAATTGAATTGAAAACATATCTAATTTTACAAGCGTGAGTGGACTTGCAAGACGCGACCATAGGACTTTAGTCAGACTGGAGTCCCTATTGTGATGCCTTAAATAAACAATATGCATTATTTGTATTGTTATCAGCCTTTAAACATGCTTTTGAGTACCTTTAGTTTGCATCTCATGTATGTCTGCATGAACTTAGTTTGTTTTTAAATAGAAAACTAAATTACATTTCGATCTCTGCCGTTACCTGTGGAACTGAGTTTTGGTACCATCTACTGGCTGCGGAGAGAATTACATAGGTGAATAATAAACAACTGGAACGTTTCCACAGAGATGCTAGTAGCCAAGCAGTTGTACTTAACATGATTAGACACAGAGCGAGTCTGGCAATGATGTATGGACTTAAAAACAACTGAGAAGATTCTTTGAGCCATGTCACAGATCGGGAAAACTTGAGTTATTGAAGAACAGAGTGTTTTTGACAATCAGAGGGGAAAGGACTTCCTAACCAGGATTAATCAAACTAGAGTTAATTAAGCTAAATGTAACTCCAGGTAGGATTTTGTTGAGGGAAGAATGTTAGAACATGGTAAAAAGCTCAAAAAAGTTAATTTTGCACAGTATGTGTCTGGCCCTCAATATTGCATAATATTGAAGGTCAGTGACTCAGGACATATGTTTTGTTTTGTGTGTTTTGAGTTACTTATGGCCCTGTGACATCCTGCACCCTTAAAAGCTTATACGTATGAAATGTTCTCATTCTGTTTCCAGTCGGCCACCTGTGCACGTCCTGCACTCTATTTCCTTATTTCCTTTATTCTACCACGCACCATACTACACTAACCCCGCTCACGCCAAATTTATCCTACACAAAATAAATCTGGACAGTTTCTCGCCGATGGCAGTGAGGAAAAGGCGTAACGCCATGACGAATATTTCATCAACAATGGAACAAGCCGAGAAATCAAATTTGTTAAATCCAGTCAGAGAAAAGAAAATACTTCTTGTCTTTCTAAAACAGATTCCAGATGACTACACCTGAATCTTTTTCTACAACCATCCTCAAATACACAAAACGATTCTATGTGCAAACATAAGTACTGTCGCCGTTGCCATGTTTGTTTAGGTTTATCCTTTTGACTTCCGCAAACCCAATCACAGCACAGGTGAGGGTGCTCCTATAAAAGGCAAACACCACACCCACAGTGCCAAAATATTTCACAAAGACAGTAAGATACTAAGTTGATACCAAAAGGTTCCCGCTAACTGGAAATAGCACACAGCACGCATCTTGCGTCCTCCACAATAGTGATGCGTGGGTTTTTTTTTTTTCCAACCACGTGTCCGCAATTTTGGCGTTCTCTGAACCACACAACAGAAAAGATTTTTCAACCCACCCCGCATTAAAAAGGTTGCTATTGAAAGGCATTTGGATCTTAATTTGGACTGGGAGTTTGCGTGTTTCCGTCACATCCCCCCCTCTCTCTCTATTCATTTATGTACTTTTATTTAACCAGGAAAGTCCCACTGATCTCCCGACCCCAGAGGGGAAGAGCCTATAGTACATGTATTTTAGTGGTAGGGGAAACTTGAGTACCCGCAGGAAACCTACACAGACACAGGGAGAACATGCAAACAGAAAAGCCCCATGCCACCATCCCATGATAATCTTGCCAATAAGCGAGAGAGCTAACCGCTGCGCTACCCTGTTACCCAACATATGTAGATGTAAATAGATAAATAAATACTTTGATAAATAAATAGATAGAACGATAGATAGATGCTATGCTAGATACCTGAACATTTGAACTCGAAATTACTCTCCAAGCAATTTATTTTTTCGCATTATCTTTAAAAAAAAGGATTGGGTTCTGAATCTCGGTTACTAGGCGTTCTACATCTATTTTTTTTTACAATTAGATAGTGCCAATAAGTGGATATAGTATTTGGTATAAGCAAACAGTGTGACAAAGGCTTTTGAATTAGAAACGTAGAAGAAACTACGGGTGCCGCCGGCGTGCAGTGTCTAAATTCAACAAATTTGGATCGTGTCGCAGGGTCAAGTGCAGCCCGTTGTGTGCATGCACATTGAAAATAATGGAGGCACCTATAATGGAGAACATCCTAGTGTGCATTGGCCTGTAAAAAGGCAACTGGTACTAAACTGCAAAATCTCCCTGTATGAAAAATCCTATTGTCAGGTGAGTAACCCACTTACCTTGAAAGTTTAGCCACGCCGTCAAGTGAAAATGTGGATTTCAGCTGCAGCTAATCAACAGGCTCCATTGTTGCAGCTCCATTCTTTTTCTCTAAAAAGTAATTGGGATCACAATCACCAACACCACGGCTTCATTTCTGCTCCGTACAAGCCTCTGCTTTATACACGCGGCAGCCTCTCTCATGCTGGCCATCTTCCACGTCCTTCTCCATGAGAAAATTGTACACCACTCTCCATCCAAAGTGCTTTCTAATAATAAAAGGCAGCTGTGTCCTGTGTCATACTAAGATGAATGGTTGTATGATAAAAAGATGCAGGACATTGAGAAGTGCCCTTCTGCAATCTCAGAGCGCATTTGTTTGTTGTTTGTGGAGGTTTTGGGTAATCAAGTTCCTGTGTTAGTACATTTAAGTGCATGCATCTGGGAATACAGTTTGGAAAGAACATTTAGTTGAATCGTTGGTGCGATAGAAGAATTACAGGGGTGTTCAGGGGTGAATTCTTTATGCCAGTGGTTCTCAAACATTTAGTTTAGTTTATTATTTATTTTAATACACAATACAGATACATTAAGCACATAAAAACATAGAAATACCACCAGGGTATTAATGGCTAAAAATCTAGTTGTAGTCATCACTGCAATTACCATGTAAGATCATATTTGGCTTTCCAAGTACCACCAGATCCAAACCCAGGCCAGACCATATCAGGCTTAAATTAAGGCTAAATATGGTCTAAACTGAGACTAAACCAAGCTTATCAATGCCTGATCTAATTAGATCTTGAAAGCTAGTAAAGAGGGGCCTACTTGGATAGGAGACTGTAGGAAAAACCAAGTGCCAAAGTGGAGCAGCAGTGGCTCTAGTGCAGGGGTGCCCAAAGTGGGGCTCGCGGGCTAAACTTGGCTCTCAACGGGGTCCTAAAAGCAAGAGGCTGCTGAGATTTGTAAGAAGTATCTTTTTTGATTCCATTTTGCACTGACAAGAATATCTGAAAAAAAAAAGGGAGTGTATGTAGCCCCCTATAAAGCAAAACATTTTATATGATAAAGAGTTTTGGCTCTCTGCCTGCTAATAAGCGTTCATTTTGGTAAATAAGAATGGGAGAAACTTCCCAAAAATTTGTGTGCCAAGCTTGTAGCGTTATACTCAAAAAGACTTATGGCTGTAATTAGTGCAAAAGGTACTTCAACAAAGTATTAAGTAAAGGCTGTGAATTCATGTTAATACATTTGCAAAGAATTCAAACAACCTTCTTGAATTTTTTCATTATGGGGTATTTTTTGTAGAATTTTGAGGCGAATAATAAATGTTATCAATTTTGGAATAAGGCTGTTACACAGAGGGAGCGTGCCTGTTTGGGGGGGTGCGAGACATTTGGGGAACTGTGCGTACATTATGCATTGAGCAACAGAAAAATGCCCTGGGCCAACACAGGGTTATAGTCTAAATACGAAAGAGCAGCGGAGGAGTGGGTCAGCTCTGTGCCCCTCACACATGTTTACCACAGGTTTAGAATAGGTCACGGCTTTGGTTTCAACAATCATACCTCAGTAGCCTACATTTTTTGTCAACGGTGTCCACTTCTAATAGAAAGCAGGGGAGTGTGTAGACAGAGTTTGCAGGCCTTGACTTCTAACCCAATCAAGGTCCACTACAGATAAAAGCGGCACCAAAAACACACAGCAATGACCAAGCAAGATACAACTTTACTTTACTTTACAACTTTTCTTAATTACTTTAATGACATTGTGATGTCCCTCTCCCAATTGGGGTACTGCAGCAGTTTGACTTAATCAATAATGTTAGAAAAAAGGAAAATACACTAATAAACTGGTGGCAAAAAGTTTTATTCATCACAAAACAGCTAATATACACACAAAATCAGTATTTATTTCAACCTCATCTCATGAGACTATAAAGTGGTGTGATGTCGGAGTATTGGTACCCGGTATGGAGTGATCAAGTCACATCCCTTCATCTCTGCCGATTTTTCTCTAAAAAGCTAAATTTAACACGCAAAAACACAAAAAAACAAGAAGAATTGAGATGGGTAATCCGAAAAAGGCATCCAAAGACAAGAATACTCTGACATCTGGCTAGTTGTACTACAGTGCCTTGCTGCAAACATGGAAAAAAAACAAGGGGGGTACTGCTTTGGGAGCTAAACAATCAAAGTTGATGAGCCATAGCCTCAGCGGAAAACATACACTATCACAAGCCAATGTGACTAGCATGACTTCTGAAGGGGCGACTCTTGGGGTCCATGCGGAGCTGATTGGAGTGAAGACATAACCTCAAAAACAGATGGCCCTTATGTTGCTTGAAATTAAGTGTGACATGCATCATGATATGGCATCATTGAGAACTGACGTCAGGGCCCGGCCAGGACAGAGTAGAAGCCAATTTAGAGACCATGAAGGCGATGCTGGATGGAGCAGAATATTTCTGACGTTGTGGATGAGTTGAGGAAGCTGAAAGCCGAGGTAGTGGAACAGCGGGCGGAGAACAAGACTATGAAGAGCATGATTATGGATTTGGAGTCCAACGCCGTAATTTATAAAAGAGTAAAATTGTGCTTGAAAGAGTGCATACTGGAAAGCAAAAATGTCATCAACACAAAAAGAAGGCGATTTATAAAAACCTGCGCAACACACCTGTACACATTTCCCTCTTCCTAAATCCCAACCCACCTTACTTAGGTGCCCTGAACTCGCCCTGAGCCGGCTCTAATATACTATAAAACCCATACCGAATTAACATGTTTTTTTATATTCATAAGGGTGAGACGCCGTGCTACAGACAGACGAGAAAGGCAGAAAAAGAGGAGATTCTCCAAGATGGAGGTGGAGACACTAATCAGCGAGGTGAAGGGCCGCAAAGGAGTCTTTAAACAGAAACCTTTACAAGGCGCGGGTAATCGCAGTTTGTAGCAGCGTATGAAAAACAACAAAAACTCGGGACCCATGCGCAATTTAATGTACAATGGAAGAAGACTTCTTCCCTCTATCAGCCATCTGTCATAACATGAGCCTGATTGTGCCGAATCAGCAGATCAGACTGTAGCCTACACTGCCCTGCGTAATAATCCCCTAATCGGAATAATGTAACAGTAAACCAACAGACTGTACAACAGCTATTAAGGACACTAAATACAATGCAGAGGACATAAGATGTCCTCCAGAGCCCTGTGTGTCAGGTACATGAGCGGGGAAAATGGGGAGAGCGGGGGAGAGCGGGGTACAGGTTCAGAGAAGGGAGAGTACTAAGAACACTGTGACACTGAGGGAGGACATCTGAACAGAGGAGCAATGTCGGAAAACTTTAAAATACGTGACTGGTCTGCGTGTATGAAGCGAGTGTGTGATGGTGCACGTGCACGCTCCTGCGAGATGGTGCACGTGCATGCTTTTGCACGTGAAGGGGCAGTGGTCACTGTCCAGTGATCACGTGTTTGCTATATTTTAAGCTTCAAAACGTTGTGTGTTTTATTACAATTAGATTCATATTCATAGAGAAATTAGTCTAATGAGGAGGTGAATCCAAATGCAGTGAAACGCAAAGACACACGTGGAACGTGGACATGCGATATACGGCGGTCTGCAGTTTAGAGCCTGTCGTATTGAAATGAGACTTCCTTGGCGAGACTTGACCATCACTACCGTGGAACATATTTCTGTGTAAATATCTTGTTACAACGCAACACTCACTCGATAAGTACAAGCTCAGGAGCAGATGAAACAGATGTGAAGACACAGACACAGGTAAATACGCTCACAAAGAGTAATCCAGGACAGAGGGGACATGGGACAAGGGACAACTCAGACATGTTCTTTGTATGTTAAACTTCAAAATTCTGTGTGTTTTATTACAATCCAACTCATATTCACTGAGAAATTAGTCTAACTAGTCCAGCAGCGCAACAGACAGCAGGTGCACCGCAAGAACCCTGGTTCAAAAGACGCATCACTACTGTGTAGTATATATGTCTCATGTTACAACGTGGGCACCTGCGGTTTATTTACAGGTGCACTTGCGAGGACCCCCAATCTCTGCGTTGTGTGGTGTGTAATCTACTGGTCTAGGGCCAGCAGTGCGGTCAGGGAAAACAGGACTCTTGATGATTTCGAAGCATAACAGTCCTCGTTTATTGGCTTTGTGAAACACTAAGAACTGCCTCACTTTCAAGTACCATAACTTATGACAAATATGACAAAAATACAATATTTTCACCAAATGCACTATTTTATACATGCTAACTGCACATTTTAAGATAGCACATTTACATGACAAATAAAATACTCAACTTAATTTAAAACTTGGAAACAGCTTAAACTTTTAAACCTTTTCATGAATCAAATATTTGAAGAAAGAATAACTTAATTATGCATTTGATTTGCGAGACAATCAGGAGCCCTTCTTACCTTGTGAAACACAAAGACGAACTGCAGCTAGCAGTAGCTGCGGAGGGCCTTCACAACAGTAAAACAAAGTTAGAGCTCCCTCTGCTGGCGTACAAACAAATTACATCCTTATATCCACCTCCAACTTGTTTGATGGCATCCCAGACATCACAAGCTAATCACAATAAACACACCCTCTATCACGACCATGAAAAAACAAACGTCAAACCAAAATACGGCCCATAACTTCCAACTTTGTGTGAAGCTCTTGTTGAGGGCCTTGATGACAGCCCATGGTTGCCCCAGTCATCACAGGCTTTAGGAGTCTAGAGGCTGACCACCTGTAGAATCTGATCAGACATGACAGCAGTGGGTGATCCAGCACTCGTAGGGGGTTCATTTTCGGGCAACATGGTCCTGCATGACCTCGCTAGGTGCTCAGGTCTGCTACAACGATGGCACACTATTGCAGCTTTTCTGCTTGTGTCTCTGGTTCCTGGATTTGACCTGAATGGAAATGGGGGAGGGGTTAAGTTCAAACTGAGCAAGCTTGTTTGTGGTGGTTTGAACCTGGCTGTAGGCTTTCTTTTGTCTTGGCTGCTGGTGGAATTTCTTTGCATCTCTGGCAATGCTTCTAAGCTCAACTTGCAGCTCTCAAAAGCTCAGCAATCTCGGCTTCATAGGTGAAATCCTCATAAACACTTCCTCTTCCTTCTTCTCATGAACTGTTGCTCCAGTTTTGCATCATGGTCAAACGATTGGCCTCAATTCTGCACATCTTCGACCTCAATCAATATGGCTTCTAAGTCAATGGCGAAAGAACAGGCTGTCTCCCCAGTGCATTGGGTTATAATACATTTTATTTTATTTAAAAGCGCCTTTCAGAACACCCAAGGACACTGTACAAGAGAATAAAACAACAGAATAAAACAACAGAATAAAACCCACAGTACAGAACCTGATTAGGAGTGACGAAGTTATGATGGTGTAGGATTGTCTGACAGGTGAGTTTTGAGTCTGGATTTGAAAAGTGGAAGGGTGTCTATGTTGCGGAGGTCAGGAGGGAGAGAGTTCAGAGCTGAGGAGCAGAGCGGCTGAAGGCTCTGCCCCCCTTGAAATAAGACGGAAAGAGGGGACAGAGAGCTGGAGAGAGGAGGAGGCCTGAGGGAGCGAGAGGGAGTGGAGATGTGAGAGGAGGTCAGAGATGTACGGTGGAGCCAGGTATGGATAGCTTTGAAAGTATTTAGGATAATTTTGAAGGTGAATCGTTGTTTTATGGGAGCCAGTGAAGTTGTTGAAGGATGGGGGTGATGTGATGGCGGGAGGGCGTCCTGGTGATAAATGCGGGCTGCAGAGTTTTGGAGAAGCTGCAGTTTCTGGAGGGATTTTTGGGGAGACCAAAGAGGAGAGAGTTACAATAATCGATCCGGGAGGTGACTAGACTATGGACAAGTATGGCTGTGGTGTGAGGAGTGAGAGAAGGACGGAGACGAGAGATGTTGCGAAGGTGGAAGTAGGCAGAACGAGTGATGTTGTTGATGTGGGAGTGGAAAGAAAGGGTGCTGTCGAGGATCGACACCCAGACTCTTGACTTTGAGGGGAGGGAGGACAGTGGAGTCATGTGATAGAAATTGTGAAACTGTTTGATTTGAGAGAGTGGAAGGGTGCCTACTGTAGGACTTCGGTTTTAGAGCTGTTGAGTTTGAGAGGAAGATTTGAGAGAACCAGGAATTGATTTCTCGCAGAAGAGGGTAAGAAGGCTGGTGGAAGTGATGCAGTGGGTTCAGAGAGAGGTAGAGCTGGGTGTCATCCGCGAGCAATGGAAATGAATGTTGTGTTTACGGAAGATGGAACCAAGAGGGAAATGTAGATGATGAAAAGAAGGGGACCCAGGACAGAGCCCTGGGCACACCAGCTGGACAGGGAAGAGGTTGGATTGGTGGGATTTCAGTTGTATGAATTGACTGCGATCGGAGAGATAGGAAGTGAACCAAGAGAAGAGAATGTGGGAGATGCCAATAGATTTAAGCCTATGGATGACAGTGCTGTGTGAGATGGTGTCAAATGCTGCTGTTAGATTCGAGGAGGTGAGAATAGATAGTAATTAGAGTCAGAAGCTATGAGGAGATCATTTGTGATTTTAAGAGTTTGCAGTTTAGTGCTGTTGAACGATGGAACGGAACCAGATTGAAAAGTTCATAGAGCGCTGTTTGAAGTGAGTATGGGTGTGAAAGTTTGAGAGGCGATACTTATTTCAAGAATTTTGGATTAAAAGGGTAAATTAGAGATGGGGCGCAGAATTATTGAAGTTGTTGGGATCTAATCCAGGTTTTTTCAGAAATAGGGGTAACAGAGGCAGTTTTGAGTGATAATGGACAGTTCCGGAGGTCAAGGATGATGGATGATATTAGAAATGAAGGGGCAAGCAAGATATGGTAGGCAAGATTTGATGAGAGCTGTGGGGAGAGGGTCAAGGTGACAGCTGGAATTTGGGTTCTCCATAAAAATCGGCCAGTGGTTAAGATCTCTGCATGTCACCATACTCTGCTCGCAGTTCATCAAAAGCCCTCTCAGGGATTTGTTCAGCTGGGGGGAGATTTATAAACGTCTGCTAGACCTCCGCTCAAGTGTCGTAATGGTAGCAAACTGAGGTGGAATGGTAGCCCTCCTGCATCTAGGAGATACTGCATCAGAATCAGAATCAGAAAGAGTTTATTGCCATTGTCAATGAACAAAATTCAAAAACATAGGAATTGTCTCGGCCTTAAGGTGCAACATAAAACACTGAGTAAATAATAAACAACATATATTCAATCAAAAGGGCATGCATTAGGAAACAATTTAAAATTACTATACAATAAAATAAAAATAGGCATTTCTATGTACACAAGTTTACAGTTATGTTAAAGTTATAGTGCAGAAAGTGACAGTGCAGTAGTGGTTGAATATTGCAGTTAAAGTGACAGGTGTTTTGAAGTGTTTCATGAGTCCAACAGCAAGAGGGAAAGAAACTATCTTGTGCGGGAGGTTCTGGTCCGGATGACCGTAGCCTCCTGCTAGGGGAGTGGTTAAAACAGACCATGTCCAGGTGAGAAGGTCAGCTGTGATCGACCTGCTCGTCCAGAGCCCTGGAGACGTACAGGTCCTGCAGAGATGGAAGTCTGCAGCCGATCACCTTTCTCAGCAGAGCGCACAATGCGTGTAGTCTCTGTTTGTCCCTGGCTGTGGCTCCAGCGTACCACACGGTGATGGAGGAGGTGAGGATGGACTCAATGATGGCGTGTAGAACTGCACCATCATCTGCGCTGGCAGCTGGCTTTCCTCACTGCCGCAGAAAGTACATCCTCTGCTGGGCCTTCTTGATGAGGGAGCTGATGGAGGCTCCACTTGAGGTCTGGTGATGGTGGTGGCCAGGAAGCGGAAGGAGTCCACGGTGGTGATGGGGGAGTCTGTCATGATGAGGGGGGCTGGGGGGCTTGGCTTTCCTGAAGTACGATCATCTCCACTGTCTTCTGGGCGTTGAACTCCAGATTGTTACGCTGCACCAGGACACCAGCCGGTCCACCTCCTCCTGTAGACGGACTCATCCCGTCCGAGATGAGCCGATGAGGGTGGTGTCGTCCGCAAATCTTGATGAGTTTTTACGGAGTCGTGGCTGGAGTGCAGCAGTTTGTGTACAGGGAGAAGAGCAGAGGAGAAAGTACACAGCCCTGTGGAGCTCCTGTGCTGATAGTCCGAGTGTCTGAGACCATTCTTCCAGCCGCACGCACTGCCTCCGATCCGTCAGGAAGTCAGTGATCCACCTGCAGGTGGAGTCAGGCCACGTTGAGCTGGGAGAGCTTGTCCTGGAGCAGAGCAGGGAGGATGGTGTTGAAACGCAGAGCTGAAGTCCACAAACAGGATCCTGGCGTAGGTTCCCGGGGATCCAGATGCTGCAGGATGAAGTGGAGTGCCAGGTTGATGGTGTCGTCCACAGACCTGTTGGCTCTGTAGGCGAACTGCAGGGGGTCCAGCAGGGAAGGTGAAGGACTTGAGGTGGGGCAGGACCAGGCGTTCAAAATGACTTCATGCTACAGACGTACTCGCGACAGGCTGTAGTCATTAAGTCCAGTGATCCGGGGTTTCTTGGGGACAGGGACAATGATGGCAGACTTGAAGCAGGCTGGGGACATGGCATGACCCCAGGGAGTGTTTAAAATGTCTGTGAAGACGCGGGGTTAACTCTCGTGCGCAATGTCTTAATGTACGGCAGAGACGCCGTCTGGTCCAGCAGCTTTTCGGGGGTTGGATTTCCGAAATAGCCTGTGAAACATCCTGTTTCTGAAACTGCCTGAACTGAGAGGGTGGTGGG
This sequence comes from Chaenogobius annularis, assembly GCA_015082035.1. Classification (NCBI taxonomy): domain Eukaryota; kingdom Metazoa; phylum Chordata; class Actinopteri; order Gobiiformes; family Gobiidae; genus Chaenogobius; species Chaenogobius annularis. The sequence continues at coordinate 1,337,265 of BJKM01000059.1, forward strand.
GGAGGTGGGGGGGACCAGGTTTGGGTTGGCGGAGGTGGCCACCGTGGGGGAAGGGGTGGTCACATCAAACCTGGAGTAGAAGGTGTTAAGTTGCTCAGCCAGTTTTCGATTGCATGTCTCTGATCCAGTCTTCAATCAGGATTCTGCACTCTGCACCTCCACTGAACATCTGCACATTTTTCACTTGATGTATCTGAGTGAAGCTAATCGGACCAGGGTGAATTGGAGGAGGCACATTTGTCTCATAGGCAACCCTTTGAGGATAGACGTGAGACTGCATGTGGTATGAAGCATGTGGGCTTGGTTAGAGCTCTGAGTAGCTAGAGTAGTGGACATGTGATGGATAGGCATCGGGAGGACAGGCTGTGGAGCTGACATGTGAACAAGGTAAGCAGAATGAGATAACTGTTTGGAGGATGCCTGGATTTGTGGGGGTGAGTACATGGCTTGGGGGTGGAGGGGGGTAACTTGTCATTGTTGGTACCTGCATAGGGGCTCCACCAGCCGGTGTGTTGAGGTGATGCAGCTGTGCTGGGTTAGAGTCTGGAGGTGTGGGCAGACCACTTGATATTCCAGGCTGGTAAGGGTTGATGCTGATGGAGCTATTGCTGTGAGGACTAATTAGGTTTCATTGAGTTATTGCAATGAATCCTAATGAGTCCTCACAGCAATATCGCCAACAATATGTGTTTTGTCCAGAGGCTGAATGTTCTCGTCTGCCACACCCCTTTGTTCTGAATTTAGGTATAACTTTGGCCTCACTGCAGGGGGGAGGGTTGACATGGGGCATCCAGGGGTATCTTCATGGAAGCCTTGCATATTTGTTTGCATTGTGATCTGACGTTTCACAGTGATTAAAAACAGGCATGTTAACACAGACGCTAGGTTGGGCTTAATTTCAAAACTTGGAAACAGCTTAAACTTTTAAACCTTTTTTATGAATTAAATAATTATTGAGTGCCTTAATTATGCATTTGATTTGCGTGACAATCAAGAGCCCTCCTTACCTTGTGAAACATAGGCTGTCTCAATTCCGGGACTGCATCCTCCGAAGGCTACATTTGAAGGCCGGTTGCTTTCAGGTAATCCTCAGCCATGTAATTTGTTCAGGATTCCTCTTGGAAAATTGGATGTTTCCCTCTCTCTTGGCTTTCACAGGTCGCATTTCTTGTCCGATTTTCGTCATTCAAAGTTCAGTTTGTAGATATTTCCCGTGTGATTCCTGGACTTGCTATTGGTAGTCTTCCATGGCAACTAGGGCTTTATGATATCATCGGCATGGCATCGGCATGTACAGAACATGTACAGAAATTGCAAAAGAAAACTGCACTTTGTGTTTTTATATAGACGTGTGAAAGTGAAAGTGCGTTTTGTTTTTTGCATTGGCAGTCACTCACAATGGCTTCCTGCCATTGCCGTTTCTAGTTATTATATTTTCCACATTTATCCCTGTTTTTCGGTGGGCCGCACAGGTTGCATTCCTTGTCCGATTTACGCCATTCAAAGTTCAGGTTGTAGATAATTCTCTTCTGATTCCTGGACTTGCTTTCGGGTAATCCTCAGCCTTGTCATTTTCTCAGGCTTTGTCTTGGAACATTGGATGTTTCCCTCTCTCTTGGCTTTCACAGGTCGCATTACTTGTCCGAATTTTGTCATTGAAAGTTCAGTTTGTAGATAATTCTCGTGCGATTCCAGGAATTGATTTTTTTCTTACAATTTTCCCTATCTCTTAAAGTGGCGGAATGTTGGTTATATTGCGGGATGTTGGAGGTTTGTGACATCATCGTCATTGTCATCAGAATCAGAAAGGGTTTATTGCCATTGTCAATGAACAAAGTTGACAAAAATAGGAACTTGTCTCGGCCTTAAGGTGCAACATAAAACACTGATCAATAATAAAAACAGCATATATTCAATCCAAAGGGCATGCATTAAGAAACAATTTAAAATTACATTTACAGTTGTAGAGCAGAAAGTGACAGTGCAGTGAGTGATTGAATAGTTGTAGTTAAAGTGGCAGGTGTTTAGAAGTGTTCATGAGTCCAAAGGCAGAGGGAAAGAAACTATTCTTGTGGCGGGAGGTTCTGGTCCGGATGGACTGTCGCCTCCTGCCTGAGGGGAGTGGTTCAAATAGACCATGTCCAGGGTGAGAACGGTCAGCCTGCTCGTCCCAGAGCCCTGGAATATATTGACGTGTGAAAAAGTGCGTTTTTTTTTTTTGCATTAGGCAGTCACTTGCAATGGCTTCCTGCCATGCCGTTTGTTGTTTATTTTTATTTCTTATCTTTACTATTATTTTCTATTTTATTTTTTTTCTTCTTCTTCTTCTTCTTGTTATTATTATAAATGATATATTTTTTTGACCGTTTTGTCTTTTTTTTTAACTTTTCATTGTATTTATTAATAGGTTTTTTTTTTTCCTTTTTTTCTCTGATAGTTAATGAAAGGGGAAGACACATTAAATAGACAGCCTTTGTTTCCACACCAGAAGAGAACAGGGAGCAAAAACTTTAGCAAAGCATTTGCCTAGGAACTATAATAGGGGCATAGGGGGCGGACTGGGGTATGTGTTATGTGTTTTACTGTATATATGTTTGTGGACTGGGGGATCACAGCTCTTTTTTTGCGTGTTTATATTGTTCTGTTGTAAAATGAGCACGGGTACAAGAATGATTTCAACAAGTTTAGCACAATGACATCTGAAAAGTTCTTTTAATGTTGATGGCATACTGGGTCCAATTAAACGGTCAAAGATACTGACAAAGATGAAAAAAGAGAAAATTGACATCATATACCTACAAGAAACACATTTAAATGATTTAGAACATCAAAAATTGAAAAAAATTGGATATAACAGACGCTACTATTCTTCATACAGGGGCAAACATAAGAATTCAATTCTGAACTCAAGTAGAACAGCCTTTGATCAAAGTTTTGAATATAAAGACAATGATGGCAGGTTTGTACAGGTCAAAGGAACCATTAATGGAGTGTGTTTACCCTGATAAATGCATATGCTCCACCCGGAAGTGATCTCACTTTCTATACTGAAATTGTGGACCTAATTGCAAACCACCCTGAGGGAACCCTTATTAGTGGCAGCGACTGGAACTTACGTTCCAGCCGACATTGGACGTCTCAAGCTCTCAAACTACTGTTAAATCTATAAATAACAAATTTTGTAAATTAATACATAATGTATGGCTGATAGATATCTGGAGAGAGATGAATCCCACTGCATGCCAATATACACATTTTTTTGAACCCACATAAGATCTATACCAGAATATCCTACTTTTTTATTTTCAACAAAGACATGTCCAAAATCACAGAGGCAAATATAGGTACAATAGATTTAAGTGATCATGCCCATATTTACATCACTGTAGATCTGGAACAAAAACAAAAAAAAACAAATTTTGGAGATTTAACACCAGTTTACTCAATGACCCACAATTCGTAAAAATGTTGACAATTCAATTCAATTCAATTTATTTTTGTAACGCCCAAAATCACAACAGTAGTTGCCTCGAGGGGCTACAGTGGAAAACAAAATAAACAGTGTTCATAGGGAACAAGGACAAAGGACGTTGAGACATACGTAGAGGAAAATGACAATGACAACCCATTATCTGGGATTTGAGAGGCAGGGTAATTGCTGTTGCCTCGGCCAAAAAGAAACAAATGCAGACAAAATTTAACGATTTACATAACAAACTAAAGCTGCTGGAAGCTAAACATGCCGAAAACAAAGATCTGCAAATACTACAAGAAATTAAAAAGACAAGGGGCGAGATTGATGACCTGGACTCAAAGGAAATAATTAAAAAAAATGCTCATCACCAAACAACCTGGAAGCTTAGAACACAACAGGCAGAGAGAACAATTTTTGAAATACGAGATAGGCAGACTAACACAACGTTAACCAAACATGACCAAATACAACAATTTGAATCATTGTACAAAAAACTGTTTACCAGACTATATCAGGAAACAAAGAAGAAGAAATACAATCATTTTTGGATACTCTCAACTTAACTGCCATGACCAAAGAGCAAAACAAAAAATTAGGCGCCGGAATAACAATTACTGGAATTCAAAGTGCAATCAAAAGGTTGAAAAACAATACATCTCCGGGGAGTGACGGGTTCACCTCAGAGTGGTATAAAGCTCTGAAACACACTTACTCCTTTGCTCCTATCAACATTTAACTGGGCCCTTAGAAAAGCTCAGATCCCTCCGACTTGGAAGGAAGCCATCATATCTTTAATACCTAAAGAGGGGAAGGACCGACTTGAACGGGCCTCATATAGACCAATCTCTATTCTGAATGTGGACTATCGTATATACACTTTAATCATGTCTAAAAGAATGGAACAAATATTGCCAGGATTAGTTCACTCTGATCAGACTGGATTTATTAGCAAACAACAAACCCAAGATAATATAAGACGATCCTAACACATAATGAACCACATACAGAAACAACAAAGCAAAGCCGTAATAAGTCTGGACGCTGAAAAAGCTTTTGACTCTGTTAGCTGGCCCTACCTATTTAAAGTACTAACCAAATTTAAAATAAATTATTTAATAATAAAAAATATTGGGGCAGATGACAGACTCACTGACCTTGGAAAGAGGTGTGTGCTTGGACCCCTCTATTGTTAGCCCTGTACTTGGAACCATTAGCTCAATATATAAGACAATATGAAAAAATGTATGGTGTTTCAATTGACGGGACAGAACATAAAATAGCCTGCTATGCAGATGATGTCCTACTATATCTGAACAAACCAGAAATTTCCATCCCCAATGTGATGCATTTCCTCCATGATATTGGTCCAATGTCTGGATACAAACTGAATATACAAAAAACTGAAATTCTTTCTTACTGGCAACCCCCTCTGTCCCTTAGAAAAATCTACCCATTTAAATGGCAAACAGAATCCTTCAAATACGTAGGTGTGGTCCTCCATAAAGAAATAGCATGCCCCTGTCTTCTCCAATATGCAGAAAAATCTTGAAAATTGGAATCTTATCCCATACTTAAGTCTAAATCAAAGGATTGAAATTATACAAATTAATGTTCTGCCCAGATTTCTCTATCTATTTCAGACTCTCCCGATTGCTATCCCCAATCTCTTGTTTGACGAGTGGAATAAAACAATCTAAAAATTTGTATGGCAGGGCAAGAAACCTCGAATCCAATTTAAAACTCTACAATTATCAAAAGAAAAAGCAGGTTGGGGTTTACCTTGTCTGAAAAGCTACTTTATTTCAGCCCAAATCAGAGCCTTGCTATACTTATGTGACCCCAAATATGAAGCCCAATGGAAAAGCTACCAAATAGAACTGACCTGAGATTCAAGTCTGGATTACAAAAGGAATAAAAGTCTTTTATACCTGGATTACAAAAAATATTAAAATCTACCAGATTGTAAAAGATAATCATATGAAAAACTTTGATTTGTTAAAAGAATCCTTTAGGTATTTACAAATAAGGAGTTATTACAACCAAGAAATTAAACAAAGTAATGACCACTATAACCCTCTGACTGAAATTTTCATTAAGGCCTATAAATCAGAATTTACAAGGGGAATAATATCCAAACTATATCAATGCATTACTAACCTGGATAGCTACTCTACTGAATATATTAAAAATAAATGGGAAAAAGTGGGTAATTTTGTTCTGACGGACGAGGAATGGGAAGTTGTCTGTATATCCCAGTGGAGAACCACAATACCCATATCTGGAGGGAATTCTCTTGGAAATGTCTCACGTTATTTCATAACTCCATGTCAAAGTGACCATTACTCACAGGGAAATGCTGCCTGCTGGAGAAAATGTGGGAACCAGGAGGCAAATCACTACCACGTGTTCTGGGACTGTCCTGTTGCTAAAAATTATTGGACTGAAATCATCAAGGAGAGACTGTACAGACTGTACAGACTGTACTTGACATTGCCATCCCATCAGACATCAGAACGATGCATTTGGGCCTCAAAACTCCTACCATGGACACAAAACATGAATATCTCTGGAAAATAACTCAGAAAGCAGGAAAAAAGCCATCACAAGGAGATGGATGAAACAAACTCCCCCGACGATCAAGGACTGGACTGACATTGTGACAGACATTAGACATTTGTTTGTTGCATTGTGTTTGGTTGTTGTGGTGCCTATGTTTGTGTGCTGTGTTCAACCAGAGAGCAGTGTAAACAAAAGTAGAAATACAAGAATCATTTAATGTTTAATACACTGTCATCTGAAAAATTATGAATAGAACCTTTTCATGTCAATGGCATGCTGGGTCCAATTAAGCGGTCAAAGATATTGACAAAGATGAGAAAAGAAAAAAATTATATTATATACTTAAAAAAAACCCAATTAAACAACTTGGAACAACAAAAAATAACTAAATTTTTTTTATAACAGACATATATTCCTCATATAGGGGCAAAGAGAAGATTAAAATACAGAGAACACGACGTGTCCCCTGGACAGTGCTTTCACTGTCCACTGACGTCTTCTTCTACAGCAGGGGTGCCCATTACGTCGATCACAATCTACCAGTCACTGGATGCAGTGGCAGTCGATCCCTGAGGCAGTCGATACCAAAGCAAAGTTTATTGGTTGTCGCTAAGATACAGTGTATACACATGCTGAGCGAGTGTATCTCATGGTACGCACATGGAGGTCCCCATGAGCCATGAGTTGCAATCAGCGCGAGGAGGCTACAGTTGCGATTTTGTCCGCTTTCTCAGTGAGTTTCGGCAGGAGCACACCACGGCCGATCAGCGCTGAGCAGCCGCGGAAACGTAGAATGCTCACATGAGCGAGGAGTGAGGAGAGGGAGTCAGGCCGAGGAGCAGGAGGAGACAGGTACGTTTAGGCTCTAAGAGCTGTTTCTGTCCTTCACAGAGCAGTTTGTTATTGACGCGACCCAAAGGAAAGCTGACTTTCTCGACGTCTCAAGCCCCGCCTCCCAGCGTTACCATGGAGCTTGTCTTATTATAATAACTAATATTATAGTTAAAAAGAGCTTCAAGTGAGGTGATTATAAGCTTAACCTTCTAATATTTAGTCTAGCTATTATTTTATTTTCAAAATAGTCACCTGTAGTCATGTCAATTAACAGATTTTTTCTCCCATGCTTTATATTGCTCGTCTATACATGTTTCTATAGCTGGTTATTAAAAAAAAGTACTATAAATCTACAGGTAGATATTCAGGCTTTGCCGAATCTAGAAGCTTGCACGCTGTGTGGGCACCCCTGTTCTACAGTGTGTCAATCGCTTGCACTTTCTGCAAGAGTGTCCCTTGGTGGTTGTAGCCAGTAAAAATCTATACATTAACCGCACCATTGTATCGGCCTCAGGGTTCAAAGCGTGGGAAAAAAGTAGTCCAAAACGTCTTATCCAATCATCTTGTTCTAGTGTATAGCTTCCAAAACAATCCAGGAGCCGTAGCAAGCAAGACCTTCAGGTGTGATTTTGGATTGCTTAAATAAATAGACTGGTACAGTTCACTTAAGACAGCGGAGAGACTTCTGGACCATCCTAATCCTCTCCAAATAAAACCAGTGGAAACATTGCTGATGTAAGATTTTAGGTGAGATGCTGTTGTCTTGCATGCATGTTCCACAACATGGCATATAACGTAGCATCTCCATGGAGACAGGAAGTGAAGTCTTTTTGGCCTAGTCTATAGTTCAGTAGCTAATAGGACCTCCAGTCAACATGAGCCATGGCACTGCCCATCGGCTGCAGCTATGCTCTTCTCAAAAATACAAAAGAATAACTCCAGACTCCCTCAAATAGTACCAGACTTGCCAGGTTGCTAAGCGAGCAAAAGGATCAGCATCAAACATCACGTCTACATGGATGCCCCACACCAGAAAAGTTTGTATGGTACAGCCTCCACTATTATTTGTACAGGGACAGTGCACAACAATACATTAACCATAGGAAAATAAGCGAGTGTTAGTTATAGCATGAATGCTGATTTACACATGCAGTCCCTGAGCTTAATGGTGTAAGTCACGTGTCAAACGCAAGGCCCGCGGGCCAGATGTGGCCCGCCAGATGTTTTCATCTGGCCCGCCGAACATTTCCTGTTTATAATTATTCATTTCCAATAGATATATCGCGTTTTTATTGCTAGAACTACAATTCCCACAATCTTTTGCAGCCGCGGCCCCTCCTCCGCGCTGCTCCTCTGCGGCCCCTCCCCCGCGCTGCTCTGCTGTGTGCCGCCAGCTCAAGTGCCGAGGGACAGCAACCAGCGACATTCATCGCAGCAGGTTTAAAATCGAACACACCGGCAGCGATGACCTGTAGCGCTGTGCCCCAGGGCAGATCGTGGGAAACACGAGGAAAATAGAAAAGAGGCGGTTTTGTGGACGTTAGAGCTGTGCTAAAAGCGGCGCTAATGTGAAGCTAACAACAAGAAAACAAACTTCTTTGCTGACAACTCTGTGAGGAAAACATCCCAAACCAGTGCAAAACCTGGACAGATCATGAGCCACAGGTAAAAACACAGGTCAGAGTGTAATAAAGTCTGAACATGACAGAGTGAAGCTGCTTTGAGCTCTCATTTGATTCACCACATGAATCATTTGTCACTAAAATAAGCTTAAACTGTAAAAATAGTGAGCTCATATTGAGTTAGTGCAGCAACATTAACATGTCTGTGATACAAACATTAATATCAGAATCATATCACACGTCCATGTTCCTGTTCCTGCTGCTGCATGAATATGGACTCAGTGTCCACATAGAACTATTACTAGGCTATATAACATTTGTTATATTTGTTATTGTTTCATTTTTTACATTATGTTCGGCCCGCGACCCAGCCTGAGCGTCGAAAAGCGGCCCCTGACCCAAAATGAGTTTGACACCCCTGAAGTACTGGAAATACAGATTCAATGTATGCCGAAAAATGTATTACAAATAGGTATATAATATAACATGATATATTACAGGCGTGTAGTGTTTCAGAAATCTCATGATTCGGCTTGATTCTCTATTCCATTCACCACAATCCTGTGTTTTTTTTCTTTTTTTTCCTCTTTTAATTCTTTTTATTAAATAAACAAGAATTAAATAACTAGCCTAATTGAGTATATGAGATTTGGGTTTATATCATATAGAGCATAAAATCTTTTATATTTGAATTAAATAGATATTTTTCTAATGAGGTGAACCGCTTGATGCTTTTAGTCTGTGCTAATCATATTCCACGTGTGAGATTCTAAACTGCATAAACAAGTGTTGTTTAGAACTTGTTGGATTTATTTACTCAGATTTACTTACACACTGTACATGTACGTACTCTGTCCAGGTGCAGTACTCCGTCCCTGCGTATATGTCCGTGTGTGACACACACCGCCTCTCGCTCAGTGTTCTGCTCTCTTTTCGCCCATACACAGAGGAAGTTTGAAGCGGCTAGAATAGTTTCTGACTCGTCAAAGCTGTTTTGTGCATGTTGCGCGATGTGCACATAAGCATGTTTGAGAGGAGCTAGTTTCTATTGTTCTTATTTGTCCGCGTGACATTATATACTTGACCACATCTATACAATCAGTGTCTATACAATCCATTCTTGGATTTCAAACACACATTTCCGCCAGGACCGTGTCGATCTTTGTGTCTACTGCCTTTGTAATATTGTTAGTTATCTCCTGCAAAGCCGCCATAATCACCGGGTCTATCTTGCCTCAAGTCGCCTCCACAGTCGAGTCTGATCCGGGGGGATGCGGGGCTAACTAGCTTGGAGGTAGCATTTCCAGGCCAGTTCTTGGTTGCATTTTCCTTCGTTTTCCTAGACATGTTCCCGAAATAAGTATCCAAGCTCAATATATGTCTGCTCCCACGTGGAAATTTCGGGTCTCCCCTGGTGAACTCGTAATATAGACAGATAAATCCAATGGACTTGACCGCAGCCCAATAGCCACAACCAAGCTAGGCTGCCATCATCCTGGACGTCCCTCGAAATTGTGATTTTTGAGTTTTATTAGATTAGAATAGATTAGATTAGCCTTTATTGTCCCTGTTGGGAAATTTGTCCTCTGCATTTGACCCATCCTTCAACCAGTGCCGCTGGGGCAACCTGTCAGGAGCAGTGGGCAGTGCAGTGCCCAGGGACCCCTCTCCAGAGCTTGGGCTTGGCTTGATCAGGACTACCACCTTTGCTGGAGGATCTTTACCTATTGTGGATGTTTTTGGGTTGATGGGGGAAACCGGGGTGCCCGGAAAAATCCCACCCGGACATATGAAGAAACATGCAAACTCCACACAGAAAGGCCCTGCAGTCGAACCCGTGACCTTCTTACTGTGAGGAGTGCTAGCCACTATGACGTTATAGACAGAGATTCAGAGATCTTCTGTGCTGTTTCTGAGTTCATAAATCATCGCCAAACTTCTTCTGTGCATGTCTGCCTCACATTGTGTTCATTGGAACTGCATGCCTATATTAGCATGTTGGAGCAAGTTAGGGTTTGGTTATTCTGGGTTAATTTTGGTAATTCTGTCTACTGCCAGTAAATGGACGGCGCAAATACTGATGATGGAACACCAATCAGATATAAAGTTAATATTTATGTATTTTCAAAGTTCAAAATAAGATGCCTAAGTAAATGTACTCAAGAGCATGTTTAAAGGCAAAACATATACTTCATGATTAAAGAAAAGTTCCGCAGTGCATCTTCATGTTAGATCATGATCTATGTCGCTCACTCACCTTTTTTTTCTGAACCCTGCTAGCACACTTGTCAATATCATGGCATTGATTAACAGGGTGTAGGCAAGTAGGGGCAGGATCAATACTATGTGAAGGATAGTTCAGTCTGTGAGGTAATGAAATTAATAGGCCTTGGGTCAAACTCAATTCTGTAGCAGACCTGGTCCATTCCTGTAGATTATTACAGTTGAGATTCTCATATACTGTTGTCCATTTGTTTGTTTTGCTCAGTGAAGTGAAACACACATGATTCAATATTTAAATGGACCAATGTTGAGGTGTGATAACATAACAGCTATGGTTTTAGGCATTGAAATAACTGCATCAACTTAATTTGACTGACTTTTTCCATGAATGATTGTGTTTGCATGGGTTAGCAAAGAACTAAAATTGTTGATACTTAAAAGGGCTTGCTCTAATGGGTTTGTTCTCAGATACTCCAAGTTCCAGAGCAGTTCTAGACGGTTGGTAAAATTTCCTCTGCATTTGACACATCATTCAATGCCTGCATTCAATGCTGCGTTCCATTTCACAACCTGGGAGAGAGATTTTCTCAGAGTTCCTCTATTCCATATGTAAAATTGGAGCATAATTGATCATTACATAGCTGTTTATGTGCTGTAAGGACTCAAATTAAATAATGAAAAAAAGTACTATCAATATTTTAACTGTTGGATGTAAAACTGTTTCCAAACGCAGGTTGCAGCCATGTTGTATTTTCTAATTTGGATAAGCTCTGTGTTCTGAAATGTTGTCCGAGTTTCTAAATGGAATTCCGATATGTAAGGCTGTTCTAGTGTAAATTTACATGGTGGAGCTCTGAGAACAACCGGAACGCAGCATATGTCAGTCATTTACCTTATTTCCAGAAAGTCCGTCTGGGTGCTTCCATCAGACATATCCCCCCTCCAGTTGTATATTTGTTAACATAGGGCTGCCGACCTCGAAATAAAATCAGTTCTACACAGACTAAAAAGTTGTTTTCAGGCTGCCCTAAAAATCAGTGCTTTGTTAACATTTTACACAAATCAATGTATGTTATAGCATTTTAGTGGCAAGACTTTTCATTCGTTCTCCACTTAAATGAAGTTCCCTTTTGACCAGAAGTGCCATTACAACGGAAGTGCCAATTTGTGGCAAAAAGAGGCAAAAGTGGGTGAGGCGGAAACTATAGGGATCTAACGAAGCTTCGTGTCACAGTAGGCATCATGCTCGTGTCTCGATCCGCCTCGCCATTAAAACGGCACTCTGAACACGCCTTGTATCTCCACACTAGACAAGGCAAGGCAAGGCAAGTTTATTTGTCGAGCACAATTTGTACACAAGGCAATTCAAAATGCTTCACTCAACAGGAAAACATGCCTTAAAAACACAAAGACATGACAAAAATCACATATAAACTTTAAAAAAAGACATGAAAGAGAAGAGTGCAAAGAGGATAATTTCAGTCATATGCACAGCTAAACGAAACCATTTTTAGCTTGTATTTGAACATTGCCAAAATAACACATCTACAGGAAGACTGCTCCTTATTGGGCGGCAGTAGCTCAGTCTTCTGATCTGAAGGTTAGCATTAACATCCTGGTAGGGCCACAGGTTGGCCCACAGGTTGCCTGTGTGAACGCAGCTGCCTCATGTGAATACTGCTGTTGTGTCCTTGGGCAAGACACTTAACCCGTACTGACTGGTTCGAGTGCCTTGAAGGTAGAAAAGCAATATATAAATGTGACAGTTTGTGATTTTAGCTACATAAAACTGAAACTCAGATTCCCAATGTTTAGTCCTGACTCTGGACACCAGCAGGAGGCCGGTCCCTGAGCTCTGAGAGTGTTCATACAGCGCTAACATGTCCGAGATGTACTTTGGTTCTAGGCCATGGAGAGACTACACAACCAGAGCTGCTTTAAAGTCTATTCTCTGAGCCACAGTGAGCCAGTCCAGAGACCTGAGCACATGACTAATGTGATCATACTTCCTGGTTCTGGTCAGAACCCGAGCAGCAGCGTTCTGGATGTACAACTGTTTTACAGCTCGTTTGGAGAGGGCAGTGAGAAGGCCGTTACTGGAGACTAATTCATGGATAAGTCTCTCCAAATCTGGTTTAGACACTATACTTTATATCTAAAATCAACATTTAACTGTAAAACTGTACATACTAAGTCTATTTTTATCTTATTAGTAAATTTGAATTGTTTTTCTTTAAGGCATGCCTTATTTGATATATTTCTCATTACTGTTCATTGTTGTATGTTGCACCTAATCACCAAAGCAAGTTCCTAGCCTGTGAATTTTGTTCACTGACATTGGCAATGAACCTTTTCTGATTCTAATTTTGATTATGTTTTAGATGGTAAGCTGCCATGTGGCAAAAGCTGATGTTATTGATATCGTCAGTAGCTCAGTGGCAGAGTGCTCGCCTTTGGATTCTGAAGGTTGGCGGTTCAACCAAATCCCACTCTCTCCTGCTGGTAGAGTAATCAGATCCAGACCCTCAGGTTGGCAGTTTGATATGTAAAGCGCTTTGTGTCATGTAGACCTGGATCCCGGAATATTTCAAATTTCCAGCAAAAAGGCACCGTGCACATCACTCGCTGGCTCCCAAACTGGCCCCGAACTAGCATCCAAGACATACTATGTGGAAGTTCCACAACTTCAGTGATAAACTGCATGCAGATCTCTTACCACGGGCCAACCCAAATCAAACAAGCCCCACGTCTCTTTCTTCAACGACTACTCTTCTAGAGTGGTCAATTTCCTACACCAGAAGAGGCTTTGGCATTTGTGAATTCACTACCAGATCAAGTCTGACTTAGGGACCTCGCAATGTCCCAGCGTACCGTGTCCTTAGACAAACATACCAAGGTCCCCTATCCTTAGACCCTCCTTTTTGGCAAAATACACACATATACTAGAATAGTACCTTTGTCAATAAAGGTAGGTCCAAAATAACAGAGGTAGATATAGGTACATTAGCTCTAAGTCATTAAGCCCCGATTTACATTACTGTAGATCTGAAAAATCTAAAACAGACAGTATGATACAGGGCTGTGCTTAGTCCCCCCTGTTATTCGTTTTGTACTTGGAAACACTGACCTAATATGATGTACTACTATATTTGATCAAACCAGAAATTTCCATTCCCAATGTGATGCACTTCTTTTCCGATTTTGGGCCAATGTCTAGATACAAACTGAAAGTACAAAAAACTGAAATTCTTTCATACTGGCGACCCCCTCTGTCCTTTAGAAAAGGCAAATGGAATCTTAAAAATGTAGGTGTGATCCTCCAAAAATATCTATCAGCAGTCTTAGAGGACAACAATACTCCTCTTATCTCTATTATTAAGAATGATCTTGAAAAAGTCTTATACTTAATCCCATACATAAATCTAAGTCAAAGATTGAAACTATAAAAATGAATGTTTTTCCCAGATCTATTCCAGACTCTTCCTATTTCCATCCCCAACTGGTTGTTTGATGAATGGAATAAATCAATCTCAAGATTTGTTTGACAAGGCAAGAAACCTTGTATCCAGTTCCAAACATGTAGTTAATCATTGTTAATCATTGACTGATGTTCAGAATGTGGAACACGTCTCAACCTTCTACTCCTCCTGCAACCACTCCTCCACCTGCCCACTTTTCTCTCTTTTCCCACGTGATTGCCACTTCCATTGCGGGAATTCCGTTGGGGTTAATTGGAGAATGAGGGGAAAGTTTTGGCGCTTTATGCTATAAAGTAGATTGATTTGTGTAAAATGTCCGATATTCATGTGACCATCAAGTCAATTATGCACCGATTCCCTGGGCGGACCAAAAAGATGTATTTTCTCTCGAGGTCAGCAGCCCTATGTTAACTAATACATCCAAAAGAAGGATTACATAGCATGGCGGCGCCCAGACCGGTTTCCGGAATAACGTGAATACAGGCTTATCCCAGCATCTCTGGTTGTCTCTGCACTCTTGAGCACCACCCTGCCACCTCTCTTTCGGCTTCACCTTAACACATCACCATCTAACGAAGGGGGGGTTCTGAATTGGCTAGGCTGATAACCTGAGATGGGGCCCTCATCCTGAGTCTCTACCCAGCCAACTCTAATCGATCTATCATCAATCTATCATCGATGTTATCATCATCATCAAGATCATTGTCATCATCACTATTATCAATAAATATTCCCTTGTTTTCCATTGTTGTTGCGTGTTTCTTGCCAATAAATTTACAACTATCAAAAGAAAAGGAGGTTGGGGTTTACCTTGCCTGAAAATATACTTTATTTTAGCTCAAATCAGAGTCTTTCTGTACTGGTGTGACTCAATGGAAGCTCAATGGAAAAATATTAAGATTAATGTTGTGCCAGAGGTCCCTTTACGTGTCGGATGAAAAACTGTGGAATCACTTGGAGGAGCTGGAGAATCCTTGAGTAAAATCTGTGTTTACAACCTGGAAAGAGCTAATCAAAACAAAAACTAAACAAAGATGTCCAAATCTGGTTGGCTCATGATTAGAGCACAGATCTGAGATATATAAAGTCTGGATAACACAAGGAATGAAGATTTTCAACCAGGTCATAAAAGATAATCAAATGAAAAGCTTTGATATGTTGAAATAATTTTTTGACCTGGAGAAAAAATACTCACTTACAAATAAGGAGTTCAAGAAATCAAACAGGGCAACATTTATTATGACTCTCTGAATGACATATGTCATATATGTAAATCAGAACTTTCAAGGGGAATAATATCTAAATGATATACAAGTATTAACAATGTGGACAACCACTCGCATAATCACATTGGAGGAAATTCTGTTGCTCAAAAGGAAAAAACAGAGGAGGCTTTGGTGTTTGCGAATTCACTACCGGATCCTGTCTGATATTCTTTCCTTTTTTCCCCTTTATTTCAATGAAAGGGACCTGGACTGAACTGGAGATATGTATGTTCCAAATTTTGTATGTAAATGCCCAGGTGAAAAATGTATATTAACCATACCGGAGGGCCTTTTTTTTTTTTACCTAGAAAATGTTTTTCCCTTCATCTCTTTTTGGATCAGTCTGTGAGCTCTTTGCAATTTTTTGGCATGAGCTCTTTTTTAATTCATTTTTTTTAAGTTTGTTTGTTCTATTGTGTTTTATTGTTGTGGATGCTATGTTGTGAGTTTGTGTTGAGTTTGAGAACTGTGTAACAAAAGTAGACTTTGAACAGAGTTATGAACATGAAGATAAAGATGGCAGATTTGTGCTGGTCAGAGGAACTATTAATGGTAGTGTGATTGCCAACCACTCCGAGGGAAACCATGTCAGTGGCGGCAACTGGAATTTACATGTTCAGCCGACATTGCATGTCTGTAGCTCAAAAGTACTGGTAAATCTATAAATAATACATTTAGTAAATTAATACATAATGTAGGGTTGATCGATATCTGGAAAGAGATCAATCTAATGTCCACCAAAATATATATATGTATATTTATTTATATCTTTATTTATTTTTTACAGAGGCGGACATAGGTACAATAGATTTAAGCGATCATGCCACTGTAGATCTGGAACAGAAACAAAAAAAACACACACAATTTGTAAAAATTATGACAAAGGACATTGAGACATATGTAGAGGAAAATTACAATGGTCTCTCCCCAATGGGCCTGGGCCCAAAAAAAACCAAAAACAAAGGCGGGAAATATTTTATGATTTACAGAACAAACTAAAGCTGTTGGACACTAAATATGCCAAAAACAAGGATCCTCAAATGTTACAGCTAATTAAAAAGACAAGGGATGAGATTAAAGACCTAGTGTCTCAATTGATGGAACAGGGCATACAATTGCCTGCTACTGTTATGGGAAATGACTGAATGAAGCGTTGTGCTTTGTGCGAAACAGACCTTGAGATCATAACAAAGTTTCACTTAGTGTCTTATACAAACTGGTTTCATTTATCTCTCCTCCTTGCCCAACCCTTCCCATTCGATGTGAATACCTAATCAGCACAGCCTGATTTACATCTCTCCCTCTCTTTGATGCAAAGACTTTAATTTTTCATCAAATAAAACACACAAAATATATATTCGGTTTTCCTTGGATGTCTGCATTAAATGTTTTATTAATTTCCATAACACTATGCATATGACGTCCTTCTATATCTGACCAAACCAAAAATGTCCAAACCCAATGTGATTTCCTTCATGATATTGGTCCAATGTCTGAATACCAAAAACCTCCTTTACCCATTTAATTGGAAAACGGCATACTTTAAATATTTAGGTGTTGCCCTCCATAAATGTAGTTGATGATGTTAATCATTGACTGAAGTTCAGGAGCGGGACTACTCCTAAACCTCATATTCCTTGATACGCAGCGAGAATGTGTCCTATCAAAATTATGCAGACGACGCGTCAACAGATCAGTGTGTGGATGAAAAACAACTCTCTCCAGCTAATCTCAGACAAAACTGAAATCATCGTCTTTGGCCCACGGAAAGAAAGAGAAAGTGTTAACAGTCACCTCCAGAGTCTCGCTCTAAAACCTACAAATCAAGTTAGAAATCTGGGGGTAATAATGGACTCAGATTTGAATTTTGGGAGCTGGGAGTGATCAGAACACTACAACACAGAGCACAAGAGGTGCCCACCAGCTCAGAGGGCAAGAGGAAAGAGGAAAAACATGTCCGGAATGCTCTCTCAGCCTGTGGATACCTGACTTGGGCTCTGAACAAAGTGAAGAGAACCAAAAAGCAGATCCAGATCCATCATCACTATTATCAATAAACATTCTCTCATTTTCCATTGTTGTGGCGTGGTCCTTGCTAGTGAAGGAACTATCAACAACCTTAGAGAAAAACTGTACTCCTCTTTTCTCCACTATAAAGAAAGACCTAGAAAAAAATGACTATCATCCCACACTTAACTCTCAAGTCAAAGGATTGGAACTATAAAAATTAATGTTTTGCCCAAATTTATCTATCTGGTTCAGACTTTTCCCATTTCCATCCCCAACTGGCTTTTTGATGAGTGGAATGAAGCAATCTCAAGATTTGTATCTTGCAAAGCTAGAAACCTTGAATCAGATTTAAAACTCTACAATTATCAAAAGAAAAAGGAGGTTGGGGTTTACCTTGTCTGAAGAATTACTTTAATTCAGCTCAAGTCATGCTGTATGGGTGTGATCCAGAGTATGAAGGTTTTGTACCAAACAGAACTGACCTGAGATGCAAGGATTGGATTACAAAAGATATAAACGTTTTTCACCAGATTGTAAAAGATAATCACATGAAAAGCATAGATATGTTGAAAGAATCTTTTGGCTTGGAGAAACAGGACTTTTATAGGTATTTACATACAAGGAGTAATTATAATCAAGAAATTAAACAAAGTAGTGACCATTATAACCCTCTGACTGAAATTGTCATCAAGGTTTATAAATCTGAACTTTCAAGTGGATTAATATCTAAATTGTATCCTCCCTGAACCGACATCTTAACGTGGTGGAGGGGTTTGAGCGCCCGAATGATCTCAGGAGCTATGTTGTCCGGGGCTTCAAGCCCCTGGTAGGGTCTCCCAAGGCAAACAGGTCCTGGGTGACGGGTCGGACAAAGATCGGTTCACAAGCCCCCTATGATGGAAAAAAAAACAAGGCCAGTTACGTCGCCCGGATTGGCGTTACCGGGCCCCACCCTGGAGCCAGGCCTGGCGTGGGTGCTCGACGGCGAGCGCCTGGTGGCCGGGCCTTTCCCCACGGGGCCCGGCCGGGTGCAACCCAAACGAGTGACGTGGGGCCGTCCTCCCGTGGACCCACCACCTGCAGGAGGATCCATAAGGGCTGGTGCGGAGGGATCTGGGCGGCAGTCGACGGCAGGGGCCTCGACGACCGGATCCCCGGACGCAGAGACTAACTCTGGGGACATGGAACGTCACCTCGCTGGGGGGAAAGAGCCTGAGCTTGTGCGGGAGGTTGAACGGTTTCGACTAGATATAGTCGGCCTCACCTCCACGCACAGTTTGGGCACTGGAACCCATCCTCTTGAGAGGGGCTGGACGCTCCACTTCTCTGGTGTTGCCTGCGGGAGAGGCGGCGGGCTGGCGTGGGCTTGCTTATTGCCCCACAGCTCTGCCGCCATGTGTTGGAGTTTACCCTAGGGAACGAGAGGGTCGCATCCCTACGCCTTCGGGTTGGGGACAGGTCTCTCACTGTGGTGTCGGCCTACGGGCCGAACAACGGTGCTGAGTACCCGACCTTCTTGGAGTCCCTGGGAGGGGTACTGGACAGTGCACCGACCGGGGACTCCGTTGTTCTACTGGGGGACTTCAACGCCCACGTGGGCAACGACAGTGACACCTGGAGAGGGGTGATTGGGAAGAACGACCCCCCCGATTTGAACCCGAGCGGTGTTCAGTTATTGGACTTCTGTGCTAGTCACGGACTGTCCATAACGAACACCATGTTCAAGCACAAGGGTGTCCACCAGTGCACGTGGCACCAGGACACCCTAGGCCGGAGGTCAATGATCGACTTTGTTGTCGTGTCATCTGACCTCCGGCCGCGTGTCTTGGACACTCGGGTAAAGAGAGGGGCGGAGCTGTCAACCGATCACCACCTGGTGGTGAGTTGGAACCGCTGGCGGCGGAGGAAGCCGGACAGACTTGGCAGGCCCAAGCGTACTGTGAGGGTCTGTTGGGAACGTCTTGCGGAGCCCGCTGTCAGCAGGGTCTTCAATTCATACCTCCGGGAGAGCTTCTCCCAAATCCCGGGGAGGCTGGGGACATTGAGTCCGAGTGGACCATGTTCTCAACCTCCATTGTCAATGCGGCTGCTCGGAGCTGTGGTCGCAAGGTCTCAGGTGCCTGTCGCGGCGGCAACCCCCGAACCCGGTGGTGGACACCGGAAGTAAGGGATGACGTCAGGCGGAAGAAGGAGGCCTATCAGGCCTCTTTGGCTTGTGGGACTCCTGAGGCCGTTGACGGGTATCGGCGGGCCAGGCGTGCCGCAGCTCGTGCTGTCGCAGAGGCAAAAACCCGGGTCTGGGAGGAGTTCGGGGAGGCCCTGGAGGAGGACTATCGGTCGGCCCCAAAGAAATTCTGGCAAACCGTCCGGCGCCTCAGGAGGGGGAAGCAGTGTTCCACCAACACCGTTTACGGTGCGGGTGGGGACCTGCTGACCTCGACTGGGGATGTCGTCGGGCGGTGGAAGGAGTACTTTGAGGACCTCCTAAATCCCACTGTCACGTCTTCCGAAGAGGAAGTAGAGACGGAGGACTCGGAGGCTGACTCATCCATCACCCAAGCCGAAGTCACTGAGGTTGTTGGCAAACTCCTCGGTGGCAGAGCTCCGGGGGTGGATGAGATACGCCCCGAGTACCTAAAGTCTCTGGATGTTGCAGGACTGTCTTGGTTGACACGCCTCTGCAACATCGCGTGGCGGTCGGGGTCGGTGCCTCTGGACTGGCAGACCGGGGTGGTGGTCCCTCTGTTCAAGAAGGGCGACCGGAGGGTGTGCTCCAACTATAGAGGGATCACACTCCTCAGCCTCCCTGGTAAGGTCTATTCCAGGGTACTGGAGAGGAGAATCCGACGATCCGACCGATAGTCGAACCTCGGATTCAGGAGGAGCAGAGTGGTTTTCGTCCTGGTCGTGGAACACTGGACCAGCTCTACTCTCCATCGGGTGCTCGAGGGTTCATGGGAGTTTGCCCAACCAGTCCACGTGCTTTGTGGATCTGGAGAAGGCTTTCGACCGTGTCCCACGGGGTGCCCTTTGGGGGGTGCTGCGGGAGTACGGAGTCCGGGGCCCTTTGCTCAGGGCTGTCCGGTCCCTGTATGACCGGAGCAGGAGCTGTGTTCGCATTGCCGGCAGTAAGTCAGATCTATTCCCAGTGCGCGTTGGACTCCGCCAGGGCTGCCCTTTGTCACCGGTTCTGTTCATTGTTTTTATGGACAGAATTTCTAGGCGCAGTCAGGGGGCGGAGGAGAGCACAGGATCTCATCTCTGCTGTTTGCAGATGATGTTGTCCTGATGGCTCCATCAAACCTGGACCTGCAACATGCACTGGGACGGTTTGCAGCCGAGTGTGAAGCAGCTGGGATGAGAATCAGCACCTCCAAATCTGAGGCCATGGTTCTCGACCGGAAAAAGGTGGCTTGCCCTCTCCAGGTGGGTGGGGAGTCCTTGCCCCAAGTGGAGGAGTTTAAGTATCTCGGGATCTTGTTCACGAGTGAGGGAAGGATGGAGCGTGAGATTGACAGGCGGATCGGTGCAGCGTCTGCAGTGATGCGGTCGCTGCATCGGACTGTTGTGGTAAAAAAGGAGCTGAGTCGAAAGACAAAGCTCTCGATTTATCGGTCAATCTACATTCCTACCCTCACCTATGGTCATGAGCTTTGGGTAGTGACCGAAAGGACAGGATCGCGGATAGAAGCGGTCGAAATGAGTTTCCTTCGCAGGGTGGCTGGCGCTCCCTTAGAGATAGGGTGAGGAGCTCAGTCACACGGGAGGAGCTCGGAGTAGAGCCGCTGCTCCTATACGTTGAGAGGAGCCAGCTGAGGTGGCTCGGGCATCTGTTCCGGATGCCTCCTGGACGCCTCCCTAGGGAGGTGTTTCGGGCATGTCCCACCGGGAGGAGGCCCCGGGGAAGACCCAGGACACGCTGGAGGGACTATGTCTCTCGGCTGGCCTGGGAACGCCTCGGGATCCCCCCGGAGGAGTTGGAGGAAGTGTCTGGGGAAAAGGAAGTCTGGGAGTCCCTGCTGCCCCCTCGACCCGGCCCCGGATAAAGCGGAAGAAGATGGATGGATGGATGGATGTATCAATGCATTACTAAACTGAGCAGCTACTCAACTAAATACATTAAAAACATCCCAGTGGAGGACCACAGGGAATTGTTTTCCAAAAATGTGTCACTTTTCTCATAACACCATGTCAAAGTGCCCATTATTCACAAAAAAATGCTAACTGTTGGAGAAACTGAGGCAACCAGGAGGCAAATCACTATCACATGTTTTGGGAGTGTCATGTTGCTCAGAAATATTGGACTGAAATTAATTATGCGCTGCACACTGTTTTTAACATTGCCATCCCTTTCAATTTCAGAACTATGTACTTGGGCCTCAGATCTCCTGCCATGGACACAATAAATTGATATCTTTAGAATGTACATGTGGCGGCGGGAAAAAAAGGCCACAAAGGACACAAACATCACCAACGATCAAGGACTGGACTCACATTTTGACAGACATCAGACTAATGGGAAACATTACATCTAGACTTGAAATGGACAACTTTGATAAACTTTGGACAAAATGGGACATGTATGTGAGACTTGTTCCGTAATATTATTTATGTTGTATTGTATTATACCATTATTATTATTTCATTATTTCTATTAGTATTATTGTCCTGCTCTCTGGCCTTGTTTGTTGTCTTAAATTTAAAAATTTGAAATAAATAAATACAAAAAAATCATTATTTATTTCCTCTCCAATATGTGTTGTAATCCGATGTGTAATCGTCATCTCGCAAAATAATATACATAAATAGTTACTACACATTTTTTTATTTGTTCATCCTGGGAAATATCAATGTAAATCCAAACTTTACGATTACTACAGATTCCACAAAACAACTCATTATTCTGCTATCACTCATTTCTCAGAACTAATTTCTGAGCCCTTTCAAATTATTTATGTGAATGAAGATACAACACTGAAACATATTTCATTACTACTACTAAAATGTAAAAGCTTACAAAATGTATGAATTAAATACAATTAACTGTTCATAAAACAATTATTTTTTCACCAAAATTTAAAGACATAAGTTACAGTTCACATTAGACTTGACAGGGCATTTGTTTCAAGCTGTTTTGAATCATGTAGCCTCAAGGTCAAACAAAAGAGAGATGGTGTGTGGACTCTTGTCCAGCTGGCTTCATTCACTATAATGACTGCGTAATGACGACACAGTGCATGGCGCAGCACAGCAGAGCAAATGGGGTGATGGGGCATCAGCCTGTTACCTATTTCTCTCTGGACCTGCGCTTGTGCTACCGTTGAGCCTCTGCCGTTATATATGTTCTGTCATGCACTACTATACTAATGTGGCTAATGCCTATGAGGAGCTAATGACAACAAAAGCAGACATTTATGACCAAACATTTATTTTGAACTTAAACATAAATAAAAACAAAATCACTGCATGTTTAAATTAAAATAAAAGTCTCACTTGGTCCAAAGTCTGTCGAATATGTCCATTTCCAAATTAAGACCAAATGTAATTTTTTCCATTTGTCTGATGTCTATACGACTATGTCAGCCAAGTCCTTGATTGTTGGTGAGGTTTGTGTCAGCCATTTCCTTGTGATGGCCTTTTTTCCTGCTACTAGTAATATGTTCCAAAGGTATCCGTTATTTGTGTCCATGGCAGGAGTTTTGAGACCTTAGAGTGCGTTGTTAATTTCAGTCCGAACACAGGACAGGACAGTGCCAAAACACGTGATAGTGGTTTGCCTCCTGGAGGCCATAGTTTCTTCAACAAGGAAATACTCCTTGTGAATAATGGGCAACAGAAATCCCACCAAATATGAGAGAATTTAGACGCAGCAAAATGCACACACAGAGTGCGGACATGCGATATACGGTGGTCTGCAATTTAGAACCTGCCGCATTGAAATGAGATTTTTGTGGGCAGACCTGACCATCTTTCTGTGTGAATATCATATCACAAATGTTACAACGTAACACTCACTCGCTAAGCATAATCTCAGGAGCAGATCGAATCGGATGTGAGACACAGGGAAATCAGCTCCCACAGAGTAATCAAGGACAGTAGGGACAGCTGTGATGTGTTTTCTGTTTGTTAAACTTTGTTAAACGAGGCGCAGCCGATGCACCGCGGACCACGGATTAAAAAGACAACCGGCGTGTGTAAATATATCATGTTATTGACAGGTGTGGCCCGTATATATATGTTTCTTTGTAAATTTCGTTGGAGCGGCTTTTATTCAGGAGCACTGTATAGCCCGAAAAGTACGGTAGTAGTGTGGCTGCCTGAATCATCAATATATTTATATAATTTAGATATTATTCCCTTTGAAAGCTCTGATTTATAATTTCATTAATTTACCGAATTTCTTATTTATTGCTCCTCCAGTGCCCCTCGAGTTTGACACGTCCAGTATAGGTTAAATGCAAAGATTCCAATCACCGCCACAGATTAGGTTTTCCTCACAGTGGTTTGCAATCAGGTCCATAATATTAGTATAAAAGTTGATATCACTCCCTGGTGGAGCATACACATTCAATGAAGTAAAAACATTTCCATTAATAGTGCCCTTAACCAGTTCATATCTGCCATCTTTGTCTTTACGTTCAAAACTTTGTTCAAAGGCTATTTGTTTCTAAATCAATATTGCAACTCCCCCCCTGTGTTTGCCTCCCTGTGTTTTTATTATTGTTTTATTTTATAGTTAGTTTTTTATATTCTATGTCACTTAAATGTGTGTTTATTTTCTCATTTTTATTAATATTTTTTATTGTTTGCTTGGGTTAATATGCCGTTAAAGGAGGCTACTTGTAACACTTCCAATGCCATTGGGTTGATTGTATTGACTTTCAAATGCAAAAGGTAAAATGTAAAACAAAAGGGAAAAAACCCAAAACCTGATCATATATATGAAAGATCGCAAAGAGTAGGCAAGTCCATTCCTAATGAAGGGTCCCCAAAAGTCTCCCTGTCAATGTTCAATTCTGTGTTTTGCATTTTCTCTTGGAATACATTTGCCTCTCCTGGTGTTTTGAGCATGTGTTTTTTTAACCAGAAGAATCACTGAGAAAGAAAACCCATGCCTCAATTTTCTTTTCTTGAATTCTTCACATGGTGAAGAAGGTGGTTTATCAGCTGCTTTTGGCCCCAGTCGATGTTCTGTCGTCTCTATTGTAATGGGGGGACTGCAACTCCAGAGCCTGAAATTAGCGCCGGGATAACCTTCTCAAGGACACTTTCAGTGTTGTCCCCCTCTTCTTCCTCTGGTAGCCCCGCAAGTCTGATGTTGTTCCTGCGAGACCTGGACTCCAACTCCAGGAGTGACAAAGTGAGGTGTTCACTCCGCTCGTCCCTAAGGTCTATTGCACACCTTACATTTAAACTTTCATTTCATTTCTACAATAATCTATTGGTAAGATGCCCACACATATGTCATGTTTGTGTTAGTCTTATTAGTTTTTACAGTTGATTCATTAAAATAATGTATTAATTTAATTAAAAACCACGCAATCATTATTAGTTTATCTATTTTATTGTTGGTTCTTTTGTTTACAGCAGTGTTTTGTCAATTTGATTTCATACTAACCTGGTTCATATAATGTCCGCCCATCTATTTCCTGGTTTTAAACCCTGTCCTGGTGATGTCACTAATGACATCACCAGAATCTACTATTTGGAGAAGGGGTATTCAAGATATAATTATGTGGGTAAAATTGTGATTTCTAGCCTGAAGTCATAACTGGAAGTTTTAACTTACAAATAAAATAATATTGTGAGGGTTAATAAATGAACTTAATTGGCCACATTTTCTGGTTTTAACTTTTTTTTATTTGACTCATTAAACTGCAATGCAATGACAACTGGAATACACAAACTTGGGGAAACTGTCCATTATTCACTATCACAACAGTCCTACTTTCTAATCATTCTGAAACCAATAGAAAATGTACGTTGCATAAATTTATCACTGTGAGAGCTATTTTACAATCCCATCCCTGCAGTGTCCAAAACAGTCCAGTGATAACCCTCTACTCCATGTGCCGACCTATTAAAGCTTATCCCAGCAAACTTTCCAGGGAGAATCTATTTTCTATTTGTTCCTCCTGGGAAAACACAGGCAGATAGCTTAAAAGCAAGTGGAACATTCAGACACCCCTCCATGCACATATCTATGTGTGTAAACTAGGCCAATCCTCATGTGCGTCTCATTTAGCCTAGAGTCTGAAGCACAATGAGAAAACAACAAGCAGAATGAGAAAACAACTAGATCTGCAAAATGTATAGCCTACTGCTTAAATATTGAGCGCAGGCTACTTAAGCACAATTCAGTTTGTAATTTGTGAAGTGAATTGAAGTTAAAAGCACAGATTCCATCACATACAATGTGCCAAGCATTTAACAACCATCTTGGCACCGTTGGTGGGAAACTCGGAACATCATGTGGAAAACACACATACTTTTGTGGACAAAGTGAAACATCTCCAATTGGACGCAGATGACCCAACGGTTTCATATGATGTTGTGTCCCTTTTTACCTCCATCTCGACTTCTGAGGCAGTAACAGCAGTTAGGACGAGACTGCAGGAAGACACCACCTTACAGGAAAGAACCAAACTGACACCTGAACACATCTACAAACTACTAGACATCTGTCTTAACACCACATACTTTAAATTCCGGGGACATTTTTACAGACAGATTCACGGCTGTGCCATGGGCTCACCCGTCCCTCCCATAGTGGCCAACTTGTACATGGAGCATTTTGAAGCATTCAGGCATTGCTCCAAGTCCGTTACGTGGATGACACATTTATGACAATCAAGAAACAAGAGCTGAAAGCCTTCTCAGAGCACATTAATACAGTGGACCCACATATCAAGTTTACAAGAGAAGATGCAAAGGAGAACCGCTTGGCCTTTCTTGATTGTTCCACTATCAGAGGAGAGGACGGAAAGCTCCAGATAGAAGAATATCGGAAACCTACACACATGGATCATTACCTGCTCTTTGGCTCTAACTACCCACTAAAACATAAGCTGGGAGTGATCAGAACACTACAACAAAGAACACAAGAGGTGCCCACCAGCTCAGAGGGCAATAGGAAAGACGATAAACACATCTGGAATGCTCTCTCAGCCTGTGGATACCTGGCTTGGGCTCTTAACAAAGTGAAGAGAACCAAAAAGCAGGACAAAAGGGACAAAAGGGAAACAGACACGAAATCCCTGTTTATTTTAAACCAAGCAACACAAAAACTGGTTCACCCTAAGGACAAGATGCCTACACAAAAACAGAGTAATGTAGTGTATTCTATCCAATGCAGTGAAGAAAGTTGTAAAAAGCGGTACATAGATGAGACAAAACAGCCACTTCACAAGAGGCTTTATCTTCATCTTATCTGATCTTATCAATCTGCATCTTCATTTTAAAGCCACAAACCACTCTATTGAAGAAAGTGAGGTGGAGATTCTAAGCAGGGAGAAAATATGGTTTGAAAGAGGAGTTAATGAAGCAATCTTTGTTAACAAAGAGAATCCTTCCTTAAACCGTAATGGAGGTTTAAGATTCAACCTTCCGGTTGTTTATAATAGTGTGTTGAAACCCTGGAGGCACCAGGGGCATTCTGACGCTAATCTCTGATGCTAATACTCAGGTACTCAGTGAGGGGGGGAGCGAAAGTCAGTTTCCAAGAGATCTTACAAGAGATAGATGGCGCATCTCAGGACTGTTAGTAAAACAAAGAGATTAGTCTCAAGTGAAACCAAAAACTCCCTTTATTACACAGAGGAGTTCCCAGACCCGTTTCACAGATTGAGAATGACTCATGTTTGAGAGTCAAAACGTTTTGTTTTTCTAAAACAGGGTCCAGATGAATACAACTGAATCTTTTTCTACAATTTAAAAGTGAAGTTAAGAGGGAGTAGACTTTACTTGTAATAAAACCTTTCAATGTCCCCAGAGTCTCTAAACGCACAGTAGGAGGTAGAGCATTTAGCTATCAAGCTCCTGTGTTATGGAATCAGCTCCCTGTCCATGTTAAAGAGGCGGACACAGTCTCTTAATTTAAGACCAGGCTTAAAACGTTCCTCTTTGAAAAAGCTTATTGTCACGCCAATTAAGGACAGTAATAAAAATCTACAGTTTCCCTTCTATGCTGTCCTAGGAGCAACTATACTGGGGAAAGTATTGCAGCATGAGCACTCTGTTCCGCTTCCTCCTACTTTTCAACAATATTTAATATTTTATTTACTTTGTAGTCTGTTCATTACTGTTCACATCTTTTTCTCCTTCTTGCATTCCCCCTGGGGAGTGGTACTGTTTCAGGCACACGCTAAATCCGGATGCTCCTCAACTGCCTGGTGAAATGGTCTCTATTCCAGATCAACGGCTCTTTATCAGCAGGTTCTTCATCTGCTTCGAAGAACTAGTTCTACTCCTGACTAGTTTCCAGCTCCACAGTGTATGTGCAAATTGAAGTGCGTCCGCCTGCCCGTCCATGGGAGTCAGATCTCTCCAGTAAGGAACTTCTCGAGGTTTCTACTTTTTCCCAAAGAGGGTTGGTAGTTTTTCCTTGCCGAGAAGGAGGGTCTAAATTGGGACATTTGTCTTCCTATGAACATTGTTTAATCTGTTTTTCACTGTCGCCCTACAAGGCCACTGCTGTTGTGAATTTGGGCGTTACAAAAATAAATTGAATTGAATTGAACTGCAACTAGGGCTGGGCAATTATTCGAAAGATCGACAGTTCAAGATCGAGTTATGTGAAATTGTCAATTATTTGGGTGGGTTTTTTAATTGAGAGGTCCACAGTTGATACTCTGCCAGTAAAAACATGTGGTTTTGAGCAGAGGTCAAACTTGTTTACTTTGTTTTTGGATTGCCCAAATAAAATATAATTACATTTTTATTTTTATTTTCCATCCATCCATCTTCTTCCGCTTTATCCGGGGCCAGGTTGCGGGGGCAGCAGTCTAAGCAGGGACTCCCAGACTTCCTTACCCCCAGACACTTCCTCCAACTCCTCCGGGGGGATCCCTCCAGCGTGTCCTGGGTCTTCCCCGGGGCCTCCTCTCGGTGGGACATGCCCGAAACACCTCCCTAGGGAGGCGTCCAGGAGGCATCCGGAACAGATGCCCGAGCCACCTCAGCTGGCTCTGTTCGACGTGGAGGAGCAGCAGCTCTACTCCGAGCTCCTCCCGCGTGACTGAGCTCCTCACTCTATCTCTAAGGGAGCGCCTAGCCACCCTGCGGAGGAAACTCATTTCGACCGTTTGTATCCGCGATCTTGTCCTTTCGGTCACTACCCAAAACTCATGACCATAGAGTGAGGGTAGGAACGTAGATTGACCGGTAAATCGAGAGCTTTGTCTTTCGACTCAGCTCCTTCTTTACCACAACAGTCCGATGCAGCGACCGCATCACTGCGGACGCTGCACCGATCCGCGCTGTCAATCTTCACGCTCCATCCTTCCCTCACTCGTGAACAAGACCCCGAAGATACTTGAACTCCTCCACTTGGGGCAAGGACTCCCACACCCACCTGGAGAGGGCAAGCCACCTTTTTCCGGTCGAGAACCATGGCCTCAGATTTGGAGGTGCTGATTTTCATCCCAGCTGCTTCACACTCGGCTGCAAACCGTCCCAGTGCATGTTGGCAGGTCCAGGTTTGATGGAGCCACCAGGACAACATCATCTGCAAAGAGCAGAGATGAGATCCTGTGTTCTCCAAACCGGACCCCCTCCGACCCCTGACTGCGCCTAGAAATTCTGTCCATAAAAACAATGAACAGAACCGGTGACAAAGGGCAGCCCTGGCGGAGTCCAACACGCACTGGGAACAGGTCTGACTTCAATTCAATTCAATTCAATTTATTTTTGTAACGCCCAAAATCACAACAGTAGTTGCCTCGAGGGGCTACAGTGGAAAAACAAAATAAACAGTGTTTCATAAGGACTTGGTAATGTCCCAGCGTCCTGTGTCCTTAGACAGATGTCCCAAGCTCCCCTGTCCTTAGACCCTCCTTCTCGGCCAGGAAAAACTACCAAACCTCTTTGGGAAAAAGTAGAAACCTGTAGGAGTTCCACAGTGAAGGAGAGATCCGACTCCCTCGGACGGACAGGCGGACGCGCCTCAATTTGCAGATACACGGTGGAGCTAGACCCACTCAGGAGGAGAACCAATTCTTCGAGGCCGATGAAGAACCGTTCATATGTAGTAGAGACCGTTTCTCCAGGCAGACCGTTTCTCCAGGCAGCTGAGGAGCGTCTGAATCCACAGGTCACCGATGTGCCTGCTCCACTCCCGTCGGGGAAGTGGGAGAAAAAGAAGGAAAAAGCGATGAACAAATTTCCAGTGAAATTAAATATTAAATGTTGTTTGACAGAAAAGTAGTAGGAAACAGAGGATAGTGCTCAAGCTGCCATACTTCCCCCAGTATAGTTGCTCCTATGGCAGCATAGCTGGGAACTATCGGTTTTTTTTATTTCTGTTCCTAACTGGCCTGACCATAAGCGATTTCAAAGAGGAACGTTTTAAGCCTGGTCTTAAATGAAGAGACTGTGTCGGCCTCTTTAACATGGACAGGAAGCCAATTCCACAACATAGAAGCTTGGTAGCTAAACGCTCTACCTCCTACTTTGCTTTTAGAGACTCTTGGGACCACCAGAAGTCCAGCATTTTGAGAGCGAAGTGCTCTGTTTGGATGATAAGGTACTATAGCCTCTTTGAGGTAGGATGGGGCCTGGTCATTTATGGCTTTGTAAGTCAGGAGGAGGATTTTGAATTTGATTCTAAACTCGACAGGGAGCCAGTGAAGAGACTCGAGCACCGGCGTAATGTGCTCTCTTCTTTTAGTTCCTGTTAGTAATCTTGCTGCTGCATTTTGAACCAGTTGAAAGCTTTTTATGGCGCTTTTAGGGCAGGCTGCAAGCAGGGAGTTACAGTAGTCTAATCTAGATGTTACAAAGGCATGGACAAGTTTTTCAGCATCGCTTTTAGGCAAGATTTTTCTGATTTTGGCTATATTACACAGATGGAAATAGGCTGTTTTTACAGGCTTTATTTATGTGTGCTTTGAATGAGAGCTCTTGGTCAAATAAGACTCCAAGGTTTCTTACAGTGGAGCTAGAGGCTACACTGACGTTGTCCAGTGTGACTATCTGCTCAGATAAAGCATCTCGTAGATGATTAGGGCCTAGTACGATGACCTCGGTGGTTTTTTCAGGGTTAAGAAGCAGATAATTAAGTGTCATCCAGGTTTTTATATCCTTCACACAAGCACCAAGTCTGTCTGCTTGATCGGTCTGATCAGGTTTCATTGATAAATACAGCTGTGTGTCATCTGCATAGCAGTGGAAGTTAATGCTCTGCTTTCTGATAATGTTACCTAACGGCAGCATATAAAGAGTAAACAGAATTGGACCGAGAACTGAACCCTGTGGCACACCGTAGGTTACTTTAGAACAGGGTGAGGAGCTCTGGTTTATATTAACAAACTGGTACCTATTCGATAGGTAGGATATAAACCAGCTGAGTGCTGTCCCTCTGACACCTGCATCAGATTCTAACCTCTGCAGTAGAATGTTGTGGTCGATTTGTGTCGAACGCTGCACTGAGGTCCAATAGAACCAGGATTGAGACCAGTCCATTGTCAGCAGCTAATAACAAATCATTTGTAACTTTAACTAGTGCAGTTTCAGTGCTGTGGTGGGATCTGAACCCAGATTGGAAAACTTCGAATAAGTTATTGTCCTGTAGATGGCGACAAAGCTGTTTAACTACAACTCTTTCAAGGATTTTAGAGATAAAGGGTAGAATTGAAATAGGTCTGTAGTTTTATCAACTGGTCAGGATCAAGATTAGGCTTTTTCAGAAGCGGTTTAATGACTGCATGTTTGAAGGACTGTGGAACATAACCACTTTTTAGTGAGGTATTTATTATATTAAGAATATAATCTATAATTAGGGGGAGAATGTCTTTGAGGAGTCTGCTTGGAATCGGGTCTAGAATACAAGTTGACGTTTTAGAGGACATAATGGCTGAAGTTATCTCAGTTTGATCAACAGATCAACCTTTCTAGTGTTACTGGTGGATTTATATGGGACACTAGTTTTTACAGATTGGGCTTGTTCAGGGCTAATAGTGGGAGTAGTTTCATCTAATTTATCTCTGATTGTTTTTATTTTATTGTTAAAAAAATAGAAGAAAATCATTAGAGCTGAGAGTTGCTGGGATTGAGGGCTCTACTTCGCTGTGACAGTTTGTTAGCCTGGCTACAGTGCTGAAAAGAAATCTAGTGTTATTTTTGTTGACTTCTATTAAATTTGAATAGTATCTGGTTTTTGGCCTTACGCAGAGCCTGCTTATAGGACAGTAGGCAGATTTTCCATGCTTTTAGGGATTCCCCCGAATGGGAGCGACGAAATGGTCTTTCTAATTTTCTAACTCTTTGTTTATGTGAACGCAGTTCTTCATTGTACCATGGGGAGGCACGTTTTGGCCTAATGACCTTCTGCTTTAGCGGAGCTGCAACATCAAGAGCGGACTTCACAGAGTTCATGGTCAAGTCGACAAATTGATCACTTACACTGGGACTAAGGCTGTTCTCGGCAGGATCACATGACATGTCGCTGAATATTGGTTCTATTATTTCTTTGAACTTTGAGATAGATTTTTCCGATATTGTCCTTTTCATTATGATTTTATTTTGTGGGGTTGGATAATCTTTTAGAACAAACTGAAAGGTGATTAGGAAATGATCTGACAGTATGGGGTTTTGAAGGAAGACAATGAGGTCACTAATCTCTATTCCGTATGTTAGAACAAGATCTAGAGTGTGCTTGTGACTGTGAGTTGGTTTATTTACATTTTGCGCAAAACCAATGCTATCTAACAGGGCGTTGAAAGAATTACTGAGAGAGTTATCGTTCATGTTCACGTGGATATTGAAAACTCCAACTATCACTACTTTATCCCAGTCTAACACCAAGTTTGATATAAAGTCTGAGAACTCTGTTAAAAAACTCTGAATAGGGACCAGGAGGTCGGTTAGAGAACCACGAACAGGACTCCTTTTTGGTTTCTCCCAATTTGGACATGTGATTGATAGCATGAGGCTTTCAAATGAGCTAAATGCATTATTAATTTTAGGACTCAAGAGTAGGCTTGAGTGTGAGATCACTGCCACACCACCACCTCGGCCTGTGCTCCTGGCAGTCTGAAAGTTAACATGAGTGGGTGGAGTGGACTCATTTAGTCTGACAAAATCATCTTGTTGAAGCCAAGTTTCAGTTGGAGCTAGAAGATCTATTTTACAATCATTAATTAATTCATTAACTAAAAGCAATTTAGAGGGAAATTGACCCTAATGTTTAACAGTCCACATTTTACAAACTTATTGATTTGTTTATTTTTATCATTTGTGGGTGTTATTTTTTTATTAAGTTCTTTGGTCTGACGCCTGAACTAGCTTTTCTGAGGTTTGACTTTTTGACATTATTTGCACGAGGGACACACACAGTCTCTATCTGCCTTGAGTCTGAATACTTAATTTGTGACAGAGCGGGCGAGAGCTCAGCGACAGAGGAGCGTCTTACACTGCTGCTCTGCGCCCGGGGGCTAATCCCTGGGTGGTCACTTTAGACGACTAAGGCTATCGGTCAAATTCCAAACTAAAAGGGATGTACCCTCCGAAGTCGGATGGATGCCATCCCTGCGTAAGAGCCCGGGCTTTCCCCAAAATGCACTCCAATTTTCAACAAAGACTACATCGTTTTGAGGGCACCAAGTAGATAACCAGCGATTGAATGTTGAACAGCGGCTGTACAGTTCAGCATTGATCCGATTGGGCAGGGGACCAGAAAATATTACGGTATCTGACATTGTCTTTGCCAATTCACACACCGCACCTACTTGTAATTTGAGCACCTCTGATTGTCTCCGCCGGGCGTCGTTACCGCCTGCGTGAATCATGATTCGGCGGAACCTCTGTCTACTCTGCTTTAAAAGCCTAAGGTTTCCTTCGATGTCACCCATTCTGGCCCCTGGTAAACATCTAACACTTGACGCTGGTAGCTTCACGTCTCTGACTATAGAACTTCCAATTACCAGAGTATCACGAGTCCATTCAGCGGGCGTATGATCGCTGAGGGGAGCAAACCTATTGTAGACTGGAAAGCTCACGGTGCACTACAGGCTGGCGTTTAGCGCCTTTTTCTCTCCGAACGGTCACAAAAATTGGTCCCTATTTTGATCCTGGTCTAGTCCCGGCTGCGCGGGAGGCACTGAGGGGCTAGTCTTAGCCTTGCTAGTGCTGCTAATGCTAACGCTGCGTCCTGACGCACGGTCCGGTAAGCCTGATGCTACAATCTGGCTATAGCTAGACTTAAGTTCCTCCACACAGCGGATCCGTGCTTCTAACTCCGTAACCCTGGCTTCCAAAGCTAACACTACACTGCACTTCACGGACCTATCGTCGGAGAAAAAGCCAGGGTTCTGACGCGACATATGACAACTTGAGCAGGTAAAAGTGGAGAAAGTTTCAGCCATGGCGCTAGCGGCTAAGCTAGCTCGGGCTGAGGCTAGAGAGCTGGGGGGTTTTTAATCCACAAAATACTGTACGAAGTGAGCTGTACAAGGCTCCGGATTGTTTAAGGAGCAATCACACTTTCACTGGTGTTTAGGAAGCTAAAATAGTATTTGTATAATTCGTGGATTAACAATAAAAAGAAGCGAGCGAGCGACTCTCAAAATAGCATACACTTACCCGGAAGTGACGTCAGCTGAGTTTTTTTTTTTTTTTTTCACTTACTGCCGGCAATGCGAACACAGCTCCTGCTCCGGTCATACAGGGACTGGGACAGCCCTGAGGAAAGGGCCCCGGACCCCGTACTCCCGCAGCACCCCCCAAAGGGAACCCCATGGGACACGGTCGAAGGCCTTCTCCAGATCCACAAAGCACATGTGGACTGGTTGGGCAAACTCCCATGAACCCTCGAGCACCCGATGGAGAGTATAGAGCTGGTCCAGTGTTCCCACGACCAGGACGAAAACCACTCTGCTCCTCCTGAATCCGAGGTTCGACTATCGGTCGGATTCTCCTCTCCAGTACCCTGGAATAGACCTTACCAGGAGGCTGAGGAGTGTGATCCCTCTATAGTTGGAGCACACCCTCCGGTCCCCCTTCTTGAACAGAGGGACCACCACCCCAGTCTGCCAGTCCAGAGGCACCGTCCCCGACCGCCACGCGATGTTGCAGAGGCGTGTCAACCAAGACAGTCCTGCAACATCCAGAGACTTCAGGTACTCGGGGCATATCTCATCCACCCCGGGAGCTCTACCACCGAGGAGTTTGCCAAACAACCTCAGTGACTTCGGCTTGGGTGATGGATGAGTCAGCCTCCGAGTCCTCAGTCTCTACTTCCTCTTCGGAAGACGTGACAGTGGGATTTAGGAGGTCCTCAAAGTACTCCTTCCACCGTCCGACGACATCCCCAGTCGAGGTCAGCAGGTCCCCACCCGCCACCGGTGCGTGAACGGTGTTG
The DNA here is from genome assembly GCA_015082035.1 of Chaenogobius annularis. Classification (NCBI taxonomy): domain Eukaryota; kingdom Metazoa; phylum Chordata; class Actinopteri; order Gobiiformes; family Gobiidae; genus Chaenogobius; species Chaenogobius annularis. The sequence goes on from BJKM01000059.1 coordinate 1,372,307, forward strand.
GTGGAACACTGCTTCCCCTCCTGAGCGCCGGACAGAATTTCTTTTGGGGCGCCCGATAGTCCTCCTCCAGGCCTCCCCGAACTCCTCCCAGACCCGGGTTTTTGCCTCTGTGACAGCACGAGCTGCGGCACGCCTGGCCCGCCGATACCCGTCAACGGCCTCAGGAGTCCCACAAGCCAAAGAGGCCTGATAGGCCTCCTTCTTCCGCCTGACGGCATCCCTTACCTCCGGTGTCCACCACCGGGTTTCGGGGGTTGCCGCCGCGACAGGCACCTTAGACCTTGCGACCACAGCTCCGAGCAGCCGCATTGACAATGGAGGTCGAGAACATGTCCACTCGGACTCAATGTCCCCAGCCTCCCCCGGGATTTGGGAGAAGCTCTCCCGTAGGTGTGAATTGAAGACCCTGCTGACAGCGGGCTCCGCAAGACGTTCCCAACAGACCCTCACTATACGCTTGGGCCTGCCAAGTCTGTCCGGCTTCCTCCGCCGCCAGCGGATCCAACTCACCACCAGGTGGTGGTCGGTTGACAGCTCCGCCCCTCTCTTCACCCCGAGTGTCCCAGACACGCGGGCCGGAGGTCAGATGACACGACAACAAAGTCGATCATTGACCTCCGGCCTAGGTGTCCTGGTGCCACGTGCACTGGTGGACACCCTTGTGCATGAACATGGTGTTCGTTATGGACAGTCCTTGACTAGCACAGAAGTCCAATAACTGAACACCGCTCGGGTTTAGATCGGGGAGGCCATTCTTCCCAATCACCCCTCTCCAGGTGTCACTGTCGTTGCCCACGTGGGCGTTGAAGTCCCCCAGTAGAACAACGGAGTCCCCGGTCGGTGCACTGTCCAGTACCCCTCCCAGGGACTCCAAGAAGGCCGGGTACTCAGCACCGTTGTTCGGCCCGTAGGCCGACACCACATTGAGAGACCTGTCCCCAACCCGAAGGCGTAGGGACGCGACCCTCTCGTTCACTGGGGTAAACTCCAACACATATGGCGGCTGAGCTGGGGCAATAAGCAAGCCCACGCCAGCCCGTCGCCTCTCCCCATAGGCAGCACCAGAGAAGTGGAGCGTCCAGCCCCTCTCAAGAGGATGGGTTCCAGTGCCCAAACTGTGCGTGGAGGTGAGGCCGACTAAATCTAGTCGGAACGTTCAACCTCCTGCACAAGCTCAGGCTCTTTCCCCCCCAGCGAGGTGACGTTCCATGTCCCCAGAGTTAGGCTCTGCGTCCGGGGATCCGGTCGTCGAGGCACCTGCCGTCGACTGCCGCCCAGATCCCTCTGTACCAGCCCCTTATGGATCCTCCTGCAGGTGGTGGGTCCACGGGAAGACCGCCCCTCGTCACTCGTTCGGGTTGCACCCGGCCGGGCCCCGTGGGGAAAGGCCCGGCCACCAGGCGCTCGCTGTCAAGCACCCACCCCAGGCCTGGCTCCAGGGTGGGGCCCCGGTAACGCCAATCCGGGCGACGTAACTGGCCTTGTTTTTTTTTTCATCATAGGGAGCTTTGTGAACCGATCTTTGTCTGACACGTTACCCAGGACCTGTTTGCCTTGGGAGACCCTACCAGGGGCTTGAAGCCCCGGACAACATAGCTCCTGAGATCATTCAGGCGCTCAAACTACTCCACCACGTTAAGGTGTCGGTTCAAAGGGGGTATTTTTATTTTTTAATATTATAATTTTTTTATGACCAACCATAGCACACTGGTTAAAATCCTATCAATATTAATTTTTTGACAAATACAAATTTATCAAAACACTTATTTGGCTGAATTGACGTTTTAAAGGTTTGAGAAATGTGCCAAAAAGTCTCCCTAGTGTGATGCCATTAATATGTTTAGAACACTACTTTCTGGAATTTTCGACACATCTACATATGTGTGTGTATATATATATAAAAAATAAAATTCCCTTCTCACCCTCCATGGGTGGTCTCATCCCCTTTTTCTAAGCTCGGGTCCTTTACCAGAGGCCGGGGAGCTTGAGGGTTCTGCGCAGTATCTTTGCTGTTCCTAGTACTGCACTTTTCTGGACTGAGATGTCTGATTTTTCCAGGGATCTGTTGTAGCCACTCCTCCAGTTTGGGGGTCACTGCCCCGAGTGCTCCGATGACCATGGGCACCACTTTCGCCTTCACCTTCCACGCCTTCTCCAGCTCTTCTCTGAGCCCTTGGTATTTTTTCCAGTTTCTCGTGTTCCTTTTTTCTGATGTTGCCATCCCATGGTATCGCCACGTCACGTTCCTCTGCTTTTTATCCACCACGACAATGTCTGGTTGGTTTGCCATTACCATTCTGTCAGTCTGTATCTGGAAGTCCCACAGGATCTTGGCTCGGTCATTCTCTACTACCTTTGGGGGTGTTACCCAGTTTGACCTTGGGGTTTCCAGTCAATACTCCGCACATATGTTCCTGTACACTATGCCAGCCACTTGGTTATGAAGCTCCATGTACACTTTCCCTGCCAGCATATTACACCCTGCAGTTATGTGCTGGATTGTCTCGGGGTCCCCTTTGCACAACCTCCACCTTGTCTGGTTTGGTAGATTTGGGCCTCTATTGCTCTGGTGCTCAGGGCCTGTTCCTGTGCAGGCATAATGAGTGCCTCTGTGCTGTCCTTCAGACTGGTCCGCTCTAGCCATTGGTAGGATTTCTTGATATCAGCCACTTCGGTTATGTTCCGGTGGTACATCCCATGTAGGGGCTTGTCCTCCTATGATGGTCTCTCCTCCTCTGTTCCCCATTGCCTGAGACATTCACTGAGCACGTCATCTGTTGGGGCCTTGTCCTTGATGTACTTGTGGATCTTGGATGTTTCATCCTGGACAGTGGCTTTCACACTCACTAGTCCACGGACTCCTTCCTTACGTCTAGTGTACAGTCTCAGGGGGCTGGATTTTAGGTAGAACCCTCCATGCATAGTGAGCAGCTTTCGCGTCTTAACATCTGTGGTCTGTATCTCTTCCTTTGGCCACCTTATTATTCCTGCAAGGTATCTGATCACTGGCAAGGGCATAGCTGTTTATTTCCACGGGACTTGTTCTTCCCTTTGAGCTGACTTCTTAGGACTTGCCTTACTCGTAGGTATTTGGCGGCTGGCCAAGGCTTGGAGCCTTTGTTTGGTAGTTTCGAGTGCTTCAGGTATGCGCATCTGGTTGTACTTTTTGGGTACTTATTGTTTCGCCGTCAGCTTTAATGTATCCATGCAGCCCACATCCTTTGCATATAGCCCCTCTAGCTAGGGTCACTGGAGTAGTAGCATTCCAACAGAGTTGTTCATCTCGCCCCTTTTCGCCTTGTTCCAGTAGCCCATTTGTCATCAAGGGGCTCTGACGCCTGACGCAGGCCTTGTTTTTCCGGGCGATGCCTGAGCCGACATTTCACGTGTTTCATTGTCACTCATCATTGTATGAGGTAGGCAGTAGCGCCAAGGGTCTTGCCTAAGGACTCATACACACATATATATATATATATATATATATATATATATAATATGTGTGTGTGTGTGTATGTGCGCTTGTGTGTGTGTGTGCATATATATATATAATTTTGTGTGTGTGTTTGTGTGTGTGTGTGTATATATATATATATATATATATATATATATATATATATATATATATATATATATATATATATATATATATATATATATATATATATATGACAATGGGTAGTGGTATATAATGATTGTTATTTTAAAAATATGACTATAGCTACATGTCCGACAATATATGGTAGCATTGTGACGATGGTAATAATATAACACATTTTTACTTTTGTTGAATGCATACACACATACACACACACATATGCCCAAACAAACATACACACACACACAAACACATGTACATCCACGCACACACCCACACACATACATGTAAACACGCACACGTACAGACACACGCACACACACACAGACACACACACACACACACACACACAATCACCCTGCTCTGAAGTTTCTAGACTGTTGTCCGTCTATTTGTCTAATGTCTGTATTGTTGTCTGTCTTTTGCTGTTTTTGTTCTTGTTGTCCTCACTATTGTTACTGTTGTTTATTTGTAAATTAAATTAATACAAATTTAAAAAAATTAAAAAGTAACAGTTGAAAAGCTCAGCCATGAACCAGGACCTTATCTCTAAAATCTTCCTATGTCACATACAAAAAAAGGTGCAGTGGACACCAGGCTTGAGACAGTGATTTCAATTTGTGCCTAATCACATCTGTCTAGTTATGAGAAAAGAGTTAAGTGATTATAACAATTGCTGCAGCTCTTGTAGCCCTTGCTCTGTCACCTGCATTAATTTAAAAACTCTCGTTTTTATCATTTGCATGCAGCTTACTTTAGAAAACCCATTTTCCAATCTGATCGCAACAAAACACAAACACCAAACAATGATAAATGTAATGCAGGTAAATTAATTGGCAGTAGAGTTAAATGGCAATAAAAAGATTTATGTTACACAATCAGAAAGAGCGGACCGCTTAATTTAGCTTTATTGGTTGTTCTACTATCAAGAAATCGACTAAAATGCTAATTCATTCACAGAGGCGGAAACTAGCACTTTCCCGGGGGTTTTGTCAATATGTTTTTTTGTTGGAACCTATGGTTTTACATTTCTACTTGGAAGATGATTAATGAAATGGAAATCCTGGTTTAGACTTAATTACAAAGAATATCTATGTTATGTCAAGTTTTGACATGAAATATCAGGTCTGCAAGTTACATTTTTATGTGTAGTATAAATGCCAACTTCTGCAAAATGATTGCAACTAGCCAAAAAAAAGATTGCAAGACTATTTGCCGAAACATAATCGAAAATAAAAACACTTTCGACATCTACCACCTGATACAGTTTTGCTATTTTTTTAAGCAGTTTGCATCGTGTTTTTAAAAGTTTTCTCTAAAAGGTACATTATGTAATCTTTCTGGTGGAGGTTTATTATGAAATTATTTGCATGTTAATCAACATACATGATATATCCACTAACACATCAGATATTGCCTATTTTTCAACCCTGTAAATACTTTTTAAATTCCTTTTTTTCCTTTTTTTTAAATTCCCAGTCGCTGAATTATACAGTATATCAGACTTCAGAAATCAGAAAGGGGTTTATTGCCATTATCAATGATAATAATAGCAAAATATATCATTAAGGGGATGCATCTCAGATTTTTATTAAACTGTGATACACATGGATTCAGCAGCGTTACAAAGCTTTTTTGCTACAAAAAAACACTAGCAATTGTAATCTTTCTCTCCATAGAGAGAGCATGGTCCGACAAAGTGACACTTTGTTGTGATGACATTTAACAATGATACATGTCGATCCACATCAGGACAATCAACGCAACCAGTGATTGACAAATAAAATCTAAAAGTGTGTCACAACTATATTTAAATTGGTCCGAAATATATCCAAATAAGCCTGTTTTCCTCTCACTTCTGTTGCTTGGTTGATACTCACAGTGTCTTTTAGTGGTCTCCACAGGCCTCTGAACAATACTGCGCAGGAAGCTTGGTTGTTGTTCGGGATTTTAGCTCACAACACTGCACATGGAGCCTGGCATATGTACTGCTGGCTTAACCACTCAACCACCGGGAATCGTAGATCAGACCAGTTTTCTTTAACACTTGAGTAAGGAGTTGAGTGCCATTTATCAGCTCAACAGCGTTAGTGGGCAGGATAAATAAATAATAGCCTCCCGGGACGTGGCGAGAATGGCACAGAGGTATTGTTAATCTTATCAGTCGGCTGGGCTTCCTGCTGTAAACTCGTGGAGGGATGGAGCTGAGGCTCCACTATTAGCTGTCTGCCTGGGGCCTGGAGCCTCCTAATGGGCCGTCTCCTCCTCAGGAAAGAGGATTGAACGGCCCCACAAACATTCCAAGCAGGCAGCACGTTGAAGTTTTGCAGGTTGGTTTTATTTTCACAACTGTGGGTAAAAAGCATGTGGAAATGGTGCAGGTATAAGTCAGAGGGGTGAATTTTTGTTTTTTTGTTCTTTAGACTTTCAGACCACAAGGACAGTCACAACTTAAGTGAGGACTATTTAAAATGAAATACTGTCAAATGGTATAGTCTGGCCACTCAAACTGAATACGTATTTGAGATTTTTGCAAGTTGTGGACATTTTTCATATTATAAACACCAATTCAGACCATGATGCAATTGTGGCTAAACACCACACACTTTGTACACAAATTGTACTGTTTAGAGAAGTTCTGAGATATTTAGGTTTAAACTTTTGACCACTTATGTGTAGAAAATTAAAAGAGGAGATGTATTCATTTGGGAGGGAATAAAGGGCATCCCAAGGAGAGTCTACATTTTTGTTTTTTCTAAACAAGTGGGTGTTCTGGGAAGTTGTCATCTATCTACAAAATATGTTACAAGTTACACATGTCCCAGCAGTCAACTTGTTTTAATCAAACTATTTTATAGAATACTTTACAAAATTAAACTCAAACTGAAACCTTTTGACAATATTAGGCGAGCAAATTGACATACATTTTTAATAACCGTTAATGTTGAACTTTTCTATATTATCAGCTTTAATATTTAAGATCAGCTTACTGTGTTATACATGCACATTCATATCAAAAGTAAGACTATCTTGAGTTCACTCCGCCAGTCGCTGAGCTTCAGATGTAACAATTTTCATCTGAGAATTCGGATCACTAGACATTATCATACTCTAGAGCAGGGGTCACCAACCTTTTTGAGGCTGAGGGCTACTTCATGGGCCCCGACTAGTATGGAGGGCACAGAACCCGTTTGCCGTTATAATAATGATATTTAAATAGTAGTAGTTGTGAAATGACTGCTCACATATCAATAATAATTATCCACAATTACCAGTAATTTACATAGCAATAATAATAATCAGAAAAACATGTTTAAACATGAAATACTTATTTATGTTTATTTGCTCAAACATTTGAAAGTCAGGGGAAACACCTGCTGTTTTTTGTAATGCAAATCATCACTTCTAACATTTTTAAGTCAAGGAAACAACACTTTTTTACCTAAACAAGTTAATCATTCTTTAGATAAACGTTATAGCTCATAGTAATAAACAAATACAAAATAAGGAATTTATGCTTAAAATAACACATTTTTTTTCTTAATTTCATTTGAATTTGTTTCCCAAACAGCAACAGTTTCACTTCAGTCCAAACTGTTCTGTTTGTATAGAAAGAATATATATAAAGGACTTAATTAACTTGTCATAGATTGTAAACATTAACTTGTCATAGATTGTAAACAGTTACAGTAGCTCTGTCACATCACTTAAAATAACACATTTGTTAAACGTTATGTTGGGTGGGACCAGTGGTCCTGGCGTTTTGAGCATTTGCGCATTTTGCGTTTTGGCCGTTTTGGCTCGTGTGCCGGTCACTTTGGCCTCCGCGTCTCAGACTTTCTGTTTCACAACAGACTATTATAACATAACCGCGGTCCTCCGCGCTGTTTCCATGTGCATTGGCTGTTTAAAAGTACGACTGTGACTGGAAAGCAGAGTTGTTGAGTGGGGAAGCGCAGGGGTCCGCGGTGGCGTGGCGCGGGGGCTGGGGTGGGCGGAGCTAGATGCGGTGTTTAGAGTTGCAGATCGGGATTATTATAATAGATCCATGGCTCTTTCACTCATCAAAACTCTTCCCACTCTTCCTGTTGCACTTTCGTCAGAGCGGAACAAGCTCCGTATGAAACAAAAGCGCCACAAGTCGTTCCGTGCGCTCCGCGCGCCACAGATTCACGTGTTTTTGATTAAATATGTTAATTAAACGAATCATCGACGCAATATAATAATAATCAAAGCTTTTTTGTAATCTAATTATTTGATTTATTCGAGTAATCGTTGCAGCTCTATATATGTATATGTTGAAATATGAGTAGTGCTGTTTTTGGTGCATGCCTCGCGGGCGCCATCAAGCGTTGCTCAGGGCGCATGTGCGCCCACGGGCACATGTGCGCCCACGGGCACAGCGTTGGTGACCCCTGCTCTAGAGACTTTACGACCCCTACCAACATAGGCTATGGCTGAATTCTGACCTCTAATGCGTACACTTCTTGTTGTATAATGAAAGTAATAAGTCTTATTAAGTGATGAAAGTATCAACACAAGAGGTATGTGTTTTTCACTGTTATTTATTTAGCACAATTAAGTAATTTAGGTGCCTTTTTTGAGTGATTTCACACTTGCTCCTGAGTTCTCAAACTTATCAATAAATCTCAGATGAGTGTACCTTCACCTCTGAGACTGGTGGTTTACCCTGAGTGTCGTGGTATGTGAATCCTTGCTGAATGAAAGTTGAGTGATATCAAGTAATGATTGATTGGCTTCGTGGGGCACTATTATAATATCCTTTCAAATCTATTTGTCGGATAGTCCATCTACGTAGGGCCGTGATAATCTTACGCAAGGTGTCTGGTACCAACCTGACTGACTATGGCCAGATAAGACCACTTTAATGGCAATACAAGCACATATTTATGCAAAATCTGCTCCTCCCTCCTTCTTTCTGATTATAAAGACAACAATCAGTTCCTCTAAATATATACATTTAATCCTGTTCAACACTACTGCTTATATCTTGCAGTTTCACAAGTGAAAACATGTCAAAACACACACTCCTTACAGGAAGCCAGATGCTTACCTTACTATTCAGTAAGGTAAACTATTCAGTAAGGTTGAGCTCTGTTTTATTCAGAGCTCAAAATAAAACAAAACAAAATTTACACACTAAGCTAAGATCATTTTAGCCTGGCTAAATAGCTATGATATATCCTTTGTGTTCACATAATGACTTCACAAACCCTGATGCTACAACAGACTAAAGGTTTATTTCATTTGATATTGTTTATGTCATACATATTGTCTCAAAATACATTTACTAACATGAAGATTTATCTCAAATTAAAACAAAGAATCAGGTGAATGTGATCGGTCATTCATTCATTAATTCCCCACCACTTGTTCCATTGCAACTTTGGGCTTTAGGTGGGTTCACCTTGGACAGAGGCCAGCTTGTCACAGGATTAATGCAGAGACATACAGACAAATATTCATTCACTAAGGCCAATTTACCTAACACAGGCATGACTTTGGGAGGAAACCAGACTGACTGGAGAGAACCCACGGTAACACGGGAATGTCATGCAGACTTCTACCAGAGAGATCACATGACGTTGGTCTGGAATTGAACCCATGAGCTCCTTATTGGGCTCCTTATTACGCGAACCGCTCCGCCAACCTCAAAATTTTTGTTTCTGTTTTTTAATTGTTTTAGGTATGAAACATGAGTCTGCACTTATGTCTTTCATAAAGTTTATATGAAATGAAGAAAACAATTAATTCAATGGACTATAGTTTACAGAAAAGTGCTCCCATAAACCTATTGAAGTATGCAAATGTTCAAACTGAAAATGTATTTCGCCAATGAGAATTTAATTTGCATTCCCCTCTTGAATGCCACGACCTTCCACCACAGAATTTGTTTAGTTTTTGATGTTCAATGTCATTGAAAGGGGTCTTTTGTAAATGTTCTTTTCTCATTTTAGTTACAATGTTTGATTGATTAATTGGGTTCTATATGCCTTTAACGTTGGGTTGATTGTATTGATTTTGCCATTAATAATTTTTGAGTGGCTTTGAACTCTCTGGTCTAAACATGTTGGTGTAATCCCTCATTCGTCCAGGAGTGTTCCATTGTACAAAAAATTCTGTTGTAGTAATCTGGATTTGTTTTAGAAAAACAAAACGTTTCGACTCTCATCCAAGAGTCATTCTCAATCTGTTAAACAAGTCTGAGAACTCCGGTTTTATATCCTACTCTGTGTAGACCGTGCCCACAGGGCGGGACCTCCTGATAATGGGCCATTGAAACTAACTGAGATGGGTCAATTTACTTCCTATTGTACACTGACTTTTGCTCCCTCCTCATTGAATACCTGATTAGCATCAGAATGCCTCTGGCGTCTCCAGGGTTTCAACAAACCATTATAAACAACGGGAAGGTTGAATCTTAAACCTCCATTAAGATTTAAGGAAGGATTCTCTTTTTTAACAAAGATTGCCTCCTTAACCCCTCTTTCGAACCATCTTTTCTCCCTTCTTAGACTCTCCACCTCACTGTCTTCAATAGAGTGGTTTGTGGCTTTAAGATGAAGATGCATGGCGCTCTGGGGTCCTGAATGTGCGTGTCTTCTATGTCGATAAAGGCTCTTTTAAAGTGGCTGTTTGGTTTCACCTATGTAATGCTCTTTCTAACTTTCTTCACTGCATTGGATATAATATACTACATTGCTCTGCTTTTGTGTAGGCATCTTGTCCTTAGAGTGAACCATTTTTTACTGTAAAAGTGTTGCCTGGTTTAAAATAAACAGGGACTTTGTGTTGTCTAAAACTTCTTTGCAGTTTTCCCCAACAGTCCCAAGACATAAGAGATAGCGACACCCTTTCTTCTCGGTTCTGTGTCCCTTTTGTCCCTTTTGTCCTGCTTTTTGGTTCTCTTCACTTTGTCAAGAGCTCAAGTCGGGTATCCACAAGCTGAGAGGGCATTCCTGTTTTTCCTCTTTCCTCTTGCCCTCTGAGCTGGTGGGCACCTCTTGTGCACTGTGCTGTAGTGTTCTGATCACTCCCAGCTTATTGCTGTAGTGGGTGGTTAGAGCCAAGAGCAAGTACTGATCCATGTGTGTGGGTTTCCTATATAATTCTGTCTGGAGCTTCCCGTCCTCTCCTCTGATAGTGGAACAATCAAGACAGGCCAAGCGGTTCTCCTTAGTATCTTAGCAACACAACATATAAACACAAGAGCGGCAAAAACAGGAAACAGATGAAAGGCTAACATAGAAAACAAAAAGAAAAATCAAAAAGGTGGAGGGAAGTCAATTCCTAATGAAGGGCCCCTGAAAACTCTCCAGCCGCGCATTTCTCCAATCCTCACAAGGAACTGGATACACTACCTCCCCAGTCGACCACGCCCCCACATTGCCCTCAAAATATATTTTTCTATTCTCCCACTAGTCCAATCTCCCACATTTGGCACTCCGATGAGTCTATGTAATTACACACAGAGTTTATGTGCTAAAGCAGACAGTCAACATGAAGCATAAAGTCTGAATTCATCTCTTGTCGCTGTTCAGTTCTCTGAGTTTTGCATTCCTGAGAAGGACCTCTGCCTCTCCTGGTTTTCTGAGCACATGTTTTTTACCTTTAGAAAGTCACCAGAAGAGTCGCTGGGAATGAGAACCCATATGTAAATTTTCTCTTCCTGAATTCCTCACAGATGTGGTGGAACTTTGCTCGCTGTGGACGAACCTTGTATGGAATATCTGGAGCAAAGAATATGCGCTTGCCTTTCTACTGGAGGTCTCCTTTAACCTTTGCAGCCTTCATGACACGTTCCTTTACACGATCGTTAAGAAACCTCATTATCAGGCCTTGTGGTTTATCAAATGGCTCTTGGTTTGCCCAGGCGATGTGCTCTTTCTGTTGTAATGGGGAGTGACCTCAACTCCAGAGCCTACATGGAGCTCTGGGACCACCCTCTCCAGGAAGGGTTCCAGGATCTTACTTTTTTCTTGTTAGCAGCGTCATCAGCCGGGCCCGCATTGCGTCCATCTCTCCAAGATGGCGCTGCAGACGGATGCCCTGGCTTTCCGGTGCTCTTTGTTATGTCTGTTTTTGTTCATAAATTGTGTGACTGCGTGCTCTTACACCCGTGAAGAGCTCTTGTCCTTCCGAACAACAACTCCTACGGACCTAGTTCCAGTTTTTTTAGTTTCTGCTGCTGAATTAGCCCTTCTTTTGAATAAAAGAGTGAGACGCCGCAGGCGAGGAAAACGTGCTGAGGTCCTCGTACGGCTCAGGAGACGCGGTACACGGACGCCCTTACCTGGGATTTTCCTCTCCAACGTTCGCTCACTCTCCAACAAAATGGACGAACTGGCGCTGCTGATGAGACGAAACAGAAACCAGAGATTTTCTTCATCTCCTGTTTTGTGCTTCTCGGGAGACGTGGCTCAGCGAGCCGATCCCGGACGGCGCCGTGCACATCGAGGGGTTTCGCCTTTTTCGAGCTGATCGTCATAAGGGTCTCTCCGGGGGTAAAACACGCGGCGGAGGAGTCTGTTTTTACATCAACAATGCCTGGTCTTCAGATGTGACTGTGATCTCCAAACACAGCTCTCCTCATCTGGAATATTCTCTTCATTAACTGCAAACCATTCTACTCGCCACGTGAGTTCGCCTCATTCATTCTGGCTGTTGTTTACATCCCGCCGAGCGCAAACGTGCACGTGGCACAGCGCGCGCTCGCGGACCAGATTCTGAGTGTGGAGCTGACCTTCCCGGACTCCTTGTGTATTATCCTGGGTGATTTTAACAAGGGGAATCCCAGCCACGAACTACCAAAGTACAGACAGTTTAATTAAAGTTCCAACCAGAGAGCAGAACACGCTGGATCATTGTTACACAACAGTCAGTAACGCCTTCCGCGCCGTGGCTCGCGCTGCTCTTGGCTTTTCAGATCACGCCATTGTTCACCTGATCCCCACGTACAGACAGAGGCTGAAACTCTCCAAACCTGAAATCTAAGACGTGGACCAATGAGGCTGTGGAGGAGCTACGTGCGTGTTTGGACATTACAGACTGGGAGGTCTTCAGAGCTGCCACAGATAGTTTGGATGAGTACACGGACACTGTGACGTCATACATTCGATTCTGTGAGGACAGCATTATACCAACACACAACCAAAGTCACTTTCAACAATGACAAATCCTGGTTCACTCCAAAACTGAGGCAGTTAAGGCAGCAGAAGGAGGCAGTGCACAGGCGTGGAGACAGGGGGCGCTACAAAGATGCAAAGTATGGATTTAGCAAAGAGGTTTCTCGAGCGAGATCACAGTACAATACGCGTCTGAAGCAGCAGTTCTCTGACAACAACCCCGCCTCCGTGTGGAGGGGCTCCGGCTCCTCACCAACCACAAGCCCCGAGCCCCCCTGCTGCAGACAATCGAAAACTGGCTAAGCAACTCAACACCCCTCTGCTCCAGGTTTGATGTGGCCACCCCCTCCCACGGTGGCCACCTCGCCAACCCAAACCTGGTCCCCCCCCACCTCCCCCACCACCCTCTCAGTTCAGGAACAGGATGTTCACAGGCTATTTCAGAAATCCAACCCCGAAAAGCTGCTGGACCAGATGGCGTCTCTCTCGCTACATTAAGACATTGCGCAGGAGAGTTAACCCCCGTCTTCACAGACATTTTTAACACCTCCCTGGGGTCATGCCATGTCCCAGCCTGCTTCAAGTCTGCCATCATTGTCCTTGTCCCCAAGAAGCCCCGGATTACTGGACTTAATGACTACAGGCCTGTGGCGCTGACGTCTGTAGTCATGAAGTAATTTGAACTCCTGGTCTTGCCCCACCTCAAGTCCTTCACCTCCTCCCTGCTGGACCCCCTGCAGTTCGCTTACAGAGCCAACAGGTCTGTAGACGACACAATCAACCTGGCACTCCACTTCATCCTGCAGCATCTGGACTCCCCGGGAACCTACGCCAGGATCCTGTTTGTGGACTTCAGCTCTGCTTTCAACACCATCCTCCCTGCTCTGCTCCAGGACAAGCTCTCCCAGCTCAACGTGCCCGACTCCACCTGCAGATGGATCACTGACTTCCTGACGGATCGGAGGCAGTGCGTGCGGCTGGGGAAGAATGTCTTAGACACTCGGACTATCAGCACAGGAGCTCCACAGGGCTGTGTACTTTCCCCTCTGCTCTTCTCCCTGTACACAAACTGCTGCACCTCCAGCCATAACTCCGTAAAAAATCAAGTTTGCGGACGATACCACTCTCATCAGGCTAATCTCGGACAGGGATGGGTCTGTTTACAGGAGGGAGGTGGACCGGCTGGTGTCCTGGTGCAGCGGTAACAACCTGGAGTTCGAAGACAGTGGAGATGATCATGGACTTCAGGAAAGCCACAGCCCCCCAGCCCCCCCTCGTCATGACAGACTCCCCCATCACCACCGTGGACTCTTTCCGCTTCCTGGGCACCACCATTACCCAGGACCTCAAGTGGAGCCCTCCATCAGCTCCCTCATCAAGAAGGCCCAGCAGAGGATGTACTTTCTGCGGCAGCTGAGGAAAGCCAAGCTTCCAGTGCAGATGATGGTGCAGTTTTACACGGCCATCATTGAGTCCATCCTCCCCTCCTCCATCACGTGTGGTACGCTGGAGCCACAGCCAGGGACAAACAGAGACTACAGCGCATTGTGCGCTCTGCTGAGAAGGTGATAGGCTGCAGACTTCCATCTCTGCAGGACCTGTACGTCTCCAGGGCTCTGGACGAGCAGGTCGGATCACAGCTGACACTTCTCACCCTGGACATGGTCTATTTGAACCACTCCCCTCAGGCAGGAGGCTACGGTCCATCCGGACCAGAACCTCCCGCCACAAGAATAGTTTCTTTCCCTCTGCCGTTGGACTCATGAACACTTCTAAACACCTGTTACTTATACTGCAAATATTCAACCACTCACTGCACTTTATGCACTCAAACTGTAAATCTAACTGTAACTCTTGTGTACATAGAAATGCCTATTTTTATTTTCATTTTATAGTAATTTTTGAATTGTTTCTTAATGCATGCCTTTTTGATTGAATATATGTTGTTTTATTATTGCTCAGTGTTCTATGTTGCACCTTAGGGCCGAGACAAGTTCCTATGTTTGTGAATTTTGTTCATTGACAATGGCAATAAACTCTTTCTGATTCTGATTCTGATTCTGCTTCTGATCTCATTGTATTGTCTTAAATACACAGTTCAGCTTCTTTGATGCATTTCTTCCCCCCTCTTTCAGCTCCCTTATGTCACTTTCAAGTTGCTTGAGTCGGCCCGATCCAATTACTGCCCTCATATCCGTTCTCAGCAATACCATATCACGCTGCATTTTGCATTTCATTTCACACATCATGAGCGCTAATCGGTTCAAGGCTACCTCTTCTCCTTCCTCCAGCATGATGACGGCATGAGTCTTTATCTGGGCCAGCGGAACCATCTCCCCCCGTGGGTGAAGAGTTGCGAGCCGTGTTAGCCACGTTAGCTTGCGAGGCAGGCTGTTTTTAATGGGGCTGTGAGTCGGCAGCTTTGTTTGACTTGGTCCCTTGTTTGTCTTTTCTGGGATTATGTGGGTCAAACAATATTTTTAAAGCTAGTTTCTGCAGCAACGGAGGGAGCATGGGAACACAGTCCGTTTCCTAAACTGGAAGTCGTCAATTTTCAATTTTTTTTATGCTATTTGGAAATGCGATTTGCAATTTGACAATGTAAGTCAAAAAGTTGCAATGCAATATCATATAACATTTAGAATTACAGCATATTGCATTGCATTTTGAAATGCATTTTCCAAAGTGCAATATAATATGCATTTTAAACATTCATTTAAGAAATACACTTTGACATTTAAATGCTCATGCATTTTTATTAAACAATTTAACATTTCAATTCTCATTCATTTTGAAAATACAATTTGACATTTCAATTCTAAAAGTCTCAAGGCAATATGCCTTTAAAAAAAAAAAAAAAACCTGGGTTAGATAGACCTGGGGATTATGGCTGCTTTACGAGAGATTACTTACAAGATTACAAAAAGAGTGGATGCAACAATTGTCGCGACCCTGGCGGAAATGCATGATTTGAAATACAAAAATGGAAAACGGCTAAGCCGGAGGTTTCTGACCTGAGGGAAACCACCTGTACTTTGCAAATCAAAGTGGCACAATTGACAAACCAGATGCGTGAGACAAACTGGACAACCTGGAGAATCGAGAACGCAGATGTAATCTGTGGATTTTTGGGATTCCAGAGGACACTTAGGGTAAAGATGTGGTCAAGTATATGGAGACCTGGATCCCGGAATATCTCTCAAACTTTAACAAAAGCTGGGAAACTAAAGATTGACTATGCACATCACTCTCTGGCTCCCAACCCTGCTCTGAACCAGCCTCCAAGACCTACTACACTGAAATTCAATTTCAGTGATAAACAACGTGTCATGGCTGCATTCAGACATCTTACCCAGATCCACCAAGCCCCAAGTCTCTTTCTTCAGTGACATCTAGCGTAAGTAGTCAAAAAAGCTTTTTATCCAGTGAAATCCCCCCTGAGAAAGAAGAATGTAAAATACGCTCTGCTTTATCCTGCAATGCCGATGCTCAACATGAATGGAAAAATAAAAAGATTTACTAAAGCAGAAGAGGTGTTGGCATTTGCCAATTCAATACCGGATCTGGTCATTTTATCCCTTTTATTTTCACAATTTTTTCAATCAAAGGGACTTGAGACATGAGAGTATTTGCCCAATGTGGGCCAGTGTGTTCCAAGTTTGGTTTGTAAATACCCAGGTGAAAATGTAATATCTTTTTTTTTTTCTGGGTGATTCCAGATCTGACCA
Source organism: Chaenogobius annularis (assembly GCA_015082035.1). Lineage (NCBI taxonomy): Eukaryota > Metazoa > Chordata > Actinopteri > Gobiiformes > Gobiidae > Chaenogobius > Chaenogobius annularis. The sequence continues at coordinate 1,388,776 of BJKM01000059.1, forward strand.
AAGGAGCTCCCAGGCAAATGTCGGCTTGTCTGTATTGATGCTGTTTGCTGTGGATCAAGGTGGATGATGTAATAAACATCTTTTGAAAGACAGAAGCTAGTGTCAACAAGTTTTCTTCTACTACCCATCCACCTTGATCAACACCTTGAGAAACCACAGATTGTCGCCACGAACTCGGACGGAGCACAGCACTGGGTCTCCTGCCTTCGACAGCAGCGGACCACTTGGTTTGGGTGAGCTTTTTTCTCTAGACCTTTGGTTTTGTGCTGTTTGAATGCTGGTTGTCCTGGATGGCTGTCCCGCTAAATCTGTTTGTGTGTGGGAGGTCTTGTTGAGGTGGCGTAGTGGTGGAAGCTCGTCTAAATGGGGGGTTTATTTTTTATTTTTTGTCTATCACTATCACTGATGCAGACTGATACGCTAAACCCGACCCAGGCGGGGGTGAGCATTGGGCCTTGGCGGCACTCCGTTAGACCTGTTCTATCCAGGTGAAGGTATACAATTGAGCCAAGATGTGAGTAGAGTTTGATTAAAGATAAAGACATTTTGCATAGAAGTTGAATAAGGGCTTTTAGTTTAGTATAATACTGAGGCGTGGATTCATGCGCAGATCTCAACCCAAGCGGATTGAGCCGAGTGGGCCTAGATTTCACGGGCGACTTGTTGTATCCAAGTGAAGGTGTGCTACCCTTCAAGATGTGGGGCTCTCCCTCTGCTTGTGTGTGTGTGCGCTGACTTGTTTGTCATGGCAACCTGGCAAGGGGGGTTATAATGGGAGTCCAGTTTGGAGTTTAGTAAAGAGAAAAAAGTTGCCCCGGGGATTGACCTTTGGAATGGGTCATTGTGTTTAGTTGTAACGTTACAGTAAAAGTTGTAGTTGAGATTAAGGCATGCGTTATGGATCCCTTGTGAGGGGATTGCAATGGTTTTTACTCAAGTTTAGCAGGTAGATTGTTTGTTCTTTTTGTTTATGTGTGTTTGGATCCAGTGAGTTTGGGGTTTCCATTTTTGAGGCTGTCCCTCAGGAGCCCATGGGTTTTTTTGGGGGGGATTTGTTTTTGGGGTTTTGGGGGTTGTGTTCATCACGAGAGTTGGAAGGGGACTGAGAAAGTGCAGCAGTTTTGGGGGTGGAGCTATTGGCTCCTCCTATGTGTGTGAGAAAGAGCAAGCAGGGGAAAGTGCGACGGAGAAGTGTGGACGCGAAGTGTTCTGAGAAAAGGGGGGAGGCAATCTCCTCCTGTGTTGTTACAGGCTTGTTGTTGTTTTTTTAAAAGAAGCAATAAAAAAGGGGGGATGTCTCGAGAAACAATTGAAAATAGATATTAAATAGGTAGAACATAGCTGGATAGATACAGATATATATAGATATATATGGATGAATTACTTAATACATATATAAGTCAATGATTAATAATGGTATGAAAATAGGTTGTTGTAAAGTTAAAAGAGTGATAATTTGTGATGCAAATGATTAAATGATAATGTTTTGAAATTACCTGATATGATAAATGATAAATGTGAGCACATGGTTGTTGCTAAACTCCTATTTTTCTCTTTCTTTATGGTGGCATGAGAGGCTGGGTGTGAAGCAGGGAAGAAACAGGAGACGGTTGACAACACAGTGCAGAGCATCTTTCCCTGTCGAGTGGAGGAAAATGACTTGATAAGGCCAATGTATTTATCCACAAATTCTTTCATTAAGACACTGTGTAGATACACATTATAATCATAGGCTTTTGTTATGCAAGAACTTGGCAATGACTGATTCTTTGGGTTCCACAATATAATATTTTCACATTTAAGAACTTTTTAGTGGTCTATTGCGTGTCTTGAGAACTTTTGTTTATTTTTACTTTGATTTTGATAATTGATAACTTTGATTTTTGTGGCCACCATTTTTCACATCCTCTGAAGTTGGCAAACAGTCCTTTGTGGGTTTTATTGAACAGTTGAATGGTCATAGTTGATTTTGGATTGATGATTCCGACAAAAAATTATTAAGATAAATAAATAAAATAAAAATAGTATAATGGCGACAGAGATTGATTTCTCCAGTGGATGTGGTGCAGAAAAACAACCCTCTTAGAAATATCCACAACATTTCCAAAAAGTGGAATTGACGTTGGCCGGGCATTGAGCCACCTTGGCCAGTGGAGGGCACTCTGAATTTGGTTGTAATTAAAATACTACAAGGGTTGATTGCTACCTACAAAGTGAACCAGAATAGAGGACGAAGTGGACGGAGGCGCAAAGAGAAGAGGAGAGTTGAACTGGGTGTGATGCAGTTGTTTGAAAATGAAGGTGAGAAATGGTTGAAGACAAATAAAGAAAAAAGAGATAAAAAGAAAATTGAGATTGAGAAGAACATGCCGGAAGTGGAGAAGTGGATGGCAGAGATTAATACACCATTCTCACATACACAGGCGGTGCTAAAGAAACCTCCACTTTATGAGGAATTAAAGGATATTGTAAAGGAATATCCCCAGCTCCCAGTGATGAGACAAGATGGAAGATATCAAATTGAAGACGACAATGAGCAAGTTTTAGAGACTGGTAAAGCTACAACAACTGTAACAATGTACCCAAAATCCAAAAGCAAGAAGAAGAAGAAGTCAAGTTTGAAAATCTTCTGGAAAAAACTCAAAAGAATGTCGACAAAAGACGACAAGAGTGGTGAAGAAGAAGGAGCAGTGGGTGGTTATGACCCAGCTGTGAGGAAAGCTTTGGCTGCAGCTGTGAAAAAAGGAAAGGAATCATTAAAAGTGACTTATAAAATACGAAAGGAGACTGATGACACTGAAACAGAAGACAGTGATGAAGATTCAGAAGATGGTTCTGATTTGAGTAAAGAGAGGTGTGGAGAAACAAAGAGAAACAAGGAGAAGCATCTGGAAGTCAACGGCATTTGTTTTCAGAGTCTTATTGAGAAAAGCGTACCACATGTGACATTGATGGTAACTGAAAACTATGAACAGGTCAACATATAGGTGTAATGATGGCAGAGGCTGAAAAAGCGAAGTTCACACCATTGCAAGAGAATCATAAAATTTGGAGGAGTGAAGATGATTGATTCATAAAGATTATGGTTTCATCACAAGGCTATGGACAACCACAGACGGTACAGATGACACATGGGTCAATGCTCAATGTCAACATGGAAAAGATCATCTGAGAAATGAAATGTTGCAAGGTTAAAATCTGTGGGCAAAACATAGCACAGATATTGGACTGGTAAAATCGGCCCAACCAGTGAAAGTTGAACCGGGGTTTAAACCTCCCTGGAAAAATCAGTATCCATTGAAGGAGGAGGCAATAAAAGGAATTGAACCACAAATTGAAGGACTTCTAAAAGCAGGGGTACTGAAGATTACACAGAACCCACAAAATAACACACCGTTGTTACCATTACTAAAGCCAGATGAAACATATCGCATGGTACATGGTTTGAGAGCAGTGAATGAAGTGCTTGCAGATATCACATCGGATGTGCCAGACCCTTATACACTGTTGGCTCAGATACCACCAGAAGTCACACATTTTACTGTATTGAACTTGTTTGGAGCTTTTTTCAGTATTTCACTTAGTGTCGAGAGTAAAGGGTTGTTTGCATTGACTTATAATAAAAAGTGAATAAAAAGTCTATTGTTATGAAAGACTTCCAATGAGACTAAAATTCAGTCTACATTTTTTCAATCAAATTTATAAAGAAGATCTTGCTGAAAGAGTTAAAAAATTACGGTTATTCAATATGTTGATGATATTATTATCTGTTCACCGAATAAGGAAATATGCCATGAAGACTCAATCAAGTTGTTACAGATATTAGTCGAAAAGGGGCACAAGGTCTCTCAGAAGAAGTTGCAATACTGCCAGGAGAAAGTGGTTTACTTGGGTCAGACAATAACCCCGGCACACAGTCATCTACAGGCAATGACTGTATTGATGCTGTTTCTGTGAATAAATATATTTTGAAAGACAGAAGCTAGTTTCAACGAGTTTTCTTGCGAGCGCTGCACTGCCATGCTAAAGGTAAAATGGATTTGAAGCGATTATCCATACAACAGACCCTGGCAATGCTTCAAAACATTGATGAAGTTTAATTCGGGAGGTGATGGCGATCAAACGAGGACTCGTGGGTTTTTGGCAGCTCAGCCGAACCAGGAAGCAAGTCATAGGACGAAGAATAAGCCCCCGCAAAAAGAAGCCGGTAAAATCTCCCTGGTAGTAGATCTATTGTAAATGTTCAAGGTATTTATGACAAACTTTATTCTATAGTTATGGCATTTTAGGCTGTGAAGATTAATAAACTAGGCGCCTGTTGCTCCAGCTGCCCCGGTAACATTGCCGCACGTGAGCGGCATATTCTTGGCAACGGCGACAATATTCAAGGTCTTTACGAATCCTGTGTTATTATAGTATTTGGCTGCCTTTTTTTAGGAAGGTGGGTGCAGATCAATTAATGAATATGCGTATATTCTCAGTAACAGTGGCTTCACTATCGCAAACACTTGACATGGAGTTATGAAATGACGTGAAACATTTTTCCAACAGAATTCCCTCCAGTTATGGGATTTTGTAGTTCTCCACTGGGACATATTGACAACTTCCCATTCCTCGTCTGTCAGAACAAAATTACCTTCTTTTTCCCATTTATTTTTAATATATTCAGTAGAATAGCTGTCCAGGTTAAAAATGCATTGATATAGTTTAGATATTATTCCCCTTGTAAATTCTGATTTATAGGCCTTAATGAAAATTTCAGTCAGAGGGTTATAGTGGTCATTACTTTGTTTAATTTCTTGGTTGTAATAACTCCTTATTTGTAAATACCTAAAGGATTCTTTTAACAAATCAAAGCTTTTCATATGATTATCTTTTACAATCTGGTAGATTTTAATATCTTTTGTAATCCAGACCTTGAATCTCAGGTCAGTTCTATTTGGTAGAAAACCTTGGTCATATGCCAACCAGTTTAAGATTTTAACATCTTTGTTAAGTTTGTATGTTTTAATTAGATCCTTCCATGTTGTAAGGACAGCTCTCACCCACGGGTTCTTAACTTCCTCCAGATGACTCAGTCGTTTGTCGTTTCAGGAACCCCCGGCACAGCATCAATCTCAATGTTTTCCATTGGGATTCATATTTGGGGTCACATAAGTATAGCACGGCTCTGATTTGGGCTGACATAAAATAGCTTTTCAGACAAGGTCAATCCCAACCTCCTTTTTCTCTTGATAATTGTTGCATTTTAAATCGTATTTGAGGTTCCTTGCCTTGCCATACAAATCTTGAGATTGTTTTATTCCACTCGTCAAACAGCCGGTTGGGGATAGCAATCGAAAGAGTCTGAAATAGATCGAGAAATCAGGACAAAACAGTCATTTTTATAGTTTGAATCCTTTGACATAGACTGTGGGATAAGATTAAAATTTTCAAGATCTTTCTGTATAGTGGAGAAGAGAGGGGCATAGTTTTTCTCTAAAATTGTTGATAGTTCTTTATGGAGGACCACACCTAGGTATTCGAGTGATTCTGTTTTCCATTTAAATGGGTAAATCTTTCTAAGGGACAGAGGGGGTTGCCAATGAGAGAGAATTTCATTTTTTTTGTACATTCAATTTGTATCCAGACATTCGACCAATATCATGGAGAGATGTCCTATTTCCTAGCACAAATATACTTTTTGTGCAAAATCATGAGCTGAATCCAATGATATATAATATATATAGCTACATCTTACAAAGGCTCTACAACGCCCCCTTGAACATTTGAATGAACTCCAAAAATGTACTTTGATGTAGACAAATCAAATTCGGCACAGACATTTTCTTACCATTCTGAACAAAAAAATCAAGGACAGCATATCACTATGCGCAAGCATGTTACAGTGGCAACCTGACAAATATTGTCATTGACTTACATGCGTTTTGCTTTACAAGCATTTGGAATGGGATGAAAACATTTTCTTTGTCATAAGCAATTGAAATTTGGCAAATTTTTTTCTCCACATCACACTGAACATGTCAATGGGGGCATAACTCTATCTTGAACCATGCGGTCATGAACATTTTGAAAGAAGTTGCATAAAGTTTGTAAAGTGTGTGTGGGAGGGATGCTGTCAGCAGCAGAATGAGAGGCGGGCTCTTCACGGTGGCTCATACCCTGCGGTCGCAAGGGGGGCGAGGGCCTTTATCACTGCACACAGCTTTAAATATTGTTATTTACTTTTTTTACTTTTTCCTCCCAATTTTGACCCCCTGAACGTTAATGAGAACGCAATATTTTTTAGACCCAAAATTCAGGATCTGTTAAAATAATATATTTATGTTTTCTCTAAAACTATTAATGTTGCAAAATGACTAGCTAGCGCCATCTCAAATTTCAAAATACATTATGGAAATGAGACTTCATTGTAGATTTATAAAACATGGTACAAACATACCTCATGTCAGGACAAGTAAAAAATTATATTATGACCCCACCCTAAACCCCACAGGGATTTTGCCAATTTTGTCAAAAGAGACTACACCCATGTGCAATTAGAGGTAATTATTTAGATGTTTTTATACAATTCCAAATGTGGGCAAGCTCAACAAAATTGACATTTTTTTTACCTGGGAAAGAGGGAAAAGTGGGCGGTGCGGAATAAGGTCAAATGTTCAAGCTTTCTCTTGAACATTTTAATGAAGTCAAACCATTTACTTTGATGGACACAAAAAAAAAAAGGCACAGATATTTGAATACTTTGTCATAGACAGTTGAAATTGTCACACTTATTTTCCACACCACACTTAACATTAAACCTAATTGGGAAATGACTAACTGTGCAGTCGTGAAAATGTTAGCAATATCTCTCATTGCAATGAATCAAGTAGTATGTGTTTGCTTTTTGGGTTTTTTTTCCCCCATAAAAAAAAAATCTTAAAATGGCTCTATAGTGGCCCCTCAAAGGCCAATACAACTTTTTGGTGAAAATGATCGTAGACAGTTGAAATTTGGCACACACATCCTTCTTGTTGTAACAAAAAAGCCAATCAGACCACATCTCTATTTCATACCATGTTATCATGGTAACAGTAAAAATCTGCCACAAAAATACATGAAAATTTAGAGACTGTATATTATAGCCAACAAAATACAAGCGTTAACGTGATTTTTATATGACCCCACATTCAAAATCTGTGAAGTATTTTTGGACTTCCGGTCATGGCGACGTACTGAGTGGACGCACTTCACTCCACTGCTGCTGGTATCGCCACGGGACCAAAACAGACAAAGCTGACGGCCCATGGCTCCGTTGGAAAACAGCCCGCATCACAAGCTAATGAGGCTAGTCTGGCTAACGAAGCTAGCACGGCTGACAAACCTGCGAGCCGCGTTCCTTCTCCGCCGGAGATGCGGAGCCCCGCCGGCCCAGATGGAGACTCACGCGACTTCTTTGCGTCGGCAGGGTGAGAGAACGTAATTGGTCATCGGCTGTGGCTCAAGATGTTCGAAGTGCAGCGTGCCATGGAGTCTCTGAGAGCCGAGTTGTTAGCTACCATAGCTTCGGCAGTGTCAGAGGCAGTGACCACTAGATTGAAAGCCGATGGAATAACGGGAACACGCATTGAGGAGGTTCAGCAACATGTATCAGACAATACGGACGGTCTGCAGACAGACGATCTGCAGACTGTTAGCCAACGCTGGAGTTGGCGAACAGTAAAATGAAGAATAAACTCCTGGATTTGGAATCCAGATCCTGTCGTCCTAACTTGAGGAGGCGTTGAGGAGGGAGATGAGGGAAAGGACACTGAGGGCTTCCTGGAGAAGATTATACCAGAGCTCCTTATTAACTCAAGAGTTGAAGTCCCTCTCATTACAATCGAAAGAGCACATCGCCTGGGCAAACCAAGACCAGCAGCTGATAAACCATGAGGCCTGATTATGAGGTTTCTCAATGACCATGTGAAGGAACGCGTCCTGAAGGGTTAAAGGAGAACTCCAGTACAAAAGCAAGCGTGTCTTCTTTGCTCTAGATATTCCATACTAGGTTCGCCAACAACAGCAAAAGTTCCACCACATCTATGATGAGCTCTGGAAGAGAAAACTGAGACATGGATTCTCTTTCCCCGCAACTCTTCTGGTGACTTTTGAAGGTAAAACACACGTGCTCAGAACACTAGGAGAAGCAGAGATGCAAAACACAGATAAATTAACAGAACGGAGCCACCAGCGTGGGACATGTGAGTTCGGGTTGTGGTCACATGGTGATACATTTCTGTTCATTTGGAGACATCATCAGACTTTATGCCCCCATGGTGGCTGTTTGCTATTGTACATAAACTCCGTGACTAAACACATCTACTCATCGAGGTGTCAAATGTAGGAGATTGGGTTTGTGGGAAATTGAAAGGACATGCAGAGTGCAGCAGGAGGACGTGGTGAGCCAGGGATCTTATAAATCCACTTCCTTTTGAGGATTGGTGTCAGGAGTGCCTGGGAGTTTATTTGTGGGGACCCTTCATTAGGATTGGACTTCCCTCCCTTTTGCGATCTTTTTTGATCGGGTTTTGGGTTCATTGCCAATTTCCAGCATGAACCCTTTTGTTTTCTTTTCTACCTTCTCAGTTGTTCTGTGTTCCTATGGTTCTTGTGTATGTTTGTTGTTTTCGACCAGAGAGATTAAACATATTCGAAAGTTGTCAACGGTGAGATCAATATAACCAACCCAATGGCATCAGAAGTGTTACAGGTAGCATCCTTCAATGTGAATGGCATACTAAATCCAATAAAACTAACAAAACATTAGTTTTAATTAGACGTTTTTACAAGAGACCCACTTGAATGACACTGAACATCAAAAACGACAGAAATTCTGTTATCAAATCCTATAATTCATCATACAGAAGCAAACATAAGAGGGGAGATGCAATATTGACCTCAAACCGAATAGTTTTTGAACAATTTTTTTACTGTAAGGATAAAGATATGTACTTGTTAAAGGAACAATCAATGGAAAGGTTTTCACTCTTTTAAATGTGTATGCTCCACCAGGGAGTGAGATCACTTTCTATGCTGATGTCTGTTGTGATTGTGAACCACTCTGAGGGAACCCTAATCTGCGGTGGTGATTGGATTCTTCGCATTCAGCTTACACTGGGCGTGTCGAACTCAAAAGGCACTGGAAGAACAATTAACAAGAAGTGCTGTCTCTTATTGAAGACTATAGGATTGATTGACATATGGAGGGAAATGAACACTAGAGCACGCCATTATACTCATTTTTCAAATCCACATACACTCTATTCCAGAATAGAATACTTTTTTACTCTCAGTGAAGCCAGATCTAAAATCACTGAAGCAGATATAGGCACAATAGACCTAAGTGATCATGCTCCTATCTACATCTCTGTAGAATTGGAGGAAAGACGAAAAAAACACACTTTGGAGGTTCAATGCCAGCCTGCTTGATGACCCTTTGTTTAAAGAAAAAATGTCCAACAACATTAAGACTTATCTGGAGGAAAATTATACTGGAGAAATTTCTCCGCCCATCCTTTGGGATGCTTCCAAAGCAGTCTAGAGAGGACAAATGATAGCTATAGCCTCAGAAAAAAAGAAACAAAGGGAGAAAAAGCTAAATGAAATGCAAGGAAAATTAAATTTTTGGGAGGAAAACCATGCCAAAAAGGTATTTAAAAGAAATTAAAAAGATAAGAGGAGAAATTAATGATCTGGCTTCACAGGAAATAGTTAAGAAAATGCTTTTTACCAAACAAAGATTTCATGAGAGTGGATCAAAGTTTTCTAAATTACTATCTTGGAAACTTAAAAAACAACGAGCTGACAAAATGATGTAATGTTAACTAAACAAGACAAAATTCAATCAGCATTTGAATCCTTCTATAAAAAACTTTTTTCAAAAATTCCAGACAATAAGGAGGATGATATAAACAATCAATTTGCAGAGATGGAAGTCTGCAACCGATCACCTTCTCAGACCACCTTCGCAGAACGCACAATGCACTGTAGTCTCTGTTTGTCCCTGGCTGTGGCTCCAGCTTACCACACGGTGATGGAGGAGGTGAGGATGGACTCAATGATGGCCGTGTAGAACTGCACCATCATCTGCACTGGCAGCTTGGCTTTCCTCAAAGCTGCCGCAGGAAGTACTTCCTGTGCTGGGCCTTCTTGATGGGCCTTCTTGATGATGAAGGGCTCCCACTTTAGGTCCTGGGTGATGGTGGTGCCAAGGAAGTGGAAGGAGTCCACGGTGGTGATGGGGAGTCTGTCATGATGTGGAGGGGCTGGGGAGCAGTGACTTTCCCGAAGTCCACGATCATCTCCACTGTCTTCGAACTCCAGGTTGTTACCCGTGCACCAGGACACCAGCCGGTCCACCTCCCTCCTGTAGACAGACTCATCCTTGTCCGAGATGAGCCTGATGAGGGTGGTGTCGTCCGCAAACTTGATGAGTTTTACGGAGTCGTGGCTGGAGGTGCAGCAGTTTGTGTACAGGGAGAAGAGCAGAGGAGAAAGTACACAGCCCTGTGGAGCTCCTGTGCTGATAGTCCGAGTGTCTGAGACATTCTTTCCCCAGCCGCACGCACTGCCTCCGATCCGTCAGGAAGTCAGTGATCCACCTGCAGGTGGAGTCGGGCACGTTGAACTGGGAGAGCTTGTCCTGGAGCAGAGCAGGGAGGATGGTGTTGAATGCAGAGCTGAAGGATCCACAAACAGGATCCTGGCGTAGGTTCCCAGGGAGTCCAGATGCTGCAGGATGAAGTGGAGTGCCAGGTTGATGGTGTCTTCAGGGAGGAGGTGAGGGACTTGAGGTGGGGCAAGACCAGACGTTCAAATGACTTCATGACTATAGACGTCAGTGCCACTGGCCTGTAGTTATTAAGTCCAGTGATCCGGAGCTTCTTGGGGACAGGGACAATGATGGCAGACTTGAAGCAGGCTGGGACATAAGACGATCCCTACACATAATGGATCGTATACAAAAACAACAAAATAAAGCCGTAATTAGTTTTGAAGCTGAGAAAGCTTTTGATTCTGTTAGTTGGCCATATTTATTTAAAGTGCTAAACAAATTTCAAATCGATGATTTAATTATGAAAAATATTGGGGCTCTTTACGATGGTCCAACATCCAGAAGTAAAATCAATGGTCATCTGACAGGTCCACTGACTCTGGAAAGAGGGGTCAGGAAGGGCTGCACCTGGTCTCCCCTCCTGTTTGCTTTGTATTTGTGTGAACATGTTTAATCAAGTTTGCTTTATATTTTATCATGTATCTTCTTGAAGCTTATAAAATCAAGGTTAGGGTTAGAATTAGATTTTAAATAAAGTTCAAGGATGAACTCCTGTCTGCAGTTTTTTTGTTAGCATCGAAGAGGACAGTGCTACGACAAGTCACTTTGTTCTGGGCTGACGATGAGTGGGAAAGTATTTGGACATCTCAGTGGAAAACACAAAATCACATGTTTGGAGGGAATTCAGTTGGAAGAATATGTCTCGCTTCTTTACAACCCCATGCCAAAGTGCCCATTACTCACAGGGAAATGCACACTGTTGGAGAGGATGTGGCAGCCCGGAGGCAAACCACTATCATGTGTTTTGGGATTGTCCTGTTGTTCACAAATATTGGACTGAGATCAACAATGCCTTACAGACAATGTATGACATCACCATCCCACTGGATTTTAGAACTATGTATTTGGGCCTCAGGACCCAACCAGCAGTTATCTCTGGAACATCCACCTGGCAGCAGCGAAAAAAGCCCTGACCAAAAGATTTATGACATAATGTACCGATGATCAAGGACTGGACTGACATTATAATGGACATACGTAACATGGAAAAAATTACAATCAGATTTAATCTGAATATGGCAAAATTTAACATACTTTGGTTTGTTTTCATGTGTTGTTCAAATTTTAAAAATAAAAACATTTAAATTTAAAAAAAAAAGAAAAATATTTTTTGTGTAAATTTGTTTTTTACCTCAATCACCTCAAAATTTAAAGTACATTACAACAATGACAGGGTGTTTTAATCGTAGACAAATGAAACTTGTTACAAACATACCTCGTCAAGTTATGTTATGTTATGTTTATGTTATGATGTTACACATCATACTTTCTTTTTTTCCACCTTGGAAAGGCAAAAGGATTGAAAATGTGTCTTAATGAACCTCACCAATTAGATGGGGCTCTGTATAGCCCAAAAGTTTGGTACATAGGTTTTGGTTTCACAAACATTTTAAATGGGATTAAAAAATTTACCCTGACGTAGACAAATCAAATTTGGCACAGAAATCTTTCTTGCCATACTGAACAAAAAAGCACAGGCTTGTATACCTCTATTTTAAAGGATGTTACCGTGGCAACCTGACAAATATTGCCATTGACATTCGTGGGTTTTGAAGGGGATGAAAAAACATAAAAGCCATTGAGGAAGTTACTCCATCTTAAACCGTGCGCCGTTAATTTTTCATTATTTTTTTCTGTTGATGATTGTTTGATATCTACTTGTGTTCTTGTTTTGAGTTTTGCCCTGTGGTTGTGTTCCGTGTTTATTATTTAATTTTTTATCTTTTTAAATAAAAAGAGTGTATTCTAATCATCCAGTCCATCTCATGCTCCTAGTGCCCTCTGGCCTCATCCCCACTGAGTCTTGACCCCACCCTGCCTACAGCCACATGATATGACAAGCCTCGCTGATCCTTATTACTACCCTTATTTCTTATCACACAACACAGAAGATAAGGATCACAATGTCCACTGCAAGTGAACTAACAGATAAAACTGGGTTGGCTTCAGCATTGGCCGATAGTTCGAATAGTAGCCAACAACTAAAGTCCAGCACAAACACCATAAAATATCTACTTTGACGTCAACTGCCCTTATAAGGACGTACAGTTCAATGTGTTGATCTATTAGTTTTACAGACTTGGCAACTCATTTAAAGCACATTTTTGTTCGAGCCAAAGGAATTTTCAGGAAAATATGTTTTGATTTGGCTTGTTTGTGCATCTCTTTCGCTCTCTCTCTTATCTGAACCCGACATTTATTGCAGCCTTTTCAGTTGACTGCAGCCCTGGGTGACACACTTAACAGACAGGCCAGTGATTTTGCTCAAAGAGAAGGTCAAGGTATTTTGGAATATCCCACGGATTAGACTGTTGCATTAACTTCACAATGTTTGGATATAAAGCATTCCACGCCTCTAGAGGGCGAAAAATGACTTTATTTATATGCCCTTTATCTATTTTTCAACTTTTTCTGTATTTTACTGTTCCAGTTTGTTTTTATGGTGAGACTCTGTAGGTGAATAGAAAACAAGAATCTTTCACTGAGAGATTCACTCACATAGTAAGAATGCAAATCATCACACATGTAATGGGTTTATATGAAAATTACTTTTATGTGTAAAAATGGGCAAAATTTCTCTATGTTTGGGAAATCTGAAAAATGCATAGCGCAAGGTTTAAATTTATTGCTACATTTTGTTAACATATTGTATCCCAATTTACAAACGGGTTTTTAGAATTCTTATTTAATAGCTGAGTAAACTAAATTTGATTGAAAATGCATGTAAAAATAAAAAAAATTAAACTCTGGCTTAGAATGTTGATAGGTCCAAGATTGCAAAGTTTGGTGTGTAGGTGCTACTTTTAAGGGCTGATCTTTATTATATTTTTTTTATTTCATTTTCAGAAAACGGCTTATGAAGTTACAGTGCAATGCAATACAATACAATTTCAATACAATCTTCAATACAAGATCAAATTAAATAATGACACTTCTTTGTGTGCATATTGGACAATTTAGTTGTCAGCATGACAGTTTTTGAGTTGAGTGAGTAAACTCGTAAAAAATATATAGTTTTTCTAGTGTTTTACCTCAAGCTATACATACAGAAATACAATTCTTAAATGATGAGCCTAATCATTAAACGTCCAATATGTTACTTTTCTGGTGGAAGGTCCGCCACCTGTTGCTTTGCCTATATGCCACAGCATGGTATTAAACTCATCTATGCCACATTCAATTACAGGTGTTTTTATTGCAAATCAATAAATTAATAATCATAAATTAAACTAACTGAAAACCAAAAACATGCATTCTTAGTGTGAGCTGTAACTTGGTCTGGTGGCAAAACCTGCTTGCCTCCATGTTTGCTGTCATACTGAAGAATATTCTACAAGAAAAGCAATAACATTTCAATGAAGATACAGGTGCAATTACAAACTCTACAGAAAAGTTATTTATTGCACCTTTAAGGACTCAATACCATTGTGTGTTTTTAAGAAATCTCAGCAGCCTCAACAGACAATTATACACTTTCTACAAAATGATACTGCAGTTTTGAATGTTAGCAAGACTTCACTAGTTATCAGTAGCAGAAGCAAAAAAATAATAAACTAATAAAAAAACTAAATTATTAACTTAATCCCAGTTTTTATTAACATTTTAGAACAAAAATCACAGGAGGCCTTTAGAGACATTTGTAATATTATATTCCCATATAAAAAGATATAGATTGTCACTCACACATAAGAAATAATAAAAATCATATATTTTTGCATACCTGTAAATGTTTGTTATTTTAAATCACAAAACTGTAATTTGCACACTAAATCGAGCTCATTCAAATTTTGATTGTAGGACGATGAGAATATTGTTGAAGGGATATTGTAGCAGGGATCTTGATTGTCAACACTGACAACATACCATTGTCAACATGGCACAAACTCAAACAAGATTAGCTTAAAAATAATTAAATATACTTTTATTCATGTTGTGTCTTGCTTTTAAAATCCCTTTTTGTAAGCCTCTTGGAAGAATATCCCAGCAGCTTGACCGATTTGACCATCATCTATCACAGGTACATTGTCCAGCTGTGAGACTTGAAAAAGCGCCATATAGTTATATCCGGCTTGTTCTTCCAGTTATAGACGGTTTACTGTTTGCACTTGAGTACTCCCCTCCCCGTTGCAGCACATTTCATTCGCTTGGTGGAGACTCTGCGAGGGGGATGTGATAGACAGGTCAGTGCAGTGCCTTGGGAGCATGAAGAAAAGCAAATTGCACGATAGGTATGAGTCAGATAGCAGCTGAGGGAGTTGTTTGATGGGAAGAGTGTTACACAAGAGATCTATGAAGTGGAACTGAAAAGACAGACTTTTCATATCAGTAGAATTTTTTATTGTAGTTGGTACAGGAGGTGCAAAAGATATTTTTGCAAAAGAATGACTCTTAAATGTCGCACCAATGGGGGAAAAAATACTTTATTTTAACAATTGGTTAGAAATCATACTGGACTGTGACCATTGTCCTAAGAATCAGCTGTAACTGTCAGATTGCAGATTTGTTGACCTGGTTTTATGGTTAATATCTCCAAGACTTGGACTTGTGAAACCAAAACTGTTGGTTTCTCTCTCTTTCTCTCTCTTTCTCTCTCTTTTTTTTATGGTATAGCGTAAAACACATACTTTGAAGGCGTACAACTACAGTAGGTGGCAGTAAATGCAATTTTTCAGTTGGCTACCAACCGCCATTAAAAGTAACGCAACAACAACAGCAGCATAAATAAACAAAAGTGAAATTATCGGTTCACAGCTGCTTCAGAAACTGTTTCCATTATCCAACACCATTGTTGAATCATTGACAGCTTTGGCTTCCATATGCGCTTCTGTCCCTCTGCGCACCTCTGTCGCTCGTCTGTCTATCCTTGCACCTCTGTCCCTCCGCACACTTCTGTCCCTCCTCTCTCCCTTTGTGCATGCTTTTTTCCATGTTCCCTTCGCACTCATCTGCTCCCTCCGCTATTGACCGCTTATTTGGCAAAAATCTATCTGAAAAATATGAGAAGAGAATGTGTTTGCATTAATTTTTTTCTGCTTTGATCCCATGCGCTCTCCGTGTTGTGAAACATAAGCGCAGCTGTACTACGTCAGCACCGTGCAAAAAGTCTGCGAATTATACTAAAAATAATGACTTGAATGACTTGAATTTTTACTGTTATTTCAGACAAATATACAATGATATAGTTCAAATTTTTATTGTTATAATATATGTATATTATATGTTATAATATCTCAATAATCTCAGATTCATGTGGCAAATTTGTGGAGCCAATCCCAAACAATCAAATTCTAGAACATGAACCTATTTCAAGTGGCGTCATTATTTTTTTCAACTAATTTCCAAGGCACACTTATGGATAAATTATGTTTTACATTTAAATATGTCACAAAACAATGTATACAAATACAAAAGTGGTATTACACTGCCATAGTTGTAATAGGCATATAAAGAATAGTTGTACAACATACACCAATTTCAGCATATTTAATAGCACTGGTTCAAACAGTCTATGCAAGAATGGTAATATCTGGGAGGCATGTTTCATTCAGATCATACTGTTCAGTGTTGCATTGCACTGTAGGAGCTGACTTCTGAGCCGGACAGAGGAGTGCTCGGAAATGACGTTGGAACGTATCGGAGAAGCAGGCATAGAGAATGGGATTAGCGCAACTCCAGGAATATGACAAAAGAATTACCACTTCGAAAGCTCTGGCAAAGTTTTGCAACAGTCCGACGTGATATAGTGAGCAAAAATTTAATGTGTAAAACGGCAGCCAGCAAATCCCAAAAACGACCACTACAGAAACCACCATTTTTGTGACTTGCTGCTCCAAACGATGACTTTCTTGATTTGGCAAAGTTGCTCGAAGACGCTGCAATCTGAAGGTCCAAATCAGCGCCGTGTAGGAAGCTGTCATGATTGTGAATGGTAAGCCAAACCCCATCACGAATGTGTAAGAAAGCACGCCGAGCCACCATGCGTCCGAAGCTAATTCCGGTGTGCACAATCCTTGCTCAGCTGTAAAATGCAGCGCCATCGGCAATATGGTAAGAAGCGAGAAGAACCACAAGATTGCCGAAACCATCTTGGCAAAACGCGGCGTCCTCCAACGTGCATATCGTAGTGGATTCGAAAGCGCCATGTACCGATCGATGCTCATCACAGTAAGGCAGAAGACACTTGTGAATTGGTTGATGCCGTCTAACACCATGACAACCTTGCAAGCAATATCCCCAAACAGCCAGGCGTTTTTAAAGTTTTGGCTCGAAATGAAGGGTAGTCCTACCATGAAAAGTCCGTCAGCAAGTGCCAAGTTGAAAATGTACACCGTTGTTGAGGATGACAATTTGTCGAGTTTGAAAATGGCGATAATGACCAAAATGTTCCCAGCCAGGCCCATGATGCAAACAATGAGGTAAAAGATTGCCATGGTGATGCTGAATGTGCTGTAGTTCCCCCCAACGTAAAAATTATGGTCGGGAAAGGTTTGATTGAAGTTAGTATCAGGCAAACTTGAGACATCCATTTTTTGCTGAAGAAACGTCAAAAAGCCAGTTGGATTAAAGTTGAATTCCACACCCTTGCCTTGATATAAGAAAATTCTATTTGGTGTCAAGCTTCACAAACTCTTCCATCCATATAAAAAAGTTTCCGGGTGGTAGACTATCAGGAGTTCTGATCTCTCTTCACTTTGCAGAGAGGACAAATGCTGCAGACTTGCTTGTGCCTGACCACGTCTCTCTGTGGGGGCTGTTTCATATCTCTTTTCCCCTTGGTTGTGTGTGAACTGTACAAGGAGTGTGGGACCCCCTCTGCTCCTCCTTGTTTATCAGTCTCTTGAGAATGGCTCGACACACGCCCCGCCAGACCCCGCCTCCCCAACACCACCCCCAAAAGACCCTCTGTTTCCAAGTCAAACAAGCTGAATTGTAGCCATTGGCTAATTTTCAGACGTAGTCCCGTATTCACTCTCACGACACAATCTCATTCATACCCCAATATTCTATTGAACATGTATTTAGTGGTAAGGGAAACCAGAGCACCCGGAGGAAACCTATGCAGACACGGGAAGAACATGCACGCTCCACACAAAAAGGCCCCTCGCCACCAAGGAATTGATTGTTAGTATCCCGCTCAGGATACTAACAATACCTGGCAAAACACACTGTTGTGTGATGGACAGCGTCATCTGCTTGTGTCCATAAAATTATAATGCCATACAGTTGAACATTCTTGCCAAACCAATATAATCTCCATGGAGACGATCAGGCTTCCCACCAGAGAAGTAACATAGGGTTATTATTTATATTGTTATTGATCTGTAGACATGGCCTTAAAAACAGCGCAGGAGACCTCCGAATCTATACTTTTGACGAAAATTTGTTTTCTAAGGCTCAGGGGGGCAATGACTTATTAAACAGGATTTGTTAAACAACTACAACTCCAGGTATGTTTTTGATGAGGTAACCAGGTTGTAAAATGCATGGTTAAAAGGGGGGAAAAAAAATTATTCAAACTGTAATATCTATGCAGTATCTATTTTATTTCAAGCTAACTTGCACTTCTTTGACATTTCAGAGCGATTCAGAATGGGGTCACCCTGGCTGACTGGCTTATCAGCATGGCTCTGTAACACTAGGCCCCACCCACCTTTTAACTCAAAATCCTCCATTGCTGACAGGAAACAGGCCTGCACTATCTATTTTCTTTTGTTTTCTATTGTTATTGCTTTGGGGGTCTTCCATCCTGTCTATTGTTCGTTCTGACTCCCAATAAATCTTGAGGAAAAATGTAAAATGACAATGAGTTGATGGAATGTGCAATTGACATCACCCACAGTGGTCTGTGCAGTTTTTTTCATGTATGAAGTTAATGTGCTGTATATTAGCGCCTCTATAAGGATAGTGGAGTGCTTTACTGCTTCATTTGAGGAAAAAAATATATAACACTACTTTACTCCCACTGATTTTCCCCAAATTAATAGCTTATTAAAATAAGAAAATAATTGTAGTCCAATCATTTGAACTCAAATGTTTTCAATTAAATTATTCTGTGTGGGTGTAAACTCATAAATCAATGCAAACATAAAACTAAGATAGCTCTATGTTGTTGTTTTTGTTTTAATCATATACAAGTTAAAATTACTATACAAGAAAATACACATTGTGGTTTCAGCTACTAGTTCATATGATGCCCTGCTTGCAAGGATAATGTCAACTTTTTGAGTTAAATTAATTATTAAAGTCCATTCTGGCTTTTGAAAGTTGTACAAAGCACTTATAATCTCATTCCAGTGAATAATTAGGATGCTCAGAAGAAAGTGAGGTAGAAGTTTCAACCACTTCAAACTGTAAAGGAACTGTTAAAGTAAACTAAGTAACTAACTAAACGAAGACAGTAAGAATCAGGTACAGTGCCTTTAACCATATTATTACGGTGTTCCCTCAATCTTACTCAAAGTAGTATTATGAGTCAATCGTGTTTGAGTAATCCTGTATTGTTCTGCATTTGAGACTTGAGTGTTCTGAAAATATCTCTTTTCCTACCCACATCCCTGTACTTAGTTGTAATTGTTGTAAAATTGCAACCCTGAGTCATACAGTAAAAAAAAAAAAAAATGAGTAACCATTATTCAAAAATCAAACCATTATTCAAAAATCAAAAATTTGCTGCTTGCTATGGTCAAATATCAGGCAGGATTTATCACTCCTGCAGTTTAGAACAGGAAATCAACTTCTATTACTACGCTGTTTTAGATCAATATTGCAGTTTACAATCAATACAATGTAAAATGGTGGTCAATATATGTTGTAGTTTAATACCAAATACAAGAAAAAGTCGAAAGTACAATATAACTTGTTTCAGGTTTGGAGTTAGGTTGAAAGAAATGAGATGGGGTAAAGGTTTCTGGGAAGCGTCTGCATTGTTCAAGATGAAAGACGGAGGTGACCCCTGTCCTGGTGCCATTAAGACACGCATAGCTGAAATACCCTAAGAACTTCCCTTTAAAACACCTTTCAACGGCTCCACTCATCTGTTCCTTTTTGTTCAAGCAACAAGACAACACATTCTCATCTTTCAGCTTCTTCACACACCACAGAATCCCTCACTCTCAAATTGTATTTTTGCTTTCCATCGAGTAGAAAAAGCATTTTAGGCTCTTGGAAGACTCACCTTGACGTCTGCTCTGCTCCAGTCACTGTAAAAACATCACTTAATTTCATGGGGATACATTTGGGGAGCTCTGGCAGTCTCTTATTCCACAGGTTGTATTTCACATATGTGTCGTTTTCAATAGAGTAGAGTGAGGTACTCAAGACAGATTTCATCCCACCCCTGCCGGAGCCCTGCCACGAGGAGTTTGCCAACAACTTCAATGGCTTCAGCTTGGGTGATGGATGAGTCAGCCTCCGAGTCCTCTATCTCTGCTTCCACTTCGGAAGACATAAGAGCTGGATTGATGAGGTCCCCTAACTATTCCTTCCACCATCCGACGACATCCCCAGTCGAGGTCAGCAAGTCTAAATGGTGTTGGTGAAACACTGCTTTCCTTTGCCGGACGTTTTGCCAGAATTTCTTTGAGGTCAACCGATAGTCCTCCTCCATGGCCACCCAAACTCCTCCCAGCGCCGGGTTTTTGCCTCTGTGACAGCACAAGCTGTAGTATGCTTGGCCTGCCAATACCTGTCAACTGCCTTACAAGCCTGAAAGGCCTCCTTCTTCAGCCTGACGCTATCCCTTTCTTCAGGTGTCCACCACCGGGTTTGGGGCTTGCCGCCGTGACAGGCACCTGAGAGGTGGAGAACACCGTCCACTCGGACTCAATGTACCCAGCCTCCCCGGAGGTAT
Organism: Chaenogobius annularis; assembly: GCA_015082035.1. Classification (NCBI taxonomy): domain Eukaryota; kingdom Metazoa; phylum Chordata; class Actinopteri; order Gobiiformes; family Gobiidae; genus Chaenogobius; species Chaenogobius annularis. The sequence continues at coordinate 1,409,484 of BJKM01000059.1, forward strand.
GAGTTGCCGGAGGGCTCCGCAAGACTGAAGACCCCGCTGACAGAGGGCTCTTGCAAGACTGAAGACCCTGCTGACAGAGGGCCCCGCAAGACATTCCCAACACACCCTCATGTGAGCCCTCCAGCTTCCTCTTCCGCCAGCGGATCCAACTCACCACTAAGTGGTGATCAGTTGACAGCTCTGCGCCTCTTTTCCCCCCGAGTGTCCAAGACGTGAAGTGAAGCGTCCAGGCCCTCTCGAAGAGATGGGTTCCAGAGCTCAATCTGCGTGGCGGTAAGGCCGACTATATCTAGTCAGTACTGCTCCACCTCCCGCACAAGCACAGGCTCTTTGTCCCCCAGCGAGGTGACATTCCATGTCCTCAAAGCCAGTTTCTGTGCCTGGAGATCCAGTCGTCGAGGCCCCCGATGTCGACCGCTGCCCAGATCTCTCTTACAGCCCTGCCTTTATTGATCCTCCAAGCTGTGCCCTGCCGTGCCCGGCGGCCACCAGACACTCAACAGTAAGGGCCCATTCCAGGCCTGGCCCCAAGGGTGTGGCCCCCGTAATGCAAATCTGAGCAATGTAACTGGCCTTGTTTTTATTGTGAAAAATAAATTCAAAAAAATTATAACAAAAATACTTTACATTTTTTTCCAATATTTTTGAGCAACTGTTCAGTCCCAAAACAGCAATTAGCATTTTCTTTTGAATAATGGGCACTTATTGGTGTTATGACAAAATGTGACACCTTTTTTTAGATAATTGTAGACTTGTAGAACGGATACAAGGTATTTTGCCTTGCCATACACGTCTTGGGATTTTGTGCCACTCATCAAATAGATAGTTTGGGGTTGGTATTGGAAGAATCTGGAATAGATAAATCAGGGCAAAACATAAATTTTTATAGTTGTAATGTAGTTAATTTTTCAATATATATTTTTTATACTAGTAAAGAGAAGGATTTTTTTTATGGAGGACAATACCAAAATATCTTAGTGATTTTATTAAAATTTCATTTATTTGAATGATAATAAGTACATTCCATTTGATGATTCTGTGCTGTCTAAGTTTGATTTCTTGACATCCATGATCAAACCCACCGCAAAGAATCTTGGGGATGTTTTCGACAATAATTTTAAATTTGAGCAAAAAATTGACAGTGTGGTTAGAGAAAGTTTTTATCAATTACGTCTTTTAGCTAAAGTTAAAGCCTTTTTTAAATCTTGAAAGGACTATTCATGCTTTCATCAGCTCAAGAATAGACTATTGCAATGCACTTTATGCCAGTGTCTCCCAGTCTGCCCTTAGCCACCTTCAGTTCGTACAGAACGCTGCGGTGCGTTTTCTAACCAACACACCCAGACGTCAGCACATCACACCAGTTCTTTTTGATCTCCATTGGCTTCCCGTTTCTTTTAGAATTGATTTTAAAATGTTACTTTTTGTTTTTAAAGCCCTAAATGGCCTGACACCTCCTTATCTGTCTGCCTGAAACCCAAGCAGGGCTCTAAGGTCAACAAATCAGTTTCAGCTGGAAGTCCCCAGAGCCAGACTCAAACACTGGGGTGATCGAGCCTTCTCTGTTGCTGGTCTCAGACTCTAGAACAAACTGCCCCCTGACATGCGCGCCATCACAGATTTTAGCCTTTTTAAATCCAGGCTTAAAACTTATTTATTCAGACTGGCTTTCATCATTGTACTTATCACGGGCGACAACAATGCAGAGTACAGAGGACTCGCGCAGGACTTTGTGGACTGGTGTCAGCAGAACCACCTCCTCATCAGCATGGGAAAGACCAAGGAGATGGTGGTGGACTTCCGCAGACACCTTTCTGCTGCCCCCTCACCAGTGAACATCCAGAAAAGGGACATTGAGAGAGTGGACTCATACAAGTACCTGGGTGTTCATCTGAACCACAAACTGGACTGGACTCATAACACAGATGCACTGTACAGGAAGAGCCAGAGTCGACTCTACCTGCTGAGGAGACTCCGGTCCTTTGGAGTGATAGGGCCCCTCTTGAGGACCTTCTACGACTTTGTGGTGGGATCAGCCCTCCTGTACGGTGTGGTCTGCTGGAGCAGCAGCATCACAGAGAGAGAGAGGAAGAAGCTGGACAAAGTCATCAAGAAGTCCAGCTCCGTCCTGGGCTGTGCTCTGGACTCGGTGCAGGAGGAGGGGGACAGAAGGGTCCTGGCTAAACTCACGTCTATGCTGGACCATGAGGCTCACCCCCTGCAGGACACTCTGTCCGCTCTGGAGAGCAGCTTCAGTGACAGACTGATCCACCCTTGCTGTGTGAAGGAGAGGTTTCGCAGGTCTTTCCTTCCTGCTGCTGTCAGACTTTACAACAAACACTGTTAGTCCTGAACGTGTCATTTAGCTTTAATAATCATGTGCAATACTGTTATACCCCTGTGCAATACTGTTATACTCCTGCAATACTGACACAATGTCAATTATCCCTGGTGCAAAATTTTCTGTGCATGTGACAGTTGTAAAAAAAGTGTTATGATTATTAAGATTATAAGAGGTTTTTTTTTTCTAAGTTATCTGTTTTTATTATACTGTGCATAATCTGTTTCTGTACCCTTTGTTGCAACCTTGGAATTTCCCCATTGTGGGACAAATAAAGGTGATCTTATCTTATCTTATCTTAAGAGCACCAATATTTGTATAATCAAGTTGTCTTTTCAAAATGTATTTAGCACTTTAAATAAATAAGGCCAGCTAATGGAGTAAAAAGCTTTCTCAGCATCCAAACTAATGATTACAGCTTTGTTCTGTTGCTTTTGTATATTATTCATTATGTGTAAGAATGTTATAGATTTACACCTAAATACCTAAGACATTCGGTTTGCCATTTAAAAGGACCTATCCTTTTTACCTATCCTTTCTGATGGATGAAGGGGGTCGCCAGGATTAAATAATTTCAGTTTTTTTGTACATTTAATTTGTATCCAGACGTTAGACACATTTTTTGAAGAAAATGTATCACATTGGGTATGGAAATTTCTGGTTCGGTCAGATATAATAGACATCATCTGCGTAGCAGGCAATTTTATGTTCCATCACATCGATTGTAACACCGTGAATTGTTTTTGATTGTCTATACATACTGGGCCAAGGGTTCCAGGTACAAAGCAAATAGGAGGGGGCAAATAGAAAGAGGAGTGAGACAGTGCCCTCTTTCCAGAGTCAGTGGATTAGGTGGTAATTGATTTTAATTCTTGATGTTGGACCATCATAAAGAGCCCCAATGTTTTTTATAATTTAAATTGTCTATTTGAAATTTGTTAAGTACTTTAATACTAATAAGGCCAGCTAACAGACTCAAAAGCTTTTTCAACATCCAGACTAATAATTACAGCTTTGTCCTGTTTGTATAGGATCGTCTTATGTTATCTTGCGTTTGTCATCTGCTAATAAATCCTGTCTGATCATTGTGAATTAAATTTGGAAGTATTTGTTCCATTCTTTTGGACATAATTGAGGTGTATATACGATAGTCCACGTTCAGAATAGAAATGGGTCTATATGAGGCACTATTGAGTCGGTCCTTCCCCTCTTTAGGTATTTCGGTGATGGCTTCTTTCCAACTCGGAGGAGTAGGAGTTTTTTTATGTGCCCAATTAAAAGTTGTCAAAGAGCAGAGGAGTAAGAGTGTCTTTTAGAGCTTTATACCACTCTGAGATGAACCCATAGCTTCTTGGAGTTTTATTGTTCTTTAATTTCTTGATTGCACTTTGTATTTCGAACACAGTTATTTCGGCTCCTAATTTTTTATTTTACTCTTCTGACATAACTGGCAAATTCAGGGTGTCAGAACAGAATTTATTTCATCCTCTTTATCTGCTGGAATTTTAGAGTAAGGTGTTTTATAGAAGGATTCAAATGCGGATTGAATTTGGTCTTTGTTTGTTTAAGATCACATTACTTTGCCTGTTCCGTATTTTTTAAATTGTTATTTCAGCTTGTTGTTATATACGTTTCCAGGTTAATGTTTTAACATTTTTTAATTCATAATATCTTTGTTTAGTAAAGAACTTTTTCCTAACTATTTTCTCTGAGGTCCGGTAATTCTAATAAATATCCTTTTAAATATCCTGTTGGCATGATTTACTTCCTGCCATTTTAGTTTTTCTTACAGATCGTTTAGTTTTTTCTCCCTTTGTATATTTTTGGCCGAGGCTACAACTATAATTTTTCCTCTCAAAACTGCTTTAAAAGCATCCCAGATGGGTGGGGACGTTTCCCCATTATCATTTTCCCCAAGATAAGTCTTAATGTTTGTTTTTCTCTCAACAAAGGGTCATTAAGCATGCAAGCTTTGTCTGTGGCGAGGCCCAGTGCTCTGGAACAGCATGCAGGCAGGCATCTGCATGTTACATCTGCTGAGACACTAGAGCAATTTGAATCTTTGTTAAAACCTACATTTTCTCTCTGGATTTTTGACACAAACTGAAGCTGAGTCATTATTTTTCATTAACTTTAAGTGTATTTTTAATTGATTGCATCAAAGCCCGGGCTCATACGCAGGGATCCGAATTCGGAAAGTACATCCTTTTTAGTTCGGATTTTGACCGATAGCCTTAGTTGTCTAAAGTGACCACCCAGGGATAAGCCCCAGGCGCAGAGCAGCAGTGTAAGACGCTCCTCTGTTGCTGAGCTCTCGCCCGCTCTGTCACAAATTAAGTGTTCAGAATCAAGGCAGATAGAGTCAACCTCAGAGAAGCTATTTCAGGCGTCAGACCAAATAACTTTATAAAAATAGCACTCACAAATGATGTATATAACAAATAAATAAGCATATAAAATGTGGACTGCTAAACATAAAATTTCCTCCAAATTGCTTTTAGTAAATTAATTCATTAGAGATTATAACATAGATCTTCTAGCTCTAACTGAAAATTGGCTTCAACAAGATGATTATGAAAGACTAAATGAGTCCACCCCACCCACTCATGTTAATTTTCAGACCGCCAGGAGCACAGGCCGAGGTGGTGGTGTGGCAGTGATCACTCTCAAGCCTACTCTTGAGTCCTGAAATTAACAATGCATTTCGCTCATTTGAAAGCCTCATGCTATCAATCACATGTCCAAATAGGAGAAACCAAAAAGGAGTCTTGTTCGTGGTTCTCTACCGACCTCCTTGTCCCTAATCAGAGTTTTTAACAGAGTTCTCAGACTTTGATATAAACTTGGTGTTAGACTGGGATAAAGTAGTGATAGCTGGAGTTTCTATAGCCACGTGAACGTGAACGATAACTCTCGTAATTCTTTCAACGCCCTGTTAGATAGCATTAGTTTTGCTCAAAATGTAAATAAACTGACTCACAGTCACAAGCACACTCTAGATCTTGTTCTAACATATGGAATAGAGATTAGTGACCCGAATTGTCTTCCCTCAAAACCCCATACTGTCAGATCATTACTAATCACCTTTCAGTTTGTTTTTAAAGAATATCCTGCCCCACAGAATAACGTCATAATGTAAAGGACAATATCAGAATAATCTTTCTCAAAGTTCAAAGAAATAATAGAGCCAATATTCAGCGACATGTCATGTGATCCTGCTGAGAACAGATTTAGTCCCAGTGTAAGTGATCAATTTGTCAACTTGACCATGAATTCTCTGAAGTCTGCTCTTGATGTTGCAGCGCCGCTAAAGCAGAAGGTCATTAGGCCAAAACCTGCCTCCCCATGGTACAATGCGTTCACATAAACAAAAAGTTAAAAATTAGAAAGACAATTTCGTCGGTCCCACACGGAGGAAAATCTGCCTACTGTCCTATAAGCAGGCTCTGCGTAAGGCCCAAACCAGATACTATTCAAATTTGATAGAAGTCAACAAAAATAACACTAGATTTCTTTTCAGCACTGTAGCCAGGCTGAAGAACTGTCAAAGCACAGTAGAGCCCTCAATCCCAGCCAGTCTCAGATCTGATGATTTTCTTCTCTTCTTTAACAATAAAATAAAAACAATCAGAGATAAATTAGATGAAATTACTCCCACTATTAGCATTGAACAGCCCAAACTGTAAAACTAGTGTCCCGTATAAATCCATCAGTAATATTAGAAAGGTCCACTGCTGTTGATCAAGCAGAGGTAACCTCAGCCATTATGTCCTCTAAAACGTCCATTTGTATTCTAGACCCGATTCCAAGCAGACTCCTCAAAGACATTCCCCCCCTAATTTTAGATTCTATTCTTAATATAATAAATCATTAGAAAGTGGCTATGTTCCACAGTCCTTCAAACATGCAGTCATTAAACCGCTTCTGAAAAAGCCTAATCTTGATCCTGACCTGTTGGTAAACTTCAGACCTATTTCAAAACACCCTTTGGCTCTAAAATCCTTGATAGAGTTGTAGAAAAAGATTCAGTTGTAGCTACATGGACTCTGTTTTAGAAAAGCAAAACGTTTTGACTGTCATCCAAGAGTCATTCTGAATCTGTGAAACAAGTCTGAGAACTCCAGTTTATATCCTACTCTGTGAAAGGACCCCTGATAATGGGCCATCAAAACCAAATGGTATGGTCTATTGTTCACTGACTTTGGCTCCCTCTTTCCTGAATACGTAAATTAGCATTCGAATGCCTCGGGCGTCCACTGGTTTAAATCCTGCCTATCAGATAGGTACCAGTTTGTTAATGTAAACCAGCGCTCCTCCCCCTGTTCTAAAGTAACCTACGGTGTGCCACAGGGTTCAGTACTCGGTCCAATTCTGTTTACTCTTTATATGCTGCCGTTAGGTAACATTATCAGAAAAGATAACATTAACTTCCACTGCTATGCAGATGACACACAGCTGTATTAATCAATGAAACCCGATCAGACCAATCAAGCAGACAGACTTTAAACTTGTGGGAAGGATATAAAAACCTGGATGACGCTTAATTATCTGCTTCTTAACCCTCAAAAAAACGAGGTATTAGGCCCTAAACATCTACAAGATGCTTTATCTGAGTAGCTAGTCACACTGGACAACGTCAGTGTAGCCTCCAGCTCCATTGTAAGAAACCTTGGAGTCTTATTTGACCAAGAGCTCTCATTCAAAGTGCACATAAATCAAGCCTGTAAAACAGCCTATTACCATCTGCATAATATAGCCAAAATCAGAAAAAGCGATGCTGACTATTTAGACTACTTTAGACTACTGTAACTCCATGCTCGCAGCGTGTCCTAAAAGCTCTATAAAAAGCATTCAACTGGTTGAAAATGCAGCTGCAAGATTGTGCAGGAGGGTTAACCCCCGTCTTCACAGACATTTTTAACACCTCCCTGGGGTGTGCCATGTCCCAGCCTGCTTCAAGTCTGCCATCATTGTCCCTGTCCCCAAGAAGCCCCGGATCACTGGACTTAATGACTACAGGCCTGTGGCGCTGACGTCTGTAGTCATGAAGTCATTTTGAACGCCTGGTCTTGCGCCACCTCAAGTCCTTCACCTCCTCCTTGCTGGACCCCCTGCAGTTCGCCTACAAAGCCAACAGGTCTGTAGACGAACACATCAACCTGGCACTCATCCTGCAACATCTGGACTCCCCGGGAACCTACGCCAGGATCCTGTTTGTGGACTTCAAGCTCTGCTTTCAACACCATCCTCCCTGCTCTGCTCCAGGACAAGCTATCCCAGCTCAACATGCCCGACTCCACCTGCAGGTGGATCACTGACTTCCTGACGGATCGGAGGCAGTGCGTGCGCTGGGGAAGAATGTCTCAGACTCTCGGACTATCAGCACAGGAGTTCCACAGGGCTGTGTACTTTCTCCTCTGCTCTTCTCCCTGTACACAAACTGCTACACCTCCAGCCATGACTCCGTAAAACTCATCAAGTTTGCGGACGACACCACTCTCATCGGGCTCATCTCGGACGGGGATGAGTCTGTCTACAGGAGGGAGTGTGGACCGGCTGGTGTCCTGGTGCAGCGGTAACAATCTGGAGTTCAACGCCCAGAAGACAGTGGAGATGATCGTGGACTTCAGGAAAGCCCCAGCCCCCAGCCCCCCTCATCATGAAGACTCCCCCATCACCACCGTGGACTCTTTCCGCTTCCTGGGCACCACCATGACCAGGACCTCAAGTGGGAGCCCTCCATCAGCTCCCTCATCAAGAAGGCCCAGCAGAGGATGTACTTTCTGCGGCCGCTGAGGAAAGCCAAGTTGCCAGTGCAGATGATGGTGCAGTTTTACACGGCCATCATTGAGTCCATCCTCACCTCCTCCATCACGTGTGGTACGCTGGAGCCACAGCCAGGGACAAACAGAGACTACAAGCGCATTGTGCGTTCTGCTGACAAGGTGATCGGCTGCAGACTTCCATCTCTCAGGACCTGTACGTCTCCAGGGCTCTGGGACGAGCTGGTCGAATCACAGCTGACCCTTCTCACCCTGGACATGGTCTATTTGAACCACTCCCCTCAGGCAGGAGGCTACGGTCCATCCGGACCAGAACCTCCCGCCACAAGAATACCGTATTTTCCGGGCTTTTAGCCGCTCCCCTATATAAGCGCGATTTGCTCTATTTTAAAAAAAAACGATAATAAAACAATACATAGGCCGCACCTTTTGTATAGGCCGCAGAACTCTTTCCTTGACTTTTGGCATCGCATGAGCTCGTCCCGCTGTCCCCTCCAGCGTCTCACCGTACATTCATTGATGTTAAGCTTGCGTGCAGCCGCGCGGCTTCCTAGCAAGATCGATGGCCTTCAGCTTAAAACTTGCTTCGTACGAATTCTTCGTTTGGGTTCCATAATGATGCGGCAAGAATTTGAAAATAATTATAGTTGGTAATTTGTCGTCCGTGTTCTATTTGCTAGCTGAATAAAAAAGCAACATCTGCTTCTTTGCTTAACTTTTCTGTTAGTTTTGATTCCCAATTCCGGTTAGTTGTTCGCCCCTAGCGGTGAAAGAAAAAAACCACAGAAAAGCCGCAGCCTCTAAATAAGCCGCATGGCTCAAAACATCTGACAAAAGTAGCGGCTTATAGCCCGCAAAATACGGTAGTTTCTTTCCTTCTGCCGTTGGACTCATGAACACTTCGAAACACCTGTCACTTTAACTGCAACTATTCAACCACTCACTGCACTGTCACTTTCTGCACTCAAAACTGTGAATCTAACTGTAACTCTTGTGTACATAGAAATGCCTATTTTAATTTTAATTTTTATTTGATAGAAATGTTTAAATTGTTTCTTAATGAATGCCCTTTTTGATTGAATATATGTTATTTTATTATTGCTCAGTGTTTTATGTTGCACCTTAAGGCCGAGACAAGTTCCTATGTTTGTGAATTTTGTTCATTGACAATTACAATAAACTCTTTCTGATTCTGATTCTGATTCTAACAGGAACTAAAAGAAGAGAGCACATTACGCTGGTGCTTGAGTCTCTTCACTGGCTCCCTGTTGAATTTAGAATCAAATGTTAAATTCTCCTCCTGATTTACAAAGCCATAAATGACTTGACCCCATCAAGAGCACTTGGCCCCATCAAATGCGCTTCGCTCTCAAAATGCTGGATTTCTGGTGGTCCCAAGAGTCTCTAAAAGAACAGTAGGAGGTAGAGCGTTTAGCTACCAAGCTCCTGTGTTGTGGAATCAGCTTCCTGTCCATGTTAAAGAGGCCGACACAGTCCTTTCATTTAAGACCAGGCTTAAAACGTTCCTCTTTGAAATCGCTTATGGTCAGGCCAGTTAGGAACAGAAATAAAAACCTACACTTCCCAACTATGCTGCCCTAAGAGCAACTATGCTGGGGGAAGTATGGCAGCTTGAGCACTATTCTCTGCTTTTTACTATCAAACAATATTTGATATTTAATTTCACTTGCAAATTGTTCATCACTGTTCCTTCTTTTTCACCCACTTCCCTGATGGGAGTGGCGCAGGCACATAGATGACCTGTGGATCCAGATGCTCTTCAACTGCCTGGAGAAACGGTCTGCCTGGAGAAACTCATACTCAACTCCTTCATCAGCCTCGAAGAACTGGTTCTCCTCCTGAGTGAGTCCGGCTCCACCGTCTTTCTGCAAATTGAGGCGCGTCCGCCTTTTCCATCCGAGGGAGTCGGATCTCTCCTTCACTGTGGAACTCCAACAGGTTTCTACTTTTTCCCAAAGAGGTTTGGTAGTTTTTCCTGGCCGAGAAGGAGGGTCTAAGGACAGGGGAGTTTGGGACATCTGTCTAAGGACACAGGATGCTGGGACATTTGCAAGTCCCTATGAAATAGTTTTTTTTTTTTTTTCCATTGTAGCCCCTCGAGGCAACTACTGTTGTGATTTTTGCCGTTACAAAAATAAATTGAATGAAATTTAATTGAATAGCATACAGACGATCCAAAAGAGCACAGTGATCAACAGAATCAAATGTTTTTGACAAATTTACAAAAACAGCAGCACATTCTTCATGATTGTCGAATGTAATAGCAATATAATTTCTAACTTTGGTAGCAGCTGCAATAGCCTTGGTCTAAAACCGGACTGGTAGCTATTTAAAATTGAATATTTGGTTAAGAAAGCACACACCTGGTTACTTATTAGCGTCTCCAAGAGTTTTTCAAGGCAGTGATTGGACGTTAATTATTTAAATCATTTTTCTGGTCTCCTTTATGAAAAAGGAGAACAATAGCAGTTTTCCATTGTAATGGGATAGTTTCAGTTTGCTTTGAGTGATTAAAAATATGAGCTAAACAATTTAATGAAGATAAGTCTGTTTTCTTAGGTTCAGGAGCAGGACCACATCCCTTTCACGGCCCTTCCTGCAGCTACACTATTTAAGCATCCAGTTAACACACATTGGTGTTCGTAACTTCGTGCCGCTACCTCCCACCCTCTTTCAATAATTATTCTAATTTACCTCCTAGATGGGGGGTCCAAAAACGAGGGGCATTTATTTCTATACATTCGTGTTGTTCATGTTTCACGTATGTCAATAAATACTTTGTTTCATAGCTGGGGTTGTGGTCCTTGCTAGTGAACTATAAGTGGAGCAGATAACAATAGCGACTTAGGTTGTCAGTTCCGGTGGATTCTTTTTTTTATCTATAGAGAGCAACATATTTAATTTAACTTCATACTGTGTAAAGGGCAGGGGAAGAGAAAACACTTGATTATCAGCCATATTCTCATGTATTGGAGTAACAGCTATAGATGGAGCGCCATCATCAAAAATATTTACAGCATCAGCAAAATGCTGGTGAAAACACATCACAAATATCTTTTTTGGTTGTCAGACGATTTCTTTTGATATAGACGGAGCAGAATTTTGCGATAAGGATTTAACCATTTGCCAACATTTTGCATAATTACCCTTTGATTCAGTGAAATGAATGTACATTACCAAGTCCCTATGAACATTGTTTATTCTGTTTTTTTTTCACTGTAGCCCCTCGAGGCAACTACTGTTGTGATTTTGGGCGTTACAAAAATAAATGGTATAGAATTGAATTGAAAGTATTGACGTAGTAAGATGCGTATGACAAAACTGCTGCTGATTTGGTTGCCTTGGCTTCTGCCCAGGCTTTGTCATGCTCTCTAGTAAATGTTGCAATGTTTGGACGTTTTGTCCAGGGATTATTCTTATTTTTGACCCTGACTCTTTAAGAGGGGAATGTTTATCAGTAATATCATGAAATGATTTAATGAAATGAATGTGTTCTGGAATACTAGTGATAAAACCAAAGAAAAAAGATACCGCTACATTGGCAGTTGCTTAAAATAAGGTCCAATGATGTTGCTTTAAGTGGGTCTTTAGGTCAGGTCGGATGGGAGTGTTGTGGAAAAATCACGAAAAACAATGAACGAGAAATAAGGCACAATAGTACCAAGTTCTTTTGTTCAAAAGGTTGAGTTCAATTTTCAGCCATGCACAGCCAAAATGTCTTTCCCTAGCAAAGGTGTTTCTCTCTCTCCCTCCCTGACTGACTGACAAAGGCGATTCCAGTTTATGAAGGCACAAAACATAGTGCCAGTATGCACAGAACATAATGTGAGAATGTCACAACAGTTAGAGGCCTGTGTTGTCTCTGAGTCATAGGTTGTCAGACCTCTCACCCAAAGACACACATGCCCCGCCATAAGGGCGCCCCTCCTAATCCTCCACACACATTAATTACATATCATGGCAGAGCCTGTGTCTTTCACTAAAAGGGAGACTCAACAGACCAGGCACAGGACAAAGGTCACTTAGATGACCATGTGAACCTAAACATACATCCTAGTTACACACTAACTTTAGCTTTGCATCAACCTAAGAACATGACATTTACCATTATGGGAGCTGTAATAAGTTGTGAGGTTTAACACATTACAATAATTTTTTAGACGGTCAGAAGTTTTGGACAACCAATCGATATTGTTGTGTGTAAATGTGTATGCGCAGACTCACAGACTCTACAAACAGTATTATTTTTATGCTCACCAATCCGACACAAAGTCCAGTGCTGTACTTTTCCAGCATGTGGACTCACTGGCGTCTGAGCCTCTACAGAAAATAATGTACCTTTGGTCTTTGTTGAACTGTTTGTTTGTGTGCTGTCTTTTATTTTATTTTATGGACCAAGTAAGTGTCCGAAATAAAGCTAATGATGATGATGGTATTCATGTCACCGAAGGGAAAAAAGAAACAAAGGGAGAAAAAGCGAAATGATCTGCAAGAAAAAAATTTATTACTTGAGATAAATCATGCCAGGAACGGGAGTCCTCGGGTGGTGCAGGAAATTGAAAAGATAAGAGGAAAAATTGGTGACGTGACCTCACAGGAAATAGTAAAGAAGGTGCTCTTTACCAAACAAAGAGATTTTTAAAATAAAGGACAGGCAAAGTAATGCAATCTTAACCAAACAATACCAAATTCAATCAGCATCATTTATGTCTGCTGTTTATTAGATTAATTGGCGCTGTATTTTCATGGTAAAACACATATAGAATATTGGGACATAGCAACAAAAATAATAATACATAGGTTACATTTGCCTCTGGGGACTGTAGCAAATGTTTTGGGCCCTGGCACCGGTGGTTGGGGACCCCTGCTCTACAAAACCCATTTACTCTTCAACTTTTAACTCAGCACTTAAAAAATATGCCGTTATTATATTTTTTGGTTTGTATTGGTTTTAAGTTGATATCAACTTGTTTTTTTGTTTCTTTTTTTATTCTCTCTGGTAGTTCTGGTTTGTGCTGTTTATTTGTTTGTAAAAAATATTAACCTTTTGTTCTGTTTGTGTTTGAATCTAAAAGGTAAAAGAAAAACTGCTGTTCACAAATGCTATCCAACAAATCTGACTGAGCTTGAGCTGTTTTGCAAAGAAGAATGGACATTTCAGTCTGTAAGAGTGCAACGTTGGTAGAGACATACACCCAAAGACTTGCAGCTGTAATTGTATTACTTGTATTGACTCAGGGGGCTTAATAATTTTGCACGCTGCACTTTTCAGTTTTGTATTTTTTTAATCTGGATATCATGCATCATTTTCCTTTCAATTAAAATTTGTGTTGCTCTTTCACAAAAAAATTTCAATACCTTTATTTAAGTTTGTGGTTGTCACCTGATAAAATGTGGAAAAGGGCAAGCTACTGTAAGTACAGGGATGTGAACAGGGATAGGGAGTAGGTGAGGTTGATGTTGCACAATATGTCCCTGTTAAGTAAAATTTTGAAGATCTGTACATTCCTTTACTCATATTTTAGTTGAGTACTTCACCACATTTTTTTAAAAAAAAATCTTGATTTTCATTACATAGCCTTGATTTGGTGAAGATGTGCTGTTACAGACTCAGGAGAAAAAAAGTGTCCCCCTTCTCAGGTCGTACTCATTTCAACCAAACATGCACATGTCTTTCTAAGCTAATCTTTTACATGTATAGTTTATCAGGCAGGACTGAAAAGGATACAAAATCAAAATACAATTTTCATTTTGTCTTTAGAAGTAACTTGCTGTATTTTTTTAATTATTTTTTAAGTTGCAAAGTTATCTATTTAAAATGATTAATAAAAATGTACGTTCAATACTTAAAAAACAAAACGTTTCAACTCTCATCCAAGAGTCATTCTCAATCAGAGAAACAAGTCTGAGAACTCTTGTTTATATCCTACTCTGTGAGAGCCCTGCCAATAGGACGGGACCTCCTGCAAATGGCCCATTGAAACTGGGATGGGCCTATTGTTCTATTGTTCCCTGCCTCACCTTGAGTGCCTATTTAGCATCCGAATGCCCAGGGCGTCTCCAGGGTTTCAGCAGACCATTATAAACAACTGGAAGGTTGAATCTTAAACCTCCATTACGATTTAATGAAGGATTCTCTTTTTAACAAAGATTGCCTCCTTAACTCCTCTTTCAAACCATCTTTTCTCCCTGCTCAGAATCTCCACCTCACTGTCTTCAATAGAGTGGTTTGTGGCTTTGAGATGAAGATGTACAGCGCTCTGGGGTCCTGAACTCGCGTGTCTTCTGTGCTGATAAAGCCTCTTGTGAAGTGGCTGTTTAGTCTCCCCTATGTACCTCTCTTTACAACTTTCTTCACTGCATTGGATCGAATACACTACATTGCTCTGTTTTTGTGTCGGCATCAAGGACCAAACTGACACCTGAACACATCTGCAAACTACTAGACATCTGTCTTATGCTAAATAGGCACTCAAGGTGAGGCAGGGAACAATAGAACAATAAGGCCCATCCCAGTTTCAATGGGCATTTGCAGGAGGTCCCGTCCTGTGGGCAGGGCTCTCACAGAGTAGGATATAAACAATAGTTCTCAGACTTGTTTCTCTGATTGAGAATGACTCTTGGATGAGAGTTGAAACGTTTTGTTTTTTCTAAAACAGAGTCCAGATGACTACAACTGAATCTTTTTCTACAATGGAACATTCCTGGACAAATGAGGGATTACACCGACATGTTCAATACTTAAGTTATTTCTACAGCGAATGCATCTGTACTTAATAATTATTTATAGCTACCTTTACTTCTAGTTGAGTAATATTTGACCAACACATGGTCGAAAATTACTCCAGTACTTGCAGTACTTTGACCACCTCTGCCTTTATGCTGCAGTCAAGATTGTTCATTATTTTATTTATTCTACTGCACTTTATATTAATAGTGTTTGGTATTCCAACAAAATTGCGTTGTTTTGTAATGACATCATCAATAAAGTATGGAGTTTTGAAATAGCAATCTGTCAGCAATGAACCCACTCAGGAATACTTTAAATTCTTCTGTATTTAATCTTTCTATATGTAACGGGTGCGAACTCTTCGTCATGCCGTATATGTAAGACAGGACAAAGTGTGGAGTTGATCAATTTTACTCCTGTGACAGACATAAAACACAAATGTCTTCACATTCAGAAGGCACACTAGCTCCCCTCTGCAGACACAGCAGCACAGCACTGAGAGGGGGGAGCAAACAACTTATACTGGCCATGTTACACAGGATTTACTCATGTTTACTCTAAAAATAAATCTTATATGAACAATACAACATGCTGCACATGTTAAGCTAACAGAAAATGTAGCTGTCCAAATAAAATAGAAAAAACTTTAAATTAGCACATCAACTTGCACGAAACATCATCCATTACATTGTAAGAATGTTGTCCTATCAACATGCGTTTGTGTTTTGTTGGATACAGAGTGTTATATTATTTTTCCATGGAGCAAATCTCATGCAACACATCAATGAGAAGGGAAGTGAAGCTACCGAAATAAAACACTCAGGAGTAGCATGCACTTCCGGTCTTTCAAAATAAAATTCCAAAATGATCCAATACACATTTTTGTATAGTCAAAACTTAAATATACACAGGAAATGAAACCAAACATTAATAAGTGCATTTTAACATCCATCCCCACTGAATTTGATCTATTTAGCACTAGCACTAGCACACTGGATGCCTTACCGAGGACTTAAAACAACATAGCAATACCAAGGGGCTACCCAAGGGAAGGCCAACTAGAGTATCCCAGGAGGATGAGGTGTAATGAGGGGGGTACCAAACCCTCAATCCAACTACTGGCAGTAGGGTGCCTTGTACAACCCACAAAACCCCTTTCTTATCACAGCCTTGACTGTACCGGCTCACAAAAACAGTAGAATCTATTTAACATTAGGACTGAGCTGCTAGAAACAAAAGAAACAATTACCCTCACACAAACTTAACCAGACACAGATTTACAAACATTCTTAACATTGAAAGGGTCTGGAACAAAATCTTGTCGAGACATTGTGTCAACATACAAGTCTAGTGCGTACTTGGGACTGACTAACAGGGGCAATTGCAGTCCGGTCAACAGTAGGTTCAGCAGGAACAGTCTGTTTGTCAAAACTAGAGTCAGACAGTCCAGTTCTAGCAGAAGAAATTGGACCAGACGTATGTCTAATGTCATTGTCCAGTCGACTTGGGCAATTCTCTGGGAGCAAGACAGTGTCACAGGGAGTAGAGTTAACAGTCATGTGGTCAGTGATGACGGCCTGAGTCGTGTCTGGCTCATTCAACTGTGTTACCCACTCTACAGTTCGTCTCTCAGAGTCTGCTGACTCAGAGGGGTCTTGGACAGGCTCATGTTCACTTTTACAGTCTGATTTGGTCACATCAACACGATGAAACTCGCAAAAGTTGAATAATTGTCTGAGTTATCACAGAGCTCAACTGGGAGGAAGTTGACTGGCAATAACAGATTTCTGTTGACAATCTTTAATTTCCCAGAGGTGCTGTCTCCAACTCTGTAAGTGTGAGATTCCTGGTTGACATCCATTACAGTGTAGATTGTTGACTCCCATTTACCAGCGAGTTTCTTTTTGCCTCTCTCTTTTTTGTTTGTGAGCAGCACTTGTTCTCCTTTTCCAATGTCAGAACCTTTCACTTTTCTGTTGGAGAGCAAAGCATTCGTGTTGTTCCTTTTTGACATGGTCCTGTGCAACCACCATTACTGTCTTCAGATCGTTGACAAGGGAATCAACATATTTATCATAACAATGGAATCGTGAAGGACAGAACGAAAAATGACATCAATGTGCATACTGGGGACATGACTGAACATGAGATAAAACGGAGGAAAGACTGTGGTATCATGAGAAGCACAACTGTACACAAAGGTCAGTGTCTGCAACTTATGAGGCCAGTCAGCTTTAGCTTCAGGGGGTAATGCATCATCCCACCCAGGATTCTGTTAAAGCGCTCTACCGAACCATTACCCATGGAGTGGTATGGCGTTGTATGTGACTTCCTGATGCCTGAAACTGTGAGCAGCTCACTGATCAGCTGGCTCTCGAAATTAGGTCCCTGATTGCTGGGGATTCTCTCTGGGAACCCAAACACACAAAAGCACTTGTTCCAGGGGACTTTAGCAACTTCTTAGGCTGTCTGGTCTTTACAGAAGAAGGCCTGTGCCATGCGAGTAAACACGTCTGTAATGACAAGCACGTCAACTGACTTATTATAAGAATCTTTAGCACACCAGAAATCTATACACACAAGCTCAATTGGTCGGGACGTGACAATGCTTTCTAAAGGAGCTCTAACTTCAGGGTCAGCTGTCTTACTAACAACACAGCGCTGGCATTTGTGAACATAGTCACTCACATCTCTGTCCAAAGTCAACCATAAAAACATTTGACGGGTCAGACTAAGGGTACGGGACTGAGCTTGCTGAGTGTACACCACGCAGCACCTGAGCTTTGAGTGAATCTGGGGTAATGTATTGGTGGCGTTTTGACTTTGTTTTGAGATCCTTTGTTTTAGGTATTTCATCACGGTTACAGGCTCTTTTGCTCTTTCTCTCTGTGACGGTCTCCGATTCCTATCCACATAAAACAACACACGAGAAATGGTTCCGTCTACAAGTTGGCTGTTGTTCGGTGTGCACTGGCAGTGTGTCAAGGCCAGAAGCAACAAGCTGGGGCAGACACTGGAGGGCAGCAACAGCACGAGCTCTAGGTCCAACGTCCCAACAAACATGTGACTGTAAGACAGCAGAAACCCTATCAGACTGCATTCGAAGTGGGCGTAAAGATTCTGCTGGGTATTTGCCAAGATATCTTGGTACTGCAAAACAAGGTCAGCTATTTTACTTTTATACCCTTCCAACACTTAACATGAGTCCACGTCAACATTAGTAATTCCGATTGAGTAGAACTGCTCCTTGACTGTCTCAAAGTTTGCAAGGGGCACAGTTGACACATTGTTGTTGGGCAGTTGTGTCACATTGTTATTGTCATCAGTGTCAATATCCTCAAGAGCCACACAGGTGTACACATAGACACATTACGCTTGATCAGAACTGGCTTGTCAGAGGTGTTAATGAGTTTGACAGGAATCAAATATCGCCCCAAAGATAAGTTACAACTTTGGCGACAATGACACCTCTGGGAACTGAGCGTGATGAGGTGGGTTCGGTGAACACAGTAGCTCCAGGGGACACAGTTGCATTCTTCTGAAGCTAACCCCACAGGGGATATTCACGTCCAGGTTCAAGGCAGGTAGCTGAGTTGCACCTTACTGCGCCGACTTTGTCTGGAATGGTGTCACCTTGCCACTTGCTCAGTCCTGAGAGCATAGACAGAAACTACAGAGATTCATGGTTATCGGGAAATCTTGACACTGCCTGCCAATATGTTTCAACTGACGTAACACGTGCTTTATGACATTCGTGCCAAGAACCTCCATCTCTAGTTCAAAAGCACTTTTGGGTTTAACACGGAGTCCACCACAACCAACCAAAACCACATCTGCATTAAACAGCATTGCATCTGTGAGTATACCAGAAGCTTTTTGTTCTGCACCCTCACTAATGCGACAGGCTTTCTAGCATTCCACCCATCTTAACTGAAGCGCCATATATAGGTAGTTGATGTAATCAACCTCCTACTCCTCCAGCAACTACGCCTCCACTCTTTAACCACACCTCTAATTACCCAGAAGCCCAATTTATACAGACTTATTCCTACATCTCTTGTTGTCTCTGCTCTCTCCACCCCACCCTTCCATCCCATGTCTCTATCATCTTCACCGTAACATATCACCATCTTAGGAGGGGGGGTTCTGAATCGGCTGGGCTGAATACCCGAGATGGAGCCCCCATCCACAGTCTCTCGACCCAGCCAACTCTAATCGATTCATTATCGATCCATCATCGATCCATCATCGATCCCTCATCGATCCATCATCGATCCATCATCATTATTATCAATAAACATTCTCTCATATTCCATTTGTTGTAGCGTGGTCCCTGCTAGCGAAGACACTGTTGTGTAGAAAAGGCTGTCACTACTGCCCACCTTTGGCATGTTCTGGTACACAACAGTTTCATGGCTGGGACATGACTCTAGGGCGGAAGAATAAACTGACTCAGCCTCAGAAAACAAATCAGTATGGGAGTTTATGTCAGGACCCATACTGCCTACCACCGAATACAGGTCACTTAGTTTCCCTGGTTCTGGGAGGGGCAGACTCAGAGGTAATACGGGGGCACTTGGGTCTGGTGTGACCAGGGGCAAGACATTCAAAGCACAGTCTTTCTTGTGTCACCGCACACTCTGGGAGAATCACATTTTGACACCTCATGTGGGGAAACGAGTGGGAATGGGTGTAGGAGTTTGTGTATCACTGGATATATTAACAATACCAGCTGACATTAATTTAGCTACTATTGATTCACCAATCTGGGCACCTAACTGACCCACCATATCAGTAAGCTGGTGAATGGCATTGACGTCACAGTAGGGTGTAGATGTTTGTACATTGTTACCAGTAAACCCACCAACATTGGTAAAACTCTCAAAGATCATGTCTGGACGTCCCACGTTCCCACCATTAAATTCATGTCTCCATAAACTCCATGACCTGCGGATCCAGATGCTCCTCAACTGCCTGGAGAAACCGTCTGCCTGGAGGAACGACCTCTACTCCATATGAACGGTTCTTCATCAGCCTCGAAGCATTGGTTCTCCTCCTGAGTGGGTCCAGCTTCACCGTCTATCTGCAAATTGAGGCGCGTCTGCCTGTGCGTCCGCGGGGGTCGGATCTCTCCTTCACTGTGGAACTTCTCCAGGTTTCTACTTTTCTCCAAAGAGTGTTGGTAGTTTTTCCTGGCCGAGAAGGAAGGACTAAGGACAGGGGAGCTTGGGACATCTGTCTAAGGACATAAGATGCTGGGACATTACCCCATTAAGTCCCTAAACACTGTTTATTCTGTTTTTATTCTGTTTTTTCCACTGTAGCCCCTCGAGGCAACTGCTGTTGTGATCAACGTTGTGATCGATGTTGTTTCAAAAATAATTTGAATTGAATTGAATTGACTGTTCACTTTGAACAGCACTTGCATTGCGTAGCCAAAAATAATTTACTCATGGACTGTGACTGAAAAGGAACACCCTCAAATTTTCCTTGTATTGCTCAAATTGGCGTCGAGCAGATCGGGTGATCCCAAGGGTCACGGCACCAGTGTAAAGGGTGCGAACTCTTCGTCACGCCTAATACGTAAGACAGGACACAGTGTGGAGTTAATAAATTTTACTCCTGTGACAGACAAAAAAACACAAATGTCTTCACATTCAGAAAGCACACTGGCTCCCCTCTGCAGACCGCACTGAGAGGGGGGGAGCAAACAATACGCTGGCCATGTTAACACGTGACACAGGATTTACTTATGTTGACTCTAAAAATAAATCTTATATGAACATTCATTCATCCTTTCATTCATTTTCTACCGCTTGTTCCCGTTAGGGGTCGCGGGTGACTGGAGCCTATCCCAGTGCCTCTGGGCCTTAGGCGGTCCAATTTACCCCCACCGGGTCCCACGGGGTCCCACGGGGTGCCCTTTGGGGGGTGCTGCGGGAGTACGGGGTCCGGTACCCTTTGCTCAGGGCTATCCGGTCCCTGTATGACCGGAGCAGGATCTGTGTTGGCATTGGCACTGACAGTAAGTCAGACCTGTTCCCAGAGCGTGTTGGACTCCACCAGGGCTGCCCTGTCACCGGTTCTGTTCATTGTTTTTATGGACGGAATTTCTAGGCGGAGTCCGCAGTGATGCGGTCGCTGCATCGGACTGTTGTGGTAAAGAAGGAGCTGAGTCAAAAGACAAAGCTCTCGATTTACCGGTCAATCTACGTTCCTACCCTCACTTATGGTCATGAGCTTTGGGTAGTGACCGAAAGGACAAGATCGCGGCTACAAGCGGTCGAAATGAGTTTACTTCGCAGGGTGGCTGGGCGCTCCCTAAGAGATAGAGTGAGGAGCTCAGTCTCACGGGAGGAGCTTGGAGTAGAGCCGCTGCTCCTCCACATCGAGAGGAGCCAGCTGAGGTGGCTCGGGCATCTGTTCCGGATGCCTTCTGGGCGCCTCCCTAGGGAGGTATTTCGGGCATGTCCCACCGGGAGGAGGCCCCAGGGAAGACCCAGGACACACTGGAGGGACTATGTCTCTCGGCTGGCCTGGGAACGCCTCGGGATCCTCCCGGAGGAGTTGGAGGAAGTGTCTGGGCATAAGGAAGTCTGGGAGTCCCTGCTTAGACTGCTGCCCCCGCGACCCGGCCCCGGATAAAGCGGAAGAGGATGGATGGATGGATATTATTTTTCCACAGAGCAAAACTCACCCTTTGCAGACCGCAACACAGCACTGAGAAGTGAAGCTACCGAAATAAAACGCCTGGGAGTAGACTTCTTGCCTTTCAAAATAAAATGGCAAAATGATAGAAAATGATACATTTTTATATACTAAAAACTTAACAGTTCTTTACTTAACAGTAATACATGACATTTTTACCGTTACATATACATAGTTATATTCTACAGGGACTGAAGTTTCTCTAACAGATTAGCCCATACAGATACATTTTTGGCATCTGAAAATGTCAAATTCCCAAATCTATAAACTGATGGGCATTGATGATAAAACATGTATGCCTATCTATTTCTCTGTATAAAGATTGCTGAATAGATTAGATTAAAATTGAAATTGAAATATTTCAAAACAAAGAATAGACTAAACAAAGAATAAACTAAAGGAGGACCAACATGTGTATTCAATTGTGGTACATGTAACACAGTTGGAGAAACACTGGATTAGAGGTACTCTACTTTCCATAATCTATGTAGAGGGAGTGTTCGATATTCTCAAATATATTACTACCATAATTATGTTTCAGTATGTATTTTGATTTACTCTTGTGCATGTATATAACAGATGTAATGAATGTATTTTATAATTGAATCCATTCATATAGCAGTATGTTAATTTAAAAAATGGTCTTGATGGAGAAATAAAAAGAAAATCTAAAAGGAAGAAAGGGAGTGCTTTTATTTATTTTACATTCAATAGCCTTTTGACAACAGGATTTTATGTTGCGTTGCATGAGATAAGAAGTAGGTGATCACAAACAGTACAAACAGTAAACAATAATGCTATTTGCATGCATAAAATGCATACATTATTTGTGTATGTACTTATTTATTTATTCATTTATATGCTGAATTATTTGTAAGCCAAATACAGTCATAATATAAATGTACTTTCATATTATAATAAGGCTATTGAAGACACACGCCGACGCTGCTCTTCCCTCAGCCAATCAGCTCCTAGAGAGGGCGAGACTTGTGCTGTCACAGAGACACGTGGACCGGGAAGTAGGAAGTAAATAGAGTAGCTGCTGCGGTCCCGCTGGAAATAAGTGAGTAAAAAAAACAAAACTATAACTAATCCTTCCTCAGCAGAAGCACAAACGCGAACGAAAAGATGCGACATTGAGACATTGTGGAGTTAGTGACTAGTTTGAAATGATCCAATGGAGAATTTAGCTGTTTTAATTCACACAACAAAGGCAGAAGGCAGCATCCGCAAGTTTAGAACGAGGGTAACGTTTGACAGATAGGTTACGTACGCAGGCTTATGGCTTCTTCAAACACGACGTAAAATATTACAGGTAGGCTGCTTACACGAGGCTGAAGTGTAAACACTTTTACTTATATGTATTATAGTGCTACACCAATTAACCGCAATGATATTATTTGATAATTGTAATCATTATCTGGACTATACAGACCTGAAACATGCAAACATACGTTTTATCACAAAGACCGTTTCATTGTTAAAATCAAAATGGCAAAATAGAATAAACAATGTATGTTTTTTTTATAAACAGTACACGTTATTCGTAAATATTCTTTATCCAAGAGCCGCAGTGTACAATAATACAAAATCGTTTGACTATTTGACTAGTCGTAAAAGTAACTACTGACTAGCTACTAAAGTCATTGTTAGTTGTTGCATACTTTATTAGGATCATTTTGTACCAGGTGACTAGAATATTGTATCTATAGATTACCTGGAAAATAGGCTTGTCAAATAATTCGAATATAACCTAAAGTGCATATGACAGATTCTCATGTTTTTTTCTAATTATTTCTTAATTTGGTTGGATAGTCCCACTTTAAATGAGTGGATAGATGTCCAAGTATATTTCCTCAAACATGAGTTTGATAGAGATTTTGCTCTACTAACTACTAACCAGCAGAAGACAAATGTTTATAAAACGTGGTTATTCTACAGTTGCCTGTGTATTGCACTGTTCTCAGCATCCTTGTTTACCCTCGTCAATTGTAGAGACATGTAGTCATTCACGGGGCAGTGCAAGTTGAAGTTACCATACCCAATTGATTCCTTGTTCGATTTTAATTAGTCTTTTTCTTAATGAGCACAGAAAGGTCTGATGTGGATTCGCTGTGTGGGGTTTGTGTGTTCTGTGTGGCAGGAGTGGCACCATGCTGGAAGGCTACGGCCCTGTGACCCAGGCCCTGCTGGGAACCTTGTTCACGTGGGGTCTGACCGCCGCTGGAGCTGCTCTGGTCTTTGTCTTTTCCGGTCGGCAGGTACGGCAGCAGACCAGCACAGTTAGTTCTCACACATACCATAGATAATTATTGGACTAAATCAACGTCAATGTCAAAGTTTATATATAATGCACACTTACAACTTTAAAAGCCCAAAGTGCTGTACACAAAAGTGCAATAATACGCAGATACAATCAATTCAAAATACAGATAAAGTTAATACTCAGTTTATGCCAAAAGGCCAGAGAGAAAAGGTAAGTTTTTAACAAAGATTTGAATTGCTCTAGTTTCTCTGCAGATCTAACATGCAGAGGCAGGCTGTTCCAGAGCTTGGGACCCACCACAGAGAAAGCTCAAGCCCCTTAATTGTAGATGCCCACTATCTGTATTAAATATTATGGGCTGATGGATTGTTGTGATGTCATGTGAATGCTACCTATTTTGGAGGTCCAGATGAGGCCTGCCGATAAACCAAGACTGTCCTCATTGTGGGACAAATAAAGATCCTCTTTAATGCAAATTAAGACGCTGCCAATTAAAAATTAATCAGAATAACTGTTACTGGTTGACAACAAAAATAATTGATGACTATTTTAATAATTGTTATTTGTTTCTCTACAAACAGCCTGTAATATGCGCCATTTGCTATGAAAATTATTTTATTTAAAATATGTATTAATCTATTTTATTATAAGGACACAAAAATTAAGCAAGAAGGATTAATTTTCTTGTCATTGAAAGGAACTTGGCATATTACAGCTTTAACTAAATATTTATATAAATAAAATCTTTTGACTAGTCGACTATTTGAAAAAATAATGACTGAATTGTTGACTACTAAAATATTGGCACTGGCAACACTGAGGCCGATGACCGACATTTGCTGATACCATTTATTTAGTTTTTAAAATTCATAGCTCTGCCCACAAATCTATCTTAAGGTGAAGTAAAGATGACACATTCACTTTTGACTTTTGTAAAATAATATTGTAATAAAATATAGTATTTTTCTGGGATATAATAGAATGTGTGGCATGATTGTGAAAACATACATGCCATATTTATTTTTTGCCTCATTTCTTGTCTAGTTTCATTTTCACTCTTTAGACTGTTTATAAAATAAATAAAAATTGCCGCCAAATATTTTCAGATTTTTTCAAATATCGTTCAATACATTTATTGGTGGAAATTGGTTGATATCAGAATCAGAAAGGGTTTATTGCCATTGTCAACAAAATTCACAAACATAGGAATTTATCTCGGCATTAAGAACATAAAACACTGAGCAATAATAAAACAACATATATTCAATCAAAAGGGCATGCATTAAGAAACAATTTAAAAGTACTATAGTATAAAATAAAAATAGGCAACCCATACTAATACTGGAGCAGATATGTCGCCAGTCTGCGCAACAGGAGCTATGCCAATATAGTAGTCTCCCTTTTTTAACAGTCTTCTAGTAAAGATGTTGCCTCATGACTAGATTACATTATTTGTGAATTTAAAAATCACACTCATCATATCTGTAGAAAAAGATTCAGTTGTAGTCATCTGGACTCTGTTTTAGAAAAAACAAAACGTTTCAACTCTCATCCAAGAGTCATTCTCAATCAGAGAAACAAGTCTGAGAACTCTTGTTTTTTATCCTACTCTGTGAGAGCCCTGCCCACAGGGCGGGACCTCCTGCTAATGGCCCATTGAAACTGGGATGGGCCTATTGTTCTATTGTTCCCTGCCTCACCTTGAGTGCCTATTTAGCATCCGAATGCCCAGGGCGTCTCCAGGGTTTCAGCAGACCATTATAAACAACGGGAAGGTTGAATCTTAAACCTCCATTCCGATTTAATGAAGGATTCTCTTTTTTTAACAAAGATTGCCTCCTTAACTCCTCTTTCAAACCATCTTTTTTCCCCTGCTCAGAATCTCCACTCACTGTCTTCAATAGAGTGGTTTGTGGCTTTAAGATGAAGATGCACAGCGCTCTGGGTCCTGAACTTGCGTGTCTTCTGTGCTGATAAAGCCTCTTGTGAAGTGGCTGTTTAGTCTCCCCTATGTAACGCTCTTTACAACTTTCTTCACTGCATTGGATAGAATACACTACATTGCTCTTCTTTTGTGTCGGCATCTTGTCCTTAGGGTGAACCAGTTTTTTGTCTTAACGTTAATAATGGTCTGCTGAAACCCTGGAGACGCCCTGGGCATTCGGATGCTAAATAGGCACTCAAGGTGAGGCAGGGAACAATAGAACAATAGGCCCATCCAGTTTCAATGGGCCATTAGCAGGAGGTCCGCCCTGTGGGCAGGGCTCTCACAGAGTAGGATATAAACAAGAGTTCTCAGACTTGTTTCTCTGATTGAGAATCGAATGACTCTTGGATGAGAGTTGAAACGTTTTGTTTTTTCTAAAACAAAGTCCAGATGACTACAACTGAATCTTTTTCTACAATGGAACACTCCTGGACGAATGAGGGATTACACCGACACTCATCATATCTAGCATTATCAGTCTCTCTCTTATTTTCATAGCACTACTCCTGTGGTACTTTGGCATTTGGTTTCGTGACTTTATTAGATCCGACCATTCTAACCAATTTTTGACTGCCGGGATGTTGCCTTTTGCCAGTTTATTGAAGTTTTCCATGTTCCACAATGTGAGATTGAAGCTATTGATTTTCACTTTATCTTCTCCTGTGTCTTTTTTTTTTAGAAACGAATCTTGGACGGAAGTTTAGGCTTTGCAGCTGGGGTAAGTCAAAGTTAACAACAGACATAGGTAGTGTAGACAAAAATTGTCTTCATTTAAGATGATTGTTTTTTCAAAATAATATTACTAAAGTAAAGGTTGATTTGGAGAAACTACTATTCAAGTAAAAGTCTGGACTTAACGTCTGATTTGTACACATTTTAAGTTAATGTAATTTTAAGCAGAGGTGGGTAAAACTCTTTGAGTTGAGTAACTTTTTTATAAAATAGTACTTTTCAGCATTCACCATATTTTCCTCCTTCTTGAGTAATATATTGTACAGTGGAACAACCCACCTAAGTGAGTAAAAGTGTTGAACTGGATTCATCTTCTCACGGTGAGTAAGTTTATAGGTGACAAAAGCTTTTTGTTGACAATATGAAACTATTTGAACTAGAGCTGCAATTAAATTTTTTATTTTTTTTTGCTATTCGATTAATCTTGCAATTATTCGATTAAATTTGTTGTTAAAAAGGCCCAATACCAGTGAATAGATTTTTAACCAAATTTGACCCAGAAAAAGCTTAACGATTGGTTTAGACATGTAGCTCGGGTATACTTGCAGACAAGTTTTACATTAAAAAAGCATAATGTTTATTTTACCTGTATAATTTTGGTTTACTGTAAGTCTTGCTTTGTCTGAGCCGAACAACTGGCATCGTCAAAGGATAGACACAAAAATGAGAAATAGGGCTGCAACAATTACTTGAGTAAATCAAATAATTCAATTACAAAAAAGCTTTGATTATTATTTTATTGCCTCGATGATTCGTTTAATTTACATATTTGATCAAAAACACGTGAATCTGTGGGGCACGGAGCGCACGGAACGACTTGTGGCGCTTTTGTTTCACACGGATCTATTATAATAATCCCGAGCTGCAACTCTAAACACTGCATCTAGCTCCGCCCACCCCAGCCACTGCGCCTTCGACACGCCACCGCGGACCGCCGTGCTCCCCCACTCAACAACTCTGCTTCCCAGTCACAGTCGTACTTTTAAACAGCCAATGCACATGGAAACAGCGCGGAGGGCCGCGGTTATGTCATATTAATCTGTTGTGAAACAGAAGACGCGGAGGCCAAAGTGACCAGCACACGGACCCAAAACGGCAAAATGCAAAATGCAGAGCTCAAAACGCCAGGATCACTGGTCCCACCCAACATAACGTTTTACAAATGTCTTTTTTTAAGTGATGTGACAGAGCTACTGTAACTGTTTACAGTCTATGACAAGTTAATTAAGTCCTTTTATATATATTCTTTATATACAAACAGAACAGTTTGGACTGAAGTGAAATGTTTTGGGGACAAATTAGTATGAAATTAAGAATAAAATGTGTTATTTTAAGCATAAATTCCTTATTTTGAATTTGTTTATTACTATGAACTATAACGTTTATCTAAAAAAATATTGAATATGCTTTTAAATGGTTTACTAAATGTACAAATAAATTAAACGATTAATTGAAGAAAAGAATCGTAAGATTACGGTAGCTGCAGCCCTAATGAGAAATGCTAAATCATATCTGAAGGCGCAGTGCAAGAAAAACACATGTTCAAATCTTTTCATATTTTTAACATAAACGTTTTGTCACTTGAAGATGTACTTGCAGTGTGTGACGAAGTAGTTTCGTCAGTAAGCGCGGGGAGGCCAAGGCGACATGGAGCCCACAGACACACACGCACACACACCTGTACCAGCGTTTTCTCTTACCTGTCCAATAGCCGTTCTTTTTTCTCCTCCAAAGCCATCGTAGCAGTCTAGGGTGCACACTTGATTGCTGCTAAACCATACTTCTCGCCATAACACGGTCCCAAATTCACACACTCTCCCGTTTACCGTCGTCCTCTCCACGTTTCTGCCGGCCATCCCGAACTCCGCGGTCTTCCGCATTATATTGCGTCAGTGGTGGGCGCACGGGTATGACGTCATTTGCGACGTCATGTAATTCACCGTGTTTGGGTGAAATGAATTAGGTTTTTTTTGTCTGTTGCATTAATCCTTACACATAGGCGTGGATGTGTGTAGAAATATATTTATGAATTTGTAGTATTATTTATGAAATGTTTATGGTTCTGTTTGAAGAGAATCCTTGATTTTTTTCTGTTGATTGTTTTGGGGGAGGAGCCTCCTGTTATAAAAAGGAGACTCCTAGGACCTCAAAGATTGCTGTTCCAGGAGGGAGCTGAGTGCACCGCAGGCACTAGCTCCAGAGCTAAGAGAAGGTTGTTTTTTTTTCCTATCTATTGTATTGCTGCACGTGACCTGTAAATATCCACGGTTTTCTGTTCTACACTATTTTGTTTTTTCACTCTAGGAATAAATATACAAACACTGTTTCCTGACTACGCCATATCATTTCGTGGTAAAGAGGAACCCGCGACAATTGGTGTCAGAAGTGGGATATGGCTAGTCGCAGGAAGCGCAAAGGACTACGATCACGCAAATTTGAGGAGGATATTGCTGAGATCGCATTGGCTGGATCTGAGTCAGAGCAGAGTGATGGAAATGTCGGGGCCGCTGCACTGCCAACAGCACAGAAGCCAGTGGGTGAGCTGGTAGCGTTAATGAGGGATTTTCTGGATGGACAACAGAGAAGAGAAGAGAAGGACTGTTGGCAGAAATGCGTGAATTGAGGACGGCAGTTGCTCAGACTTCTCCTCAATCTTCACAAACACCTCCCCGAATACCACCCCGGCAACCTGTCCTGGCACCGACCCCAAGTGAATCAGCTGGCAGTCCACGGTTAGGATTACCAACCCCTGGAGGCACGAGAGTGGTTTTGCGCCCTGGACATAGGGACACAGACATGGCTGGAGTTTCCTCCTTTAACAACCCCGAGCCGGAAAGTGGAGCAAGACCCGACTGGAGGCACTTAAGTGACCCTAAAATACCACCTTACCAAGTTGGCGAAGATATCGAGGACTATCTGCTTAGGTTTGAGCGCATTGCTAGGACCTGGAGGTGGCCGGAGATTGAGTGGGCATGCCGACTGGTCCCACTCCTCTCTGGGAAAGCCCTCGAAGCATACACCGCTATGGATGAGGATGAAGCCCATAGTTATATGCATCTGAAGACAGCGTTGCTCACCAAGTTTGACATCTCTCCCGAGACATATCGGCAGCGGTTTAGGGCAGCCGCCGTTTCCTCTGGGGAAACACCTTCAGAGACTGAAAGGACTCTACCGACGCTGGACAGGACCAGACCAACGGTCAAAGGAGGCGATCGGGGAGCTGATTATTTTGGAGCAGCTGCTGAGTGTTCTTCAACCAGACGTCAGGACGTGGGTGAAGGAGCACGAGCCAGAAGACGGCCTCACAGCTGCAAAGTTGGCTCTGCAGTACCAGATCGCCCATCGTGGATTTCCTCGTTTTTCCAGTTCTAGCCAGCGTCCAACGCCACCGGGTGGAGAACTCCGGAACAGCAAGGATGCCAGTCAGGACACTAGAGGTACCAACCACACCATCCCCTTCCAGTCAGCACCCGGTAAGCCTTTCATTTGTTATTTTTGTCAGCAGTCAGGACACAAAGCATCAGTGTGTCCAATGCGTCGAGCTAAACTTACCGGGGCGTGCTATGCTCCTCGTCCTGAGATGGAGCTAGGGGAAAATAAGACGGCAAAAAGACTGAGAAACTTGTGACGGTGAATGGTCAGCAGGCCGCAGCACTGCTTGACAGTGGGAGTTTTACATCCCTGATTAAGCGAAGTTTGGTTCCTGTGGGCGGTATTGACTATAGCACAAAGACTAATGTTATATGTGTGCATGGAGACTGTCACACATACCCAAAGGCAGAGGTCTCCTTAGGACTTGATGAACAACTGTTTCTCCTGACCGTGGCTGTGGTCGACAACTTGCCAAAGGACTTGATTCTTGGGACTGATTTTCCACTGCTCATGGATTTGTTGCAGGGGGCAGAAAGTGATGTTGGGAGGAAAACAATGGGTAATTGGGCATGTCCTGTCATCACCCGTTCTCAAGCCCAGGCTGCTGGTCTTCAACCGCTGCCAGACTTGGATGGTAGTCTGTGCGAAGGGGGGACAAAGTGCCTGCGTAAATCCAAACGGCAGCGACGTTTTGAGAAAAAACTGAATGTAACTGAGCATGATACCCAGGGTCTAAATGTTGATGAGTTGTGGGAAGTGCCAGGTAACATTGCTAACTTGCAGAAACAGGCTGTATCTGTGAAATGTTTATTTGGGAAGGTTTCAGAGAGTCCAAACCTTACTCTGTCGGGCAAAGAGCAGTTTGTGTTAGAAAATTACATTCTGTATGCTTGTAATGATGGCCACAAACGTCTTGTTATTCCTATTGCCTGCAGACAGTTGGTGTTACACTTAGCACACACACTCCCCTGGGCGGGGCATTTAGGTCGCCATAAAACGTTCCTTAGAATCAGCGCACGTTTTTTTTGGCCCGGCATGTACACTGACATACAGGCATACTGCACTACATGTCCCACATGTCAGCTCACTGGTTCTCCCCGAAAATCTGACAGGGCGCTACTTCAACCACTTCCTGTGATCTCTGTCCCATTCCGCAGGATCGCTATGGATATTGTCGGCCCATTGCCAAGGAGCGGCCGTGGGCACCAGTACATCCTCGTCCTGTGCGACTATGCCACCCGGTTCCCAGAGGCGTTTCCCCTTCGGACAATCACCGCTCCAAGTGTGCTGCAAGCTCTGGTCCAGCTATTCTCTCGGGTGGGAATCCCAGAGGAGATTTTGACCGATCAGGGCACGAACTTTACATCCCGGCTGCTCCAGCTCTTCTACAAACAACTGGGCATTTCTTCCATCAAGACGACTCCCTATCATCCTCAAACGGACGGATTAGTGGAGCGCTTCAACCAGACTCTTAAAAATATGCTCCGGAAGTTTGTGGATGATTCCGGAAGCGATTGGGATAGGTGGCTTCCATTCCTGTTGTTCGCCTACCGAGAGGTACCCAGGCGTCTCTACCGGTTTCTCACCTTTCGAACTTCTGTATGGCTGGGATGTACAAGGCCCATTGGACTTGCTGAAGACGACGTGGACCTCTGCAGAAACCAGACGGGGTGACCGAGGGATTGTGCAATTTGTGCTCCAAATGAGGACCGCTTGGACCAGTATCACAAGGAAGCGGCTGAGAACCTGCGAGAGGCTCAGAAGAAACAGAAAATATGGTACGACAAGCGGGCCCGGAATCGGAGTTTCGAGCCAGGACAGAAGGTGCTGCTACTACTTCCCTCGTCAAACAGCAAGCTCCTGGCCAAGTGGCAAGGTCCATATGTCATCACCAGGCGTCAGGGACCTGTCAACTACGAGATCCACCATCCGGAGAAGAAGAAAGCCAAACAAACTTACCACGTCAATCTGTTAAAGGAATGGAAAGAACCTGCTGAAACGGTTCCAAAGACTGCACTTCTGGTGCAAGAAGTCGAAGGAGAGTAAGAAGAGGAGCATGATATTGGCCTCATCACTGAAGTGGAGAGCACACCTGACCTGGCCCATCTTACCACCAACCTGGTCACCGAGCTCCGTCAACTCTTCAGTGAAATACCTTCTCTGTTCTCCGCCAAACCCGGAAGGACTTTTGCGATTGAGCACACTATCAGACTGAAAGAAACAGCCCCCTTCCGCCAACGGCCCTATCGCATTCCACAAAAGTTGGTGGAGCAGCTGAAGCAAGAGATAGAAGCCCATGTTGCAGTTGGGAGTTATTGAGCCTTCTAACTCAGAGTGGTGCAGCCCAGTCTTGATAGTCTACAAAAAGGATGGAACACTGAGGATCTGCATTGATTTTCGTAAACTCAACGCTGTCTCCGAATTTGACGCCTACCCCATGCCCCGCGTAGACGAACTACTGGAGCGGATCGGGTCAGCCCGGTACATCACGACCTCGATCTTTGCAAGGGATACTGGCAAGTACCGCTTGACCCCCAGCAGTCGGCCCTACACCGCCTTCCGAACTCCAGCTGGCTTGTTCCATTTTACCGCCATGCCGTTTGGCCTACATGGGGCACCTGCAACTTTCCAACGGCTGATGGACAAGGTCCTTGAGGGATGCGAAGAATGTAGCGCAGCCTATTTGGACGATGTTGTGATCTACAGCCGGACGTGGGAGGAGCATGTCGCACACCTGAGAAAGGTCCTGGGGAAGATTGAAAGGGCAGGGCTCACCCTCAATCTCAAGAAATGTGAGTGGGCCCAAGAAGAAGTGCGCTACTTGGGCTATCAACTTGGCCGAGGCGAGGTGCGCCTCAAGTGGACAAAGTGGAGGCAATCCGCAACTGCTCCAGACCCCGCACAAAGAAAGAAGTGAGGTCTTTCTTGGGTCTTATTGGGTGGTACAGACGCTTTGTGCCACAGTTTTCCACTATTGCTTTTCCACTCACCGCCCTGACCGCCAAGGACCAAAGGAACCCGGTGAACTGGACGGAGCAGTGTGAGACAGCGTTCCAGACTTTAAAGGAGTGCCTGTGCTTTTCACCTGTCCTCTGCAGCCTTGATTTCACCAAGCGTTTCCTGGTCCAAGTGGACGCGTCGGCAGTGGGTGTGGGTGCTGTTCTGGCACAAGGAAACCCTGGCGAGGAACGGCCCATTCTCTACCTGAGCAGAAAATTGCTGCCGCGTGAAGCCCGGTATTCTGTGGTGGAGAAGGAGGGTCTCGCCATCAAGTGGGCCTTGGAAAGTCTCCGATACTATCTCCTAGGTAGGGAGTTTGACCTTGAGACCGACCACCGAGCCCTCACCTGGATCAACAGCATGAAGGACAATAACGACCGGCTGACGAGATGGTACCTCTCGCTGCAGCCTTTCAAGTTTACGATTCGGCATCGAAGAGGCACAGCCAATGTGGTGGCAGATTACCTGTCCAGGTTGCCCAACCTTGGCAACCTTGGGGAGAGGGAGGATAGTGTGACGAAGTAGCTTCGTCAGTAAGCGCGGGGAGGCCAAGGCGACATGGAGCCCACACACACACAGACACACACGCACACACACCTGTAACAGCGTTTTCTCCTACCTGTCCAATAGCCGTTCTTTTTTCTCCTCCAAAGCCATCGTAGCAGTCTAGGGTGCACACTTGATTGCTGCTAAACCATACTTCTCGCCATAACACGGTCCCAAATTCACACACTCTCCCGTTTACCGTCGTCCTCTCCACGTTTCTGCCGGCCATCCCGAACTCCGCGGTCTTCCGCATTATATTGCGTCAGTGGTGGGCGCACGGGTATGACGTCATTTGCGACGTCATGTAATTCACCGTGTTTGGGTGAAATTAATTAGGTTTTTTTTGTCTGTTGCATTAATCCTTACACATAGGCGTGGATGTGTGTAGAAATATATTTATGAATTTGTAGTATTATTTATGAAATGTTTATGGTTCTGTTTGAAGAGAATCCTTGATTTTTTTCTGTTGATTGTTTTGGGGGAGGAGCCTCCTGTTATAAAAAGGAGACTCCTAGGACCTCAAAGAGTGCTGTTCCAGGAGGGAGCTGAGTGCACCGCAGGCACTAGCTCCAGAGCTAAGAGAAGGTTTTTTTTTTTCCCTATCTATTGTATTGCTGCACGTGACCTGTAAATATCCACCGTTTTCTGTTCTACACTATTTTGTTTTTTCACTCTGGGAATAAATATACAAACACTGTTTCCTGACTACGCCATATCATTTCGTGGTAAAGAGGAACCCGCGACACAGTGGGAAGAGGAACCAAAACTTTGACTCAAGTAAGAGACTGTTACACTGTGCATTATAGGAGGAAAAGTATAGTGGAAGTACAAATGTATTCATAAATGTAACTACTACCCCCCTTTACTTAAAATACAGAAAAGAACATAGGTAGATGATTAAATGGCGATGGATGTGATAAATGTGCTTTTTAAGGATTATGAGTCTTATCAAAGAGCTCTCATCTTGAAAGGAGAAATCGCTCCAAAACAGGTCTTTTACCATCTCTTGGAATTAAGATTTTTTATTCCTGCAGGGATCAAGGCCTGATATTTATCAAGCATCTTAGAATGGCATAACACAACTAAACACCAGAGGTGGGAGTAAGTCACCTATGTGCAAGTCACAAGTTAGTCCAAGTTACCTAGTGACGACGGTCAAGTAAGTGAAGTCGTGTCATTGCTCTTTGTCAAATAAGTCAAGTCAAGTCACTGTTTTTAGTACAAGTCA
Source organism: Chaenogobius annularis (assembly GCA_015082035.1). NCBI lineage: Eukaryota > Metazoa > Chordata > Actinopteri > Gobiiformes > Gobiidae > Chaenogobius > Chaenogobius annularis. The sequence goes on from BJKM01000059.1 coordinate 1,444,198, forward strand.
CTTCCAGTCATCATGCGTATGAGTGTTGTCTTTATCTTCCTAAAGTCTATGTTCAGCGCCACACAGGGCATTCGACTTATGAAAGCAAATAAACAAGAAAAATCAATCAGAGCTTAGTGAATCCATTTACAATGTTTTAGAAGGACTTTCATGTTTTGATCCTGACACCAATAAAATATTGCCAATTTTGTAAATGTGTAAATAATACATGTCACATTATCAGTATGTTAAGATAAATGTATTATTTGTGTATATTTAATTCAAATGTAACTTTGGGGGATTTAGTAAAAAGATTAATTTTGCTAGTTTTTTACATTGTTAACTTGGTTTTATCTATAGCGTTCCCAACCTTGGGGTTGCAACCCAAATTTGTGTCCCCAAAGATTCTCAGGGTGGCCCCAAGAGTTTTTAGACAAGAGGTTTAAACTCAAACTCAAACTGTCTGAATTTTAATGAAGGGATGGCATGTTAATTGCTTATTTAAAGAATTTGATAATCAATACTGTTGAAATATATCTTTTATTTACCAGAATTTAGTTTTATTTTTCATTATAAGGCAGTAGCATCTCGGGTAAGAGAAGTTTGTTTGGGTCGTCAACATAAAAATGTAATGTAATGTGTAAAATAGGGGTCATTGGGTGAAAAAGGTTGGAAACCATTGATCTATGGTTTTGTATTAAAATGTTACACAGTTTATTTTTACACAGACTTTAATCCTTCAAAAGAGTTTTTTTAGCTTTTTTCTAATAAGCCAATGTTCTCTGACAATGAAATCTTTAAAAACAAGAATATGCTAGAAATATCAAAATGAAATATAATAAGTTTCCACGCGGTCCCCCTGTTAGTGCCCCCAGTTTACTTATAGATAACGGCCCTGGACGTGTGGTCTAACGTGACCCCTAAACATCACAGGCTTCACAGACTTGTATCAAGACGTTTGGGTTCATGTTTACTGTAACTTTAGAGGACAGTAGCCTTTGTTCATTTGCTGAGATCACATCAGAAATACAGTGTGTCTGCGGTAACCGCTTTAATGGAGCTGAACGAAAACGAATGTCTTTTTTCAATGAGCTGAAAATTACCAGAACAACGCAAATATGAGCTCTATCAAGGTAAAAAATATACAAAAAAATTGTGTGAAGATTGGACTATTTAGATTATATTGTCTCATCCAAAGTGTTCCAGTTAATTGATATTTTAATTTCAGCATTTTACACGAGCAATCACTGTTATTGACCAGGATCATTACTGCAGCTGCTTCACAGGGCAGGGGCCTGTCAGATTTGCCATGGTCCGGCCCGGGTGACCATGATGGTGTTAATCCATGCAAATGTAACACGCAGGTTAATAGAATAGACTTAGAAGTTTTAAATTTAGGCTTAGGTTCGACTCAGAGGAAAGTGAGACCGTTCTTAAATAACATTGATCACAACATGATGTAGAATTCATTTGACTTATGTATTATAGAAAACAAAGATATTTACAAACTATTTACAAAGTGCACTATTAAGTTAGAGAGTCCTCTGCACTGCGGCAAGCGAAGAAGATCCACAATCCCACTGTTCAATATAGTCCACTACAATGTGCTCAGGCTAAAACCAGTTTGACGGACTGAAAAAAAACGGGTTGAAGCAAGTATTGCGAGATTCTGGTGAGATAACGGCTACCATGGTAACGAGAGAAATACAGTGGAAGACTGAACTAATTCAACGGGTAATGCACTTTATCATCCGTCATCCCCTGAAGTGATTTGAAGCCGCGGTTGTGACACCGAAAGTATGACAAGCACATGGTTCTTATAAACACAAATGCATTTATTTGCATAATAGTTCTTTAGAAATATAATTAGCCTGTAAAACCCAAGTCATCCCAGGTCATATGGCTCAAATCAAAGTCAAGTCTCAAGTCACGAAGGGTAAGTTCTATGTCAAGTCAAGTAAGTCTCCAGTCATGAAGTTCGCTTACAGAGCCAACAGGTCTGTAGACGACGCCATCAACCTGGCACTCCACTTAATCTTGCAGCACCTGGACTCCCCGGGAACCTACGCCAGGATCCTTTGCGGACTTCAGCTCTGCATTCAACACCATCCTCCCTGCTCTGCTCCTGGATAACCTCTCCCAGTTCAACGTGCCTGACTCCACCTGCAGGTGGATCACTGACTTTCTGATGGATCGGAGGCAGTGCGTGTGGCTGGGGAAGAATGTCTAAGACACTCTGACTAATCGGCACAGGAAGACCACAGGGCTGTGTACTTTCTCCTCTGCTCTTCTCCCTGTACACAAACTGCTGCACCTCCAGTCACGACTCCGTAAAACTGATCAAGTTTGCGGACGACAACACCCTCATCGGGCTCATCTCAGACAGGGAAAAGTCTGTCTACAGGAGGGAGGTGGACCAGCTGGTGTCCTGGTGCAGCGGTAACCTGGAGTTCAACGCCCAGAAGACAGTGGAGATGATCGTGGACTTCAGGAAAGTCACAGCCCCCCAGCTCCCCCTCACCATGACAGAATCCCCCATCACCACCGTGGACACCGTCCGCTTCCTCTGCACCAAAAACGGAATAAAAAACAGAATAAACAGTGTTCATAGGGACTTGGTAATGTCCCAGCATCCCAGCATCTTAGATCTTCCTTCTCGGCCAGGAAAAACGACCAAACTGCTTTGGGAAAAAGTAGAAACCTGCAGGAGTTCCACAGTAAAGGAGAGATCCGACTCCCTCGGACAGACAGGCGGACGCGCCTCAATTTGCAGATAGACGGTAGAGCTGGACCCACTCAGGAGGAGAGCAGAGACCGTTTCTCCAGGCAGACCGTTTCTCCAGGCAGACCGTTTCTCCAGGCAGACCGTTTCTCCAGGCAGACCGTTTCTCCAGGCAGACTGTTTCTCCAGGCAGTTGAGGAGCATCTGGATCCACAGGTCATCGATGTGCCTGCTCCACTGCCGTAGGGGAAGTTGGGAAAAGAAGGAGGAAAAGCGATGACCAAATTGCAAGTGAAATTAAATATTAAATAGTTTGATAGAAAAGTAGTAAGAAGCAGAGGATAGTGCTCAAGCTGCCATACTTCCCCCAGCATAGTTGCTCCTAGGGCAGCATAGCGAGCAGGGACTTACAGTAGTCTAATCTAGATGTTACAAACGCATGGACAAGTTTTACAGCATCGCTTTTAGGCAAGATTTTTCCGACTTTGGCTATATTACGCAGATGGAAATGGGCTGTTTTACAAGCTTGATTTATGCGCACTCTTGAATGAGAGCTCTTGATCAAATAAGACTCAAAGTTTCTCACAGTGGACCTGAAGGCTACACTGACGCCGTCCAGTGTCACTATCTGCTCAGATAAAGCATCTCATAGACATTTAGGGCCTAGTACAATGACCTTAGTTTTTTTCAGGGTTAAGAAGCAGTATAATTAAGTGTCATCCAGGTTTTTTATAATCCTTCACACAAGTGTTTACTTTCCTCCCCTGTTCAGTAATCTCCTAACCGTAGTACAGAGGCACACAAGTACTAAGTCTGTCTGCTTGATTTGATCTGATCGGGGTTCAGTTGATTAATACAGCTTTGTGTCATCTGCATAGCAATGGATGTTTAATGCCATGGCTTTCTGATAATGTTACCAAACTGCAGCATATAAAGCGTAAACAGAATTGGACGGAGTACTGAACCCTTTGGCACACCGTAGGTCACTTAGAACAGGGCGATGAGCTCTGGTTTACATTAACAAACTGGTACCTCTCTGACAGGTAGGATTTAAACCAGCTGGGGGCTGTCCCTCTGACCTCTACATCAGATTCTGACCTCTGGAGTAGATTGATGTGGTTGATGGTGTCAAACGCTGCACTGAGGTCCAACAGAACCAGGTTTGAGAGCAGTCCATTGTCAGGTGCCAATTACAAATCATTTGTGACTTTTAACTAATGCCGTTTCAGTGCTGTGGTGGGCTCTGAACCCTGACTGGAAAACTTCAAATAAGTTATTGTCCTGTAGATGACGACAAAGCTTGTTTAACTACAACTCTTTTAAGGATTTTAGAGACAAAGGGTTATTTGAAATAAGGTCTGTAGTTTACCAACAGGTCAGGATCAAAGATTAGGCTTTTTTTCAGAAGCGGTTTAATGACTGCATGTTTGAAGGACTGTGGAACATAACCACTTTCTAATGAAGATATTTATTATGTTTTAAGAATGTAATCTATAATTAGGGGGAGAATGTCTCTGAGGAGTCTGTTTGGAATCGGGTCGAGAGTTGACATTTTAAGAGGACATAATGGCTGAAGTTATCTCTGCGTGATCAACAGCAGTGAGCCTTTCTAGGGTTACAGATGGATTTATATGGGACACTAGTTTTACAGCTTGGGCTTGTTTCAGGGCTAATAGTGGGAGTAATTTCACCTAATTTATCTCTGATTGTTTTTTATTTTTTCTTAACCCTGCGACGAGTTGGCCACTGTCCAGGGTGTACCCCGCCTAAGGCCCAAAGGCACTGGTATAGGCTTTAGTCACCTGCGACCCCTAATGGGAACAAGCGGTAGAAAATGAGAATGAATGAAAAAAATGAAAAAATTCAAATAATTAAAGATGTATACCTTAATAACTCCACATGTAAAAGATATAATAAGAATGTTTTTATTTTATTGTTTAAAATAGAAGAAATCATCAAAGCTGAGAGTGGCTGGGTTTGAGGGCTCTACTGCACGCTGTGACAGTTTGTTAGCCTGGCTACAGTGTTGAAAAAGAAATCTAGTGTTATTTTGGTTGACTTCTATTAAATTTCAAATATCTGGTTTTGGCCTTACCTTTGCCTGCTTATAGGATAGGTGGCAGATTTTTCATACTTTGCAGTGCAGTCAAACTCGAGCAGGACCCATGCGTCCTCAGTCCTCAAATCACGAGTCTGCTCTTGTGTGCCTTTTTTGCCATTTATTTTTACGCCATGCGTCTGCTGCCATACCCTCCATCTGACACAAAGATTTTGAGCAAGCTTGCCAAAAGCAACACAAGGATAGACTCTCTGTCACCTTGGCCTGTTTATTATTCAATAAAACAGTAAGTAATGTGAGAGAACGCAGCAGCCAGTGACGTAAATGCTCTGGGCTCACTGCCTATTTGTGGTTTGTATAATTTATCAGGTGGAACATTTAAAATAAAAGTCACAATTTGCTAGTTTTTATCCCGATTCTGGCTGCTCAAATCATTTTATTCCCACAATCTTTACTGGCACCGGTAAGGAAATGATTTGGAGAAAATACTTGGTTGTATTTCAGTTTTGGAACATAACTAACACATTAAAGGACACATATATGGGATTTTTACTCTTTAATTTGTAGAAAATGATTACTTTGAACATGTAATGTTCTGGGGTGCACTGGAATGGCAGAGCGGTTAGAGCTCTCGCCTCCCAAGAAGGAAATCATGGGTTCAATTCCTGGGCGAACATTACATCACATGATTTCTCTGGGTGGAGTCTGCATGTCCTCCCCGTGTTACCGTGGGTTCTCTGGCTTAACCCTAAATCAACTGCATAGTCTGCCTACAATATTACTCTGTTTGATCTGGAAATGACACCACAAGCATATGTCTAACAGGGGTGTAACAATTCTTAAATGTCAGTCTTGATGCAAAATTGAGGAAAGTACAAAAATGTTACCACAGACTCGTCTTGACTGAGCACTCTGCAGCATTAGTTCTCACTGTCTGAGGGTCCTTACTACAAATTTGTCTCAAAAGTAACACGAGTGTAACTGTAGTGTAAATAATTTTTGGGACATTCATTTTTGGGACGGTAATATTGTAATACAAATGTATAAAGTCTGCATAGTTAGGGGGAGAATCTCCTTGGAATTGAGATACAAGGTTATGTTTTAGAGGACATAATGGTTGAATGGTTATCGCTGCTTGATCAACAGCAGTGAACCTTTCTAGTGTTACTGATGGATTTCTATGGGACACTACGTTTACAACTTTCTCAGCCCTAATATTCGGAGTAATTTAATTTATCTCTAATTGTGGTAGTTTTGTTGTTAAAAATATATAAAAATAGGGGAAAATCATCAGAGTTGGGAGCTGAGAGTAGCTTGGTAAAGAATAAGTGTTTCTACAATACTCTGAGCCTCCTTGCTCACAGTATGCTCATTGTGTCTAGAACTAGTCTCTTCTGTGTCTTCGACTAGTATTGGTGCTCCTGGCTAACTTGTCTCCTCTCTGCTCGTGTCCTTCAGGTGATGCTGGCTGCTTCCTACTGGTCTTTGCTGGCTCCAGCTATCAGTATGACGGAGGACTCAGGGAAGTACGGCCAGTTCGCTTTTGTTCCTGTAGCAGTGGGGTTTACCTTGGGAGCCGCATTTGTTTATTTCGCCGACCTTGCAATGCCACTGCTGGTGAGAGCACACACACACACACACATAGAATAATTCCTCAGTCGAACACATTCAAAATAGTAATCTGCTTGAGATGAAATGACTTGAATTTTTTAATGTGCTTATTTTCTGAGATGCAATTATTCCATCTGGTGTAAATGTATTGGGGGTGCTGGTTTCATTTGTTTGCTCATTTTCTTAGCTCTTAGCTCGGTGTTTACAGAAACACTGTCCTGTGTCGTGGTCTGCTCCCGGTGCAGACGGGGTGCAAGCGGGGAACAGGTGGACTTAAAGAACGAAATTGCGTTTTAACAATGAGGGTTTGATAAGAATCTTACGTTACGCTTCTGCTACAATTTGCAAGATAATCTCATAATGTTTGTCTGAAAAATAACAATAAGATCACGATCAAGATATTTTGCCAAAATTGTTCAGCGCAAATGTCAGCTAAAGACCAACAAATATTTTCAGTGTAACTCATAATTCAACATGACGAATGCTCTTTGGTAGAATCATTGCTACCAGTCTGCACCACATAAGGTTAAGCAGCAACATTTTTTAGTGAACAATATTCAGATGATGTTATTATTGTTATAGGTCAATCTAACAGACATCTGTCAAAATAGGTCCTTAAATGTATTAGTTGAGGTTTATTTCTCAGACAAATGTGAAATGTCAGTGAAATTAATCAAAAAAATGCTGAAATATACCCTTTATTTGAAAGTTTACAACATAACTCTACATAACAATTTTTTTTTTTTACAATCTTGCCATCAACTTTACTCCTGACCTTTCCCCTCACAGTCTTTATATTCTTCCCCTTCTTTCTTGCACCACTTGGCCTTACTCAGGTGCCCTGACAACAGCGTTGGGAGTCACTGCGTTGTGATAATGTTGGCTATGAAGTGATTGAGGATTGGGGGTCTCTTTAGTACATTGACAGCAGCGAGTGATCATCTGTGTTTGTACAGCTGCTGATGTGACTTTTACAGCCTCCTCAGCAAATACTCACTCTGAATTGGGTAAAGGGTGGAGGCATTTAGAACGCAAGGATGGGGTGAGAAGATAAAGAGGAAGACAAGAAAACGTTGTGGTAGTAATGGTGTGTAAATCTTGGAGCTTATGGGGTTTGCGTTGTGCAAAGTCCACAAACCTTACATAATGTGTAAAAAGGTCATGTTTTTTCTTCTTTTTTGATCATGACACAGAAGGGGAATATACAATTTACATAAAAACATCTAAATAGTAAAACAACGTTTAGTCCATTATACAATGTATGTCCTAATTAGTCCAAAGTCTTTCGAATTTGTCCATTTTCAAATTAAGTTTGAATGTAGTTTCCATTTTGCAAATGTCCAGAATAATTTCAGTCCAGTCCTTAGTCATCGGAACATTTTGTGTCATTCATTTTTTGTGAGGGCCTTTTTCTCTTCCATCAAGAGTATGCTCCAAAGATATTCGGTGATTGTGTCCATTGCAGGGGTTTTGAGGCCCAAATAATACTGCATCCGGAATGTATTCACAGCGCTTCACTTTTCACCCTTCGCTTTTCATCCTTCTCACCCTGGACATGGTCTATTTGAACCACTCCCCTGAGGCAGGAGGCTACGGTCCATCCGGATCAGAACCTCCCGCCACAAGAATAATAAATGAACACATCTTGGCACCTGCAACTATTCAATCACTCACTGCACCGTCACTTTCTGCACTCACAACTGTAAATTTAACTGTAACTCTTGTGTAGATAGTAATGCCTATTTTTATTTTACACAATATTAATTTTAAATTGTTTCTTCATGCATGCCCTTTGGATTGAATATATGTTGTTTTTATTATTGATCAGTGTTTTATGTTGCACCTTAAGGCAGAGACAAGTTTCTATGTTTGTGAATTTTGTTGACAATGACAATGGTAATAAACCTTTTCTAATTCATATTTTTCTACATGATGTCATGTTGCAGCCTTATTCCGAAATTGATTACATTAATTATCTTTTCAATGTAAATAACATGATTTGTTTCAGATTAGAATATGGTTCGGAAAAGCACACACCGGTCTATATAAAGTCTCACAGTTAATAGTGCATGTCCGAGCACAAACCAATTTATGAAGTCCAAGGAATTTTTTGTAGACCTCCGAGACAGGATTGTATCCAGGCACAGGTCTTGGGAAGGGTACAGAAACATTTCTGCAGAAGTTAAGGTTCCTAAGAGCACAGTGGCCTCCATCATCCGTAATAGGAAAACGTTTGGAACTAAGACTCTTAGTTCCGGACCGCCCGGCCAAACTGAGCAATTGGGGGAGAAGGGCCATAGTCAGAGAGGTGACCAAGAACCCGATGGTGTGAGAGAAGAGAATCTTCCAGAAGAACAACCATCTCTTGCAGTACTCCACCAATTAGGCCTGTATGGTAGTGGCCAGACTGAAGCCACTTAGTAAAAGGCACATGACAGTCTGCCTTGAGTTTGCAAAAAGGCACCTGAAGGACTCTCAGACCATGAGAAACAAAAATCTCTGGTCTTATAAAACAAAGATTTAAGACTTTGGCTTGAATAGTAAGCAGCATGCCTCGAGAAAACCAGGCACCACTCATCACCTGGCCAGTACCATCCCTACAGTGAAGCATGGTGGTGGCAGCATCATGGTGTGGGGATGTTTTTCAGCGGCAGGAACTGGGAGACTAGTCAGGATCTACAGAAGGATGAATTCTCAAGAAGACATCCTTGACGAAAACCTGCTCCAGAGCGGTTTGGACCTCAGACTGGGGTGAAGGTTCATCTTCCAATAAGATGACGATACTAAGCACACAGCCAGGATATCAAAAAAGTGACTACAGGACAATTCTGCAAATGTCCTTGAGCGGCCCAGCCAGAGCCCAGACTTGAACCCAACCGAACATCTCTGGAGAGATCTGAAAATGGCTTTGAACCAACGATCACCCACCAGACTTATAAGGTTGGGAAATGCTGCAAAGAAGAATGCGAGAAACTGCCCATAAATAGGTGTAGCAAGCTTGTAGCATTATACTAAAAATTACTTGAGGTTGTAATTCGTGTCAAAGGTGCTTCAACACATTTTTCAAGGCTTTTTTTTGTTTTTTAATACATTTGCAAAGATTTCAAACAACAGTCTTTCACATTGTCATTATGGGGTATTATTTGTACAATGTAGAGGCAAATTGTGATTTTATTCCATTTTGGAATAAAGCTTTAACATAACAAAATGTGGAAAAAGTAATTACTTTCCAGATGCACTTTAGCTCTAAATTCAAGTGGTATGATGATGTTGAAAACAGTTTGTAGCACTTCATTGATCTCAGTCCAACATGTCTGAGCAACAGGACTCTGGTCTCAAAACAAATGGCTACCACAATTTCTCCAGTAGTTAGCATTTCCCTGGGAATAATGGGCACTTTGACATGGTGTTATAAAAAAAACAGATTCTTCCAACAGATTCTTTCCAAACACGTAAAATACATACGTACATTACTTATATTTTCCCATTCTTCATCAGTCAAATCAAAACTACCCCCTCTTTTCAATTATTTTCAATATATTTAAAAATATTAAAAACCTTGATCATAAGCCAACCATCTTATTTTTTTTACTTAATTGTCTAGTTTGAATGTTTTGATTATCTCTTTCCAGGTGGTAAGCACAGATTTTACCCAGGTATTCTTAATATCATATCATATCATATCATATCTCTTCGACACTCATATTCTGTCTGTACACAAACTGGAGCAGACCCACAGACACTGGAATCTGACTTCCAGCACTTTTGAGCGCCTAGTGCTGGCCTGTGACCTGTGGCGGGAGGGCCACAGGTCAATAATCATTCAAACATGTCAATTCAATTTCAATAATTTTTTTTTGTAACGCCCACAATCACAACAGTAGTTACCTCGAGGGGCTACAGTGGAAAACAAAAATGTCAGGTGTTTCCTTAGATACTGGAATAATGATGGAGTTGTGAGGTACTGTACAGTTCCTAAGGGACATGTTGAAGATGTTCAGAGCGCAGCTTTAGGACACAAGGGGGAATGCTGTCAGGTCCAGGGGCTTTCCGGACCATGGTTTTGGACAAGACACGCTGGACATCAATGTTCCCTCTAATTTTTCATGTGTCCGAGCAAACACACAATCTCCCTGAGCAGCCCCTTGGACCACTGTGAGCAACATCAGACTTGCGCACTGTGGTCACGCCAGTATCACGTCTGCCAAAGTTGTATGCTTTGTCAAAATAATCAAATTACAGCAGTTATTTCTGTGAATTACTTTTAATTAAGTGCTTTAATCCACTTACAATGAAAGAGACAAAAATCTTGTTCATGACCTGTGTAGCAGGGGTGGACTGGGTTAAAAAAGTGGCCCAGGAGTGGAAGTGATATTTACTCCTTGGAGTCCTATTTATTTCAGGGGATCTGGGAAAAAATTATAATCTGAAATAATTTCATGTACGTTTGTCTATTTATTTTATAGACTCAGTAATGATGATATCCTACTATATAATGTCAGCTTGATTCAATAGATTTGTTATATAAACAGAGCTGAATATTGGTTTATATAGATTTTTGTATTAATTTCATGATCAGCACCCATTTTATTTTTTTTAGTACAGCATGTAACCAAGTACTTTTGAGGCAATAAAAACTCTTTTAACTAGCTAAATTAAATAAAGATGAGTTTATATCATACTCTGGAACCTTCTAGGCAAAGCAAGAACAATTTTATGAGAAAATCGGGTAAAGGACCCTCAACTAGAAAACTTACACAGTGCAACTTTACACATCAAACTGCCTCATTTCACCTGAGGAGCCTAATGTTCTGTGGGCCTATCATGGATGTATTGGGGCCTATAGCCTACTCTCTGTTTCAGAACCACTGCTTCAAACCAACTTTAACATTACAATGCTGAGCACAGCTTCAAATAGGCCTGGTATTTGAGGGTTACGGCCCAGTCCAGGCCATTGCAGATCATATTACTGCAATGAGAGTCCATGAATGGCGAATGTTTAGACAGCTCTGAGCTTGAGCCTGTCACAAGTCTTTAAATAAATAAACTGAACTAATTCCACTGAAACTGTTCAGAAGGAGAAATGTATGACCCCAAAAAGCTCATTCACAGACAGCGACGCGGTCACGCCACCCACATTGCGCTGAGCCTCATTCATAAAGTTTCACCAGCGTTGTTCTATTCATATTGTCAACGTTTCCTGGGATAATACAGCCACCTGATGCAGAGCTCTCCTCCTCTCGTGCTCTGTCCTCTGTAACAGCGAGTGGTCACGCGCTTCCACACACACCTCGCCCCGTATCACCACTCGGCAGCGGCCATGTAAACCAGTGTATTTGTTTCACTTTTGACACCCTGTTGCGGATTGGGGATTGATTCAGTTGTTCGCAGGTCGTGTTCTTGCTTGTGGGACATTGTTGGTCCGCAATAGTTCCAGTTCGCCCTGTAACTGAAACTGGTTCTAGTTTAAATTCTGCTGAAATGAAGGATTTAAACCCTGCCATCTTTGTTGTTTCTCAGAGAATTGTCTTTTCTTTGGTGCAACAAGGGCCGGTGGATTGTCACATTGGGGTTTGATATAACCGTCTTCACCACGCCGATAGTAATAGCCAGGCTTGGGTGCAGAAGGTGGGTTCTTTGATGGCTTGCCCGCCCTCTGACCCTCACCTGTCTGACTGCGAATCAGAAGATTCTAGTTTTGACTCCTGGCTAGCTTGCCACGTATATGTAGCATGTGTGTCACTTAAAGTGGCGTTTATAGTGCATAAACACGGGTAACAATGCCGTAATAATGGTAGTTATACTTGTCGTTGGGCTAGTTCAGAATATTCTAGATGCGGCTCTCGAAACAGAGTAAGTCAGTAGGGAGACAAAGCGTAATTAAGTTTTGCGGTACCTTATATTGAGTAGACAAACAGACATAGACAACAGAAGAATGGCCATTCACTTATTTACAAAAGACTAGAAATATGTACATGTTATAGTTAGATGCAAATGCATAGTTCAAGGTAGTTCATATGAATTCATCCTGTAGAAAAAGTTCCTAAGTCCCCAGGGTGTGTCACGCTGAATCACAGTTCTTTGGGAAAAGTAAAAGGGTGGCGACAAGAGCCTCCTACCGGCCCGACCAGAGCAGGTAGAGTTCTTGTGGTAGCGTCCGGCTCGACGTGAGGCTTTAGGCTTACTGCCTAATGTTCAGTTTGAATCAGTTTCCTGTTCCGCCTGTTCCTAGCTCGCCATCCAACCTGGCCTGTACAATAACAGGACCAAAATAATCAATCAAGTGCACATCAAAACATAGATATAACTAGTTTCAAGTTTCAATATCAGTGTTAAATATTGCAAGGTATCAAAGAGCATAATTTGTAAATAAATAACATTAGATTCATAAAATAGCTCTGCTTGTTCAATCATATACCGTATTTTCCGGGCTTTTAGCCGCTCCCCTATATAAGCCGCATTTGCTCTATTTTAAAAAAAACGATAATAAAACAATACATAGGCCGCACCTTTTGTATAGGCCGCAGAACTCTTTCCTTGACTTTTGGCATCGCATGAGCTCGTCCCGCTGTCCCTCCCAGCGTCTCACCGTACATTCATTGATGTTAAGCTTGCGTGCAGCCGCGCGGCTTCCTAGCAAGATCGATGGCCTTCAGCTTAAAACTTGCTTCGTACGAACTTCTTCGTTTGGGTTCCATAATGATGCGGCAAGAATTTGAAAATAATTTATAGTTGGTAATTTGTCGTCCGTGTTCTATTTGCTAGCTGAATAAAAAAGCAACATCTGCTTCTTTGGCTTAACTTTTCTGTAGTTTTGATTCCAATTCCGGTTAGTTCGCCCCTAGCGGTGAAAGAAAAAAACCACAGAAAAGCCGCAGCCTCTAAATAAGCCGCATGGCTCAAAACATCTGACAAAAGTAGCGGCTTATAGCCCGCAAAATACGGTACTTAAACAGTCTATTGAATTAATACCCATCAAGATTAAAGTGCATGTAGTGCTTTGAATGTAATAGGGACAAACAATCATTAAGTTTGGACCTTAAAGTGCTTCCAAATACATCCACAATTAAGTAATACACATCATATGTTTTCAAGTGACCATGAGAAAAGTTTCATTTAGTTTGCTAACATAATATTTGAGAAAGTAGGCATTTAGAAAAAATGCTAACCACCCCATTCAAACCAATGGCCCCGGCTAGGCTAAGCTAACGAAGGCAGCTCACTCACCAGCTTCGATGTTAAAACAAAATGCCCACTCTAGTTAAGATGGTCTGGGCCCGGTATTCGGCTCCTGAGATCCGAACAGTAAAAAGCATTTAGTACATTGAACCAGTATAACAAGATTAGGATAGTACGTGACCATTCAACCCACCTGTAGCAACACGAATTTCCGACCGGATGGTCGCTAGAGCAACTAACTTCCGGGTTAATATACAGCCGATTGGCGGCACACCGTCTGACGCACGACGCAACAACGTTATGACGTAACGTGAAAAAGAGTTTGGAACAGAGTTTTCAAATGGGTTACATAGAGCTAAAACTGTAATCTGTAAATGGACAAATCCAAGTCCAAGTTGCCCTCCTTGTGCTCTATGAACTTGAAATTACTTGTTTTTATTTTGTGCCCGGAACACCAGTAGTTTATACAGCAGAAATCTATCTATCTAGAAATCCAAAGGAGGAGCGATAACAGCAAAGTTAGCATAACTTCAAGTCTTCATAGAATTCATTTCCTGGTTTTTTGACAGTGAACAATAGTAATAGTGATAGTAATAGTGGTAGAAGTGTGATATATGAAGGAGTTACAGCATTTTTTATTTTTTTTCAGTGATCATAGACAACATATTTTTTATGAACACTGCTAAACCTTAATAATCTTGTGTGAGGGCTCCCTGTCACATTCAATGATTGTATCCCGTCCAAGCTCTTTATTGGTAATACTGCGCAGAGACTCTGGAGTATAATTTGAATAGGAGTGACATGAATAGAGCATGTGTCGGAGGAAGCAGAGAGGCAGTAATATGTGTAATAAAGTGTAGATCCTGTTGACATCTCAGCAGGAAAGAGGTTCTTAATGAGGATGATGTCAAACTGATGTGAGGGGCGGACATGAATGAAAGCACTCCTTAAAAAGTCTGTCAGAGAAAAGAGACGCTTTCTTTAAAACCAAGAAACAACCTGTTTGCACACATTTTCAGAAAAAAAAAAAGGCTCTGGTAATTTAGCAGTTGCACAAAAATGTATTTCTGTAATAAATATGGATCAAATCTATCACATGCGCTTATATGATTAACATTAATCATACAAGTTTGAGTTAAGATGGATTTCACATTAAGTATCAAATTAGACTGAATTAGTCAGTTTCGACACTGTAGGAACCTCTTTCCAGAGTTGGTGGATCTGTCAAGTGACTGTTAATTTAATTCCTACTTTGGGACTATCTTAAAGAGCCCCAATATTTTGTGTGATTAAGTCGGCTATTTGAAATTTGTTTAGCACTTTAAGGCCAGATAACAGAATTCTCGTATTTTAAAAATTGCTTGTTGTTTTCTAAGCCTCCAAGTTAGCTATTTAGAAAATGTTTATCCACTCACATAATATCTCTAGTTTGGTAAAGAGGATTAAAAAATTTTTTTCTTGCATGGTCAAATCGTTAATTTATCCTTTTATCTTTATAATTTCCTGTAGCTCTTGAGGACTTTTCTTATTCTTGGTGTGTCTTTCGTTTGTCATTCTGTTTACCTCTCAAAACTGCTTTAGCTGTATCCCAGAGGGTGGGTGGAGAGGTTTTACCCTTGTTGTTTTCCTCTACATACGTTTAAATTTCCTTTTTGACTTTTTTTTTATGTATTCATTTTATTTTTTTCATAAACAAAGGGTCATCAAGCTATTAAACCTCCTAAGTGTGTTTTTTTGTTTTTATTCAAATTCCCTATAATGTTGATAGGGGAATTGTGCCTGTGCCTACATTAGTGATTTTTTAAATCTATATTGAAAATACATTTTAATTCATTTTATTTTTGTTTTCACTCATCAAACAGCCAGTTGGGGATGGAACTTGGGAGAGTTTGGAATATATAGATATATCTGGGCATAACATAAATTTTCATAGTTTCAATTATTTGAACTAGACTTAAGTATGGGATAAGAGTAAATTTTTCAAGATCTTTCTTTATGGTGGAGTGTAGTTTTTCTGTAAGATTGTTAATAGTTATTTCTGGAGGACGACACCTAAATATTTAAGGATTCCGTTTGACATTTAAATGGCTAGGTCTTTCTAAAGGACAGAAGAGGTCGCCAGTAAGAGAGAATTTCATTTTTTTATCAGGACAATGGACCAATATCATGAAGGCATGATGCATCACATTTGGTATGGAAATTTCTGGTTTGGTTAAATATATTAAGGCATCATCTGCATAGCAGGCACTTTTATGCTCTGTCCCATCAATTGAGACACCACACAGAAGAAATAAGGCCAGCTAACAGTATCAAACAACTTTTCAGTGTCCAGACTTAATATTATAGCTTTGTTGTGTTGTTTTTGTATATGGTTCATCATATTTAAAGATCTTCTTAAGTTATTTTGTGTTTGTCATTTGTTAATAAATCCTGTCTTATCATTGTGAGTTAAATTTGTATTTGCGCCATTGTTTTGGACGTAATTGAGGTGTATGTATAATTTTCCAAAATTGAGATTGGTCTGTATGAGGCACAGTCAAATTGATCCTTCCGCTCTGTAGGTATTAATGATATGATGGCTTCCTTCCAACTCGGAGCTGTTTGAGCTTTTTTAAGGTCCCAGTAAAAAGTTGATAAAAGCAGTAAGTGTGTCATTTAGAGCTTTATACCACTCTGAGTTGAGCCCGTCACTACCTGGAGATTTATTGTTTTTTAGTCTTTTGATTGCACTTTGAATTTCTCTAGTTGTTATTTCAGCACCGAATATTTGCTTTTGCTCATCAGTCATGGCAGGCAAATTGAGAGTGTCCAAAAAAGATTTTATTTCTACTTTCTTTTCTGATATTTTGGTGAACATTTTTTTGTAGAAGGTTTCAAATGATTAGTGTAACACCTCCCTGGGGTCATGCCATGTCCCAGCCTGCTTCAAGTCTGCCATCATTGTCCCTGTCCCCAAGAAGCCCCGGATCACTGGACTTAATGACTACAGGCCTGTGGCGCTGACGTCTGTAGTCATGAAGTCATTTGAACGCCTGGTCCTGCCCCACCTCAAGTCCTTCAGCTCCTCCCTGCTGGACCCCCTGCAGTTCGCCTACAGAGCCAACAGGTCTGTAGACGACACCATCAACCTGGCACTCCACTTCATCCTGCAGCATCTGGACTCCCCGGGAACCTACGCCAGGATCCTGTTTGTGGACTTCAGCTCTGCTTTCAACATCATCCTCCCTGCTCTGCTCCAGGACAAGCTCTCCCAGCTCAAAACGTGCCTGACTCCACCTGCAGGTGGATCACTGACTTCCTGACGGATCGGAGGCAGTGCGTGTGGCTGGGGAAGAATGTCTCAGACACTCGGACTATCAGCACAGGAGTTCCACAGGGCTGTGTACTTTCCCCTCTGCTCTTCTCCCTGTACACAAACTGCTGCACCTCCAGCCACGACTCCGTAAAACTCATCAAGTTTGCGGACGACACCACCCTCATCGGGCTCATCTCGGACGGGGATGAGTCTGTCTACAGGAGGGAGGTGGACCGGCTGGTGTCCTGGTGCAGCGGTAACAATCTGGAGTTCAACGCCCAGAAGACAGTGGAGATGATCGTGGACTTCAGGAAAGTCACAGCCCCCCAGCCCTCCCTCACCATGACAGACTCCCTTATCACCACCGTGTACTCCTTCTGCTTCCTCGGTACCACCATCACCCAGGACCTCAAGTGGGAGCCCAGCATCAGCTCCCTCATCAATAAGGCCCAGCAGAGGATGTACTTCCTGTGGTAGCCAAGAAGAGCCAAGTTGCCAGCGCAGATTATGGTGCAGTTTTACGTGGCCTTCATTGAGTCCATCCTCACCTCCTCCATCACTGTGTGGGGTACGCTGGAGCCACAGCCAGGGATACACAGAGACTACAGCGCACTGTGTGCTCTGCTGAGAAGGTGATCGGCTGCAGACTTCCATCTATGCAGAACCTGTACGTCTCCAGGACTCTGGGACGAGCAGGTCTGATCACATTCGACCCTTCTCACCCTGGACACGGACTAATTGAGCCACTACCCTCAGGCAGGAAGCTACGGTCCCTCCCGACCAGAAGCTCCCTTCACAAGAACAGTTTCTTTCCCTCTGCCGTTGGGCTCATGAACACTTCTAAACACCTGCCACTTCAACATCAATTTAATCAATCACTCACTGCACTGTTCACTTTCTGCACTACATCTGTAAATTTACCTGTAAATGTTGTATACATAGCATGCCTATTTTTATCTTATAGTAAATGTAAGTTGTTTTTGCCTTATTTGATTCCATATATGTTGCTTTTTATTATTGTTCATCTTTTCTGCACCAAATCACCAAAGCAAGTTCCTTTGTTTGTGATTTTTGTACATTGACAATGGCAATAATCCTTTTCTGATTCTCAAATAAAAAATAAACAATGTCTGCCTGTGGCCATTGAGTTTGGAAGGTGACTTTTCAAAAGTGGAATGATTATTCATAAGTGAGCTGGACAGCGAGCCTGGTAGGAAAAATACCCTGTCACATCTACACAACAGCCTGTTTAATGTGATATTCAGGAGCTGGAGGTTCATGTGGTGAATAAATGAGGAGGCGAACCGCTGGTAGCTGCATAAATCACAAGGCCTATACATGACCTGCTGATGTCTGCCAGCCAAAACTGTGCATGGGGCAAATTGAAGTGCATTGCAAATTGAAGTGTGTCAGCCTGCCCGTCCGAGGGAGTCAGATCTTTCCTTCACTCCGCAAGATTTCTACCTTTCCCCAAAGAGTTCTAATACTTTTTTCTTGCCGAGAAGGAGGGTCTAAGGCAGGGTTGTCAAACTAATTTTGGGCCATGGGCCGAATTTCAACACTCAATGTGAGCTCAGTATTTTTACAGTTTATGCTTATTTTAGTTATAAATGATTCATGTAGTGAATCAATTGAGAGGGGAAATATGCACATGCTTTCGCCGTAAGAGTGGCATTTTCTTCAAGTTCAAAGCCTAAATTTCATGATCAAATACCACACTATATTCCTTTTTTTTTTTTTTTTTTTTTTTACGGTTACTAATTTTTTTATTCTGAATATATATTTTCGGTACATGTATAAAGTTACTTCCCAACACTACACACAAACATTCAACAAGAAGTCCAAAAGAGTAGAGTTTGTGAAGAGAAGGGTTCACTCCTCAAACTCCTTTGAATCACATGTAAATGTAAATAATATTTGTTGAGGGCCAATAAAAAAAAAAAAAACTTAATTTAAAAGGTCTCGTGAACCATCTCAGGAGCACCGCCTCCAGAACCAGCCGCCTCATTTATTTTCCTTTTTTATTCTTATTCATTTTTTTATTTTTTCAAAACTAAAGAAAAGAAAAAAAAACAAAAACAGACAAGAGCAGGGCCAGAGATAAACAATTTGGGG
Organism: Chaenogobius annularis; assembly: GCA_015082035.1. Classification (NCBI taxonomy): domain Eukaryota; kingdom Metazoa; phylum Chordata; class Actinopteri; order Gobiiformes; family Gobiidae; genus Chaenogobius; species Chaenogobius annularis. Next base: position 1,463,158 of record BJKM01000059.1, read on the forward strand.
AAATTTAAAAATACTATTTGAGGGGATGATGGTGGCTTAGTGCGTATGTGCCTGTCTGGCTTTGGTCGTACCTGTGGAAATAATCAGTTTTTATTACGAGTTCACCTGGGTAGACCCAGCATTTCTACGTGGGACCAAACATATGAAGAGTTTGGACACTTATTTTGTGAACATGTCTAAGAAGAGACTTCCAGTCGTCAGAGCGTGCCAATTTTCTGCCAGTTTTTTTCTTAAAAAGTACTGTTTTACCCTGAAAACTCCAAGAAACGAGGAGCTTGAGATGACGAAACCAGGAAAACAAAAGACTGGTAACACTACTCCCGTAACAAACAAAGCTGACGGTCCACGGCTCCGGTGAAAAACAGCCCGCCTCACAAGCTAACGAGGCTAACATGTCCAGCAGGCCCGAGGCCAACATGGCTAACAGGCCCAACGAATAAACCTTTTAAACCACGAGGTCTGATTATGAGGTTTCTTGATGATCGAGACTTTATGCTCTATGTTTGACTGTCTGCTTTAGTACATAAACTCTGTGCCCAGTTGTCTCCACTCATCAGAGTGCCAAACGTGGAAGATTGGTTTTGTGGGAAAATGGGAACAAACATGTAAAACATGCCCGCCTGCTTAATCACCCTTTGTTTAATGAAAATTGTCAAACAACATTGAGACTTGAAAATTTCTCTGCCCAACCTTTGGGATGCTGCCAAAGCAGTCTTGAGAGGACAAATTATAGCCATAGCCTCCGAAAAAAAAGAAAAAAGGGGGAAAAAGCTAAATGATATGCAAGAAAAAAAAATATTGTTGGCAGAAAACCATGCCAAAAAGGAATGTCATAAAAGGCTACAAGAAATTAAAAAGATAAGGGGAGAAATTAATTATCTGACTTCATAGGAAATAGTTAAGAATATGCTCTTTACCAAACAAAGATGATATGAGAGTGGATCAACATTTTCTAAATTACTATCTTGGAAACTTAAACAATGAGCTGAAAGAACAATTTTTAAAATACGGGATTGGCAAAATGATGTAATCTTAACCGAACAAGACCAAATTCAATCAGCATTTGAATCCCCCTATAAAAAAGTTTTCCCAACAATTTCAGACGATGAAGAAGATGAAATGAATTCCTTTCTGGACACCCTCAATTTGCATGTTATGTCAGGAGAACAAAAAAAAAGAAAAAATTGTAGCTGAAATAACAGTTTTGGAAATGCAAGGCGCAATCAAAAGATTAAAGAACAATAAATCTCCGGGGAGTGATGGGTTCACCTCAGAGTGGTATAAAGCTTTAAAAGACACTTTTACTCCTTTCTTTTTGGCAACTGTTTCCTTTACAGGCCTTACTGTAAGATGATAAATGATTGAGCCATATGGAGGACGTTAAGAATCCATGGGTAAAATCTGAATTTACAACATGGAAGGAGCTAATCAAAACTTACAAGCTATATTAAAATTTTAAACTGGTTGGTTTATGACCATGGTCTTGGACCAATTAGAATTTACCTGAGATTCAGGGTCTGGATTACAAAAGGTACAACAAGATAATCACGTGACAAGCTTTGAAAGTGTTGAAATAATCCTTTGTCTTGGAGAAACAGGACTTTTTTTTAGGTATTTACAAATAAATTGTTATAGTTATAAATTAAACAAAGTAATAACCATTTTAATCCTATGACTGAAATTTTTATCAAGGCTCATAAATTAGAATTTTCAAGGGGAATAATATCTCAATTATATCAATGCATTATTAATCTAATTATTAATTAACTAAACTCTACTAAATATATTAAAAATAAATGGGAAAGAGAAGGTAATCTTGTTTTGACAAATGACGAGTTGGAAAATGTGTGTACAGCTCACAAAATCATACGTTTGGAGGGAATCTTGTTGGAAAATGTGTCATTGTGCTCATTACTCAAAAGGAATGCTAACTGTTGGAGAATCTGTGGCAGGCAGGAGGCTAACTACTATCATGTTTTTTGGGACCTTCCTGTTGCTCAAATCTTCTTGACTGAAACAGACAAAACACTGCAGACTGTTTTCGACATTGCCATCCCACTTGATTTTAGGACTATGTACTTGGGCCTAAAAACTCTTATGGCCGAAGGAACGAAGGCTATTACAAAGAGATGGATGAGTCATGCCTCACCAACAACCAAAGAATGGACTAACATTATAAGAGCTGTGTCGGTGTAATCCCTCATTCGTCCAGGAGTGTTCCATTGTAGAAAAAGATTCAGTTGTAGTCATCTGGACTCTGTTTTAGAAAAAACAAAACGTTTCAACTCTCATCCAAGAGTCATTCTCAATCAGAGAAACAAGTCTGAGAACTCTTGTTTATATCCTACTCTGTGAGAGCCCTGCCCACAGGGCGGGACCTCCTGCTAATGGCCATTGAAACTGGGATGGGCCTATTGTTCTATTGTTCCCTGCTTCACCTTGAGTGCCTATTTAGCATCCGAATGCCCAGGGCGTCTCCAGGGTTTCAGCAGACCATTATAAACACCTGGAAGGTTGAATCTTAAACCTCCATTACGATTTAATGAAGGATTCTCTTTTTTAACAAAGATTGCCTCCTTAACTCCTCTTTCAAACCATCTTTTTTCCCTGCTCAGACTCTCCACCTCACTGTCTTCAATAGAGTGGTTTGTGGCTTTAAGATGAAGATGCACAGCGCTCTGGGGTCCTGAACTTGCGTGTCTTCTGTGCTGATAAAGCCTCTTGTGAAGTGGCTGTTTAGTCTCCCCTATGTACCGCTCTTTACAACTTTCTTCACTGCATTGGATAGAATACACTACATTGCTCTGTTTTTGTGTCGGCATCTTGTCCTTAGGGTGAACCAGTTTTTGTCTTAACGTGTTGCCTGGTTTGAAATAAACGGGGACTTCGTGTTGTCTAAAAATTCGTTGCAGTTTTTCTGACAGTCCTGAGACATAAGGGATAGAGACACCCCTTCTTCTTGGTTCTGTTTCCCTTTTGTCCCTTTTGTCCTGCTTTTTGGTTCTCTTCACTTTGTTCAGAGCCCAAGTCGGGTATCCACAGGCTGAGAGAGCATTCCGGACGTGTGTTTCCTCTTTCCTCTTGCCCTCTGCTGGTGGGCACCGCTTGTGCTCTGTGTTGTAGTGTTCTGATCACTCCCAGCTTATGCTGTAGTGGGTGGTTAGAGCCAAAGAGCAGGTACTGGGTCAGTGTGTGTGGGTTTCCTATATACTTCTATCTGGAGCTTCCCGTCTTCTCCTCTGATAGTGGAACAATCAAGAAAGGCCAAGCGGTTCTCCTTTGCATCTTCTCTTGTAAACCTGATGTGCGGGTCCACTGCATTGATGTGCTCTGAGAAGGCTTCCAGCTCTTGTTTCTTAATTGTCACAAAAAGTGTCATCCACATAACGGTACCAAAGACTTGGAGCAATGCCTGAAAAGGAGGTCAGTGCCTTCTTCTCAAAATGCTCCATGTACAAGTTGGCCACTATGGGAGAGACGGGCGAGCCCATGGTACAGCCGTGGATCTGTCTGTAAAAATGTCCCCGGAATTGAAAGTATGTGGTGTTAAGACAGATGTCTAGTAGTTTGCAGATGTGTTCAGGTGTCAGTTTGGTCCTTTCCTGTAAGGTGGTGTCTTCCTGCAGTCTCGTCCTAACCGCTGCTACTGCCTCAGAAGGTCGGATGCAGGTGAAGAGGGACACAACATCATAAGAAATCATCAGGTCATCTGGGTCCAATTGGAGATGTTTCACTTTGTCCACAAAAGTGTGTGTGTTTTCCACATGATGTTCCGAGTTCCCCACCAATGGTGCCAAGATGGTTGTTAAATGCTTGGCCACATTGTATGTGATGGAATCTGTGCTGCACACAATGGGTCTGAGTGGAACATTCTCTTTGTGAATTTTGGGAAGGCCATAAATGCATGGAATGGCTTCCCCAGGATACAGTCTGTAATACAGAAGCCTGTCTATCACCTCCTCTTTTTCAAGCTTCTGTAAACAGTCTATCACCTTCTTCTTGTAGCCACTGGTCGGGTCTCTTTTCAGACGTTCGTATGTGGCTGTGTCCTCGAGCAGGCTGTGGACTTTGGTTTCATAATCAGCTGTGTTCAGAATCACAGTGCAGCGCCCCTTGTCTGCTGGAAGAAGCACATCAATGCCGTGGACCCGCACATCAGGTTTACAAGAGAAGATGCAAAGGAGAACCGCTTGGCCTTTCTTGATTGTTCCACTATCAGAGGAGAAGACGGGAAGCTCCAGATAGAAGTATATAGGAAACCCACACACACTGACCAGTACCTGCTCTTTGGCTCTAACCACCCACTACAGCATAAGCTGGGAGTGATCAGAACACTACAACAGAGCACAAGCGGTACCCACCAGCTCAGAGGGCAAGAGGAAAGAGGAAACACACGTCCGGAATGCTCTCTCAGCCTGTGGATACCCGACTTGGGCTCTGAACAAAGTGAAGAGAACCAAAAAGCAGGACAAAAGGGACAAAAGGGAAACAGAACCAAGAAGAAGGGGTGTCTCTATCCCTTATGTCTCAGGACTGTCAGAAAAACTGCAAAGAATTTTTAGACAACACGAAGTCCCTGTTTATTTTCAAACCAGGCAACACGTTAAGACAAAAACTGGTTCACCCTAAGGACAAGATGCCGACACAAAAACAGAGCAATGTAGTGTATTCTATCCAATGCAGTGAAGAAAGTTGTAAAGAGCGGTACATAGGGGAGACTAAACAGCCACTTCACAAGAGGCTTTATCAGCACAGAAGACACGCAAGTTCAGGACCCCAGAGCGCTGTGCATCTTCATCTTAAAGCCACAAACCACTCTATTGAAGACAGTGAGGTGGAGATTCTGAGCAGGGAAAAAAGATGGTTTGAAAGAGGAGTTAAGGAGGCAATCTTTGTTAAAAAAGAGAATCCTTCATTAAATCGTAATGGAGGTTTAAGATTCAACCTTCCAGGTGTTTATAATGGTCTGCTGAAACCTGGAGACGCCCTGGGCATTCGGATGCTAAATAGGCACTCAAGGTGAAGCAGGGAACAATAGAACAATAGGCCCATCCCAGTTTCAATGGGCCATTAGCAGGAGGTCCCGCCCTGTGGGCAGGGCTCTCACAGAGTAGGATACAAACAAGAGTTCTCAGACTTGTTTCTCTGATTGAGAATGACTCTTGGATGAGAGTTGAAACGTTTTGTTTTTTCTAAAACAGAGTCCAGATGACTACAACTGAATCTTTTTCTACAATTATAAGAGCTATTAGACTAATGGAAAAATATTTGGACTTAATTTGAACATGAGCAAAAGGGTCTAAATGGGACTTACATGTTGAACATTCTGTGCCATAGATTCTCTGTTGGATGTCTACTGCAATGTTCTGTGCAATATATATGAATAATATATATTAAAACACTAAAGTAGCTATCATGAATAGCTCAGTTTTACCATTATTGTTTGACAAGTCACTTTCTGTAACTTTCTGCTCATGTTTCTGATTGTTTCAAAGCAGGGGCAAACGGAGGGAAAAAAGCCGTAATGCTTACGCATGGGAGACATTTTTATTGGGGTGTGCGGGTGCGTCCCCAGAAAAACATAAAAAAAGAAATCACCAAATAGGTTATAGATCCAGCCCTGACGGGGAGCATATAAACCAATGATTATTCACTGTGTTGAATCATATCGCTTCAGCCCGTTTGCGGTGACTGTTTGGTGTGTCTGCAGCGCAGCAGAGAAGCGGAAGAAAAAAATTATTATTTTGTCAACTGCATCCGCCCTCAAAATGTCTAATGGAAGTAGTACATTTAAAGAAATATTTTCAATTTTAAAGAAATATTTTCAATTTTCTTTAATGTGCTTATTGTGAATACAATCTCTAAGGGCACCACCAGTTGTTTTGTCTCTTCTCTTTTTTTTATTCCTCTTGCCATTATTGCTGGACGCTCACAACGGGTTAAAAAGACTAATAGAGTGGTTAATGCTCTCCACTAAAACCTCTATCAGGAAGAGCTGGTCATTAGGTGTGCAAACATAATCCTGAAAATGGCCTTCTTAAAACCAGGAAATAACAGAGGAAAGCATTATGAATGGAGGTCTTTCCTGATTATAGTGCTTCAGCTTATGCTAATGGCCTTTTTTGTTCTCTGTTCATATAAAGAGGTAAATATTTTGTAGCTGGCTTATGGAAGTGTTTGCGGTAGTGCATTTTCTGCTTTTCAGTTGTTTTTTTGTTTTGAATAGGTTTGGTGATATGGCATCCAGGTGACTCTTACAACTTGGTAAAACTTTTTAAACTGTTGAATTGCTATTATTCATAACACAGTACAAATATGATAACTTCTTACACATACTTTTGGCATTCACAATATTTGTTTTTGTCAGAGGCAGCGTGGTGACAATTTGATCAATTCACTTCAGTTACATTTATTTTTGTAAAGCAGTAGAACCGTAGTTGTCTCGAAGGGCAAGATTCATTGGAAATTAGCAAAAGGATAATGTCCCTGGATACCCTGTCCTTAGACCTTAAGAAAAAAACTACAAACCCTTTGGGAAAATGTAGAAACTTCAGGGAGAACCACAGTAAATGAGAGATCCTACTCCCACCAATGGACTGGCTGCAGATGGTCCTGGACTGACGCACTTCCAGTTGATAGACTGTGAGGCCAGAACCACTCTGCAGAGAGAGGGTGGTTCATCTAACAAGACGGTTCATCTAACAAGACAGTTCATTCAGGCAGATGAAGACTCTCTAGAGTAGAGAGTCTTCCTCCAGGCAGTTGATGAGCGTCCGGATCTAGAATTAGCTATCTTTTCTCATAAAAACAACTCTATCGTGTGAAATTTGCATGTTCCCCTCATCTTTGGGAGTTTTGTTTCTTTTGAACAACATATATTCTAGACTGTTTTTACCAATTTATACCGGGATTGTTTCAGAAATTATAAGCCACTCACTGCATCATCTGTGTTTAAATACTGTCTTGCAGCTGGAAGAGCATCACCCATGCAGGAATTATTCAGCAGGAGGCTGTATTTGCTTAGTTGAATCCAAGTAGACCTTTTCTTTTGGACAGGAAGTGTATTTTAGTCATCTTGAAACTGGTTGCCCCTGTGTTTTATAAAACTGTTCATCTTTAATCTGTATACAACCTCTATGCCTTAGACCCTCAACCACAGTTTGAACCACTGCTCCTGGGACTTCTGGGTATGGCGCAGACTGACTATTACGCCCTGCTGCCGATATTTGCCTTTGAAATCTCCTTTACACCGACAAACCTAGGAGCAAGACGCTGTATGAGATGACTAAACCCGGAAAAGGCAAGGAAGGCAATGCTTCGGAAACTAAACTATGAAAAACTAAAGAACTATAACCTCGGGCGGAAAACCAACACGCCCACAAGCTAACACTGCTAAAGCTGTTGCAGCCGCGCCGCAGTCCAGTCTCCAGCGGGGATCACCAGAGTACAGACAGGAAAGAGGACATAACACCTCTACAACAGATTGTCCTTGTGTTGCGTAAAGTGCAGTGTGATGTGGTGTACTTGATAGCTGAAATCAGAGCAATGAACAGCGAGCCCAGGTCCCTAGATTCTGGAACTTAATGTGTTGCTTCGCCAAAGCAGAGCAACACATCTCGGACATTATCGATGAGCTGCATTAAGTGAAATCTGAGGTGTTAAACTCTGGGTGGAGAACAAAAATATGAAGAGCAAGATTCTGGATTTGGAGTCCAGGTCCTGCAGGAACAATATCAGACTTTTGGGGGTTCCAGAGGGTAGGAAGGAGCCTGGTGGTGAGTTGGAGCCGCTGAAAGGAGGAGGAAGCCCGACAGACTTGGCAGGCCCAAGCGCATTGTGAGGGCCTGTTGGGAATGTCTTGCGGAGCCATCTGTCAGCAGGGTCTTCAACTCACATCTCCAAGACAGCTTCTACCAGATCCTTCTACCAGGGAGGATGAGGACATTGAGTCCGAGTGGACCATGTTCTCGACCTCCATTGTCAATGCGGCTGCTTGGAGCTGTGGTCGAAAGGTCTTAGGTGCCTGTTTTGGCGGCAACCCCCGATCCCGGTGGTGGACACCGGAAGTAAGGGATGCCGTCAGGCTGAAGAAGGAAGCCTACCAGGTTGACGGGTATCGGTGGGAGGACTATCAGTCGGCCCCAAAGAAATTCTGGCAAACCTTGTGGCGCCTCAGGAGGTGGAAGCACTTCACAAACACCGTTTATGATGCGGGTGGAGACTTGCTGATGTCGACTGGGGATGTTGTCGGATGGTGGAAGGAATACTTTGAAGACCTCCTCAATTCCACTGTCACTTTTTTGTGTGCCCGAGGGTACATGGGAGTTTGCTCAACCAGTCCACATGTGCTTTGTGGATCTGGAGAAGGCTTTCGACCGTGTCCTTTGGGTGGTGCTCCGGTAGTATGGGGTCCGGGGCCCTTTGCTTAGGGCTGTCCGGTCCTTGTATGTCCGAAGCAGGAGCTGTGTTTGCAATGCCGGCAGCAAGTCAGACCTGTTCCCAGTGCATGTTAAACTCCGCTAGGGCTGCCCTTTGTCACCCGTTCTGTTCATTGTTTTTATGGATAGAATTTTTAGGCGCTGTGTGGGGTTGGAGGGTGTCCGGTTTGTGTACCACAGGATCTCATCTCTGCTGTTTGCAGACGATGTTGTCCTGATAGCTTCATCAAACGTGGACATGCACTGGGAAGGTTTGCAGCCAAGTTTGAATCAGCTGGGATGAGAATCAGCGCCTCTAAATCAGAGGAAAAAGGTGGGTCCTTGCTCCAAGTGGAGGAGTTCAAGTATCTCGGGTTCTTGTTCATGAGTGATGGAGGGATGGAACGTGAGATTGACAGGCGGATCGGTGCAGCATCTGCAGTGATGTGGTCGCTGCATCGGACTGTTGCTGTGAAGAAGGAGTTCAGTTGAAAGACAAAGCTCTCGATTTCCCGGTCAGTGTACTTTCCTACCCTCATCTATGGTCATGAGCTTTGGGATATGACCGAAAGGACAAGATTGTGGATACAAGCTGCCGAAATGAGTTTCCTCCATAGAGTAGATGGGCGCTCCCTTAGAGATTGGGTGAGTCGCTCAGTCACATGGGAGGAACTCGGAGTAGAGCCGCTGCTCCTCCAGGTCGAGCGGAGCCAGCTTAGGTGGCTCGGGCGTCTGTTCCTGTTACCTCCTGGGACCCTCCCTAGGGAGGTGTTTCGAGTATGTTCCACCAGGAAGAGGCTCCGGGGAAGACCCAGGACACGATGGTGGGACTATGTCTCTCGGATGGCCTGGGAAAGTATCGGGATCCCTCGGGAGGGTGAAGTCTGGGAGTCCCTCCTTAGACTGCGACCCGGCCCCGGGTAAGTGGAAGAAGATGGATGGATGGTACCAGGAGCAGGCTGGAGATGATCCAGCCCCTCATTAGAAAGGGCCCCCTATTTTTTTTTATATTTTACTCGATTATGTTTGGCTAATGCATGTTTTTGGCATGAAACGTATTGTTTTAAAATTTCCGTTGTTTAGTTTAAATTATATGTAGTTGTGTTATGTTATGTTAGAGATTCGTAGCATTAGTAAATTGGTAACTCAATACAATCAATTCATTGGAAAAGTTACAAGTAGCATCTTTTAATGTAAACAGCATATTGAACCCAATCAAAAATAAATTGCTCCAATGATTAAGGATTGGATGGACATCATAACTGACATACGCACCATGGAAAAAATAACCACTGGACGCAATTTTGAAATAAATGAATTATACAAACAATGGACAAAATCTCTTTCCTTTGTATTTTATTATTATTGAGTCACTAGAAGTTCCAGGGTATTTTATTATTATTATTACATTTTTTGGCGGGCGATACAGGTCGCATTCCTTTTCCGATTTACGTCATTAAAAGTTCAGGTTGTAGATAATTCTCTTCTGATTCCTGGACTTGCTTTCGGGTAATCCTCAGCCTTGTCATTTTCTCAGGATTCGTCTTGGAACATTGGATATTTCCATCTCTCTTGGCTTTCACAGGTCGCATTTCATGTCCGATTTTCGTCATTCAAAGTTCAGTTAGTAGATATTTCTCATGTGATTCCTGGACTTGCTTTTGGTATTCCTCGGTCTTGTCATCTTTTCAGGATTCGTCTTAAAATTTTACCTATCTCTTAGAATGGCGGAATGTTGGTGATGTTGTAGCGTTGTGACATCATTGTCATAGTAACTGTAAAGAAAACGGCCATTCATAACGCAGACCGTCATGACAACTAGGGCTTTGTGATATCATCGGCATGGCATTGGCATGTACAGAACATGTCTGCACCTACAAATCAGTGAGCATTGATTGTGAGACATTTATACTTGATTTTGTGTTTTTATATAGACGTGTGCAAAAGTGCGTTTTGTATTTGCATTAGGCAGTCACTCGCAATGGCTTCCTGCCATTGTCGTTTCTAGTTATTATTATTAGATTTTCCACATTTATCCCCGTTTTTCTGTGGGCCGCACAGGTCGCATTCCTTGTCCAATTTACGTCAATCGAAGTTCAGGTTGTAGATAATTGACTAATGATTCCTGGACTTGCTTTCGGGTAATCCTCAGCCATGACATTTGTTCAGGATTCGTCTTGGAACATTGGATGTTTCCCTCTCTCTTGGCTTTCACAGGTCGCATTTCTTGTCTGATTTTTGTCATTCAAAGTTCAGTTTGTAGATAATTCTCTTCTGATTCCTGGACTTTCTTTCGGGTAATCCTCAGCCATGTCATTTTCTCAGGGTTCGTCTTGGAACATTGGATGTTTCCATCTCTCTTCGCTTTCACAGGTCGCATTTCATGTCCGATTTTCGTCATTTAAAGTTCAGTTTGTAGATATTTCACGTGTGATTCCTCCTATTGCTTTCGATATTCCTGAGTTTTGTAATTTCTTCGATATTTGTCTTCAAATGTTTCCCTATCTCTTAGAGTGGCGGAATGTTGGTGATTTTGGAGTGTTGTGACATCATTGTCATAGCATCTGTACAGAAAACGGCCATGCATTACACAGACCGTCACGGCAACTAGGGCTTTGTGATATCATCGGCATGGCATCGGCATGTACAGAACATGTGCAGAAATTGCAAAAGAAGACTGCACCTACAAATCAGTGAGCACTGACTGCAAGATATATCTATACTTGATTGTGTGGTTTTATATAGACGTGTGACAAAGTGCGTTTTGTTTTTTGCATTAGGCAGTCACTCGCTGCCTAATTTCTAGTTTTATTCTTTACTTATTCTGAGTTCTCCTGTCCTGTCCTGCCCAGCTCTGCTCTTTTCTTTTTTGTTTTGTTTTATGTTTTTAAAAAAAGAGAGACCTACTGCTCTAAACAGTCTGTCAATTGCCCTTCACTCATAATAGCATTTTTAAGATTGTATTGCCAGTACACTTATCAATACACATGATCACATTCATTAAAATTGGATTTGGGATTTTCTAGTTTTAATTTACAGTCTGAGCATATCACAGTAAGAGCAGGCACAATTTGTGGCTCCAGCAGCTGCCAAAAATCAATGTGGTACCGGCCTGTATTTGTGGCATCTAACGTGCTATCACTTGCAGATCATGCAGTGCTCCAGGTCCACAGCTCTTTGTCATAAATAGGCCTTAAGGCTGCTTAAAATACACATCATGAAGAAAAGTTCAACACAGGAAACATCTCGTTTCTCTACACACTTTGAGTTACTTTGCACCATACTGTTTGCAGTTAATGAAAAGATATTCCAGAGCAGGAGAGCAGTATTTGGAGAATACAGTCATATCCGATGACCAGGCGTTGTTGATGTAGAAACAGACTCCTTCGCCGTGTGATTTTTCTCTCGGAGAGGTCTCTGTCGGTCAGCCCGGAGCAGTTGGAATCCCTCCATTTGTACTGCGCAGTCTGGGATCGACTCGCTGAGCCACATCTCTGTAAAGCGTAAAACAGGAAATGAGGAAAAGTCTCATCAGCAGCGAAAATTCATCCAGTTTGTTGGAGAGTTCACGTTAGAAAGGAAAATTCCAGGTAAGAGCGCCAGCCACGCTCATTTTCCCTCGTCTGCGGCTTCTCACTCTTTTAGCCAAAAGAAGGACTAATTTTGCAGCAGATGCTAAAAAAAACCTGGAACTAGATCCGCAGGGGTTGTGGTTCGCATGGATAAGAGCTCTTGATGGGTGTAAGAGCACGCTGACACATAATTTACGAACAAAAACAGACAAAACAAAGGGCGCCGAAAAACTAGGGCATCTGTCTGCCGCGCCAGTTTGAATCATCAAAACAGCAGTTTCCTCGAATGGTGACAGAAAAAAACAGATTAAACAATGTTCATAAGAAATTAGCAAATGTGCGAACATCCCCTCTCCTTAGGCTTAGACCATGCTTCTCGGCAAGGAAAAACTACAAAACCCTTTGGAAGAAAGTAGAAACCTCAGGGAGAACAACAGAGAAGGTGAGATCCCAGTCCCACAGATGGACAGGCTGACATGCTTCAATTTACAGATGAACTGTAGAGCAGGGCTATTCAACATAAAGCCAAATTAGGCCCTTCAAGCAATTTAATCCGGCCCACGACCCATCGTCCAGGTATTAAAAAATAACAATGAAATCTTGTTTACTGGTTTAATTCTGGATTAGCACAAGTTTAAACCTAGTTTGGTCCTTGTTTAATTCTGCTTTTAGACCTCTTTCGATTCTGGGCTAGTCCTGGCTCAAACCTAGCTGGTACTAGTCTAATCCTAGTTTAATTCTGATTCAGTCCAGGATTGGCAATTTTGCTAAGCAACGTTTGTAATGCATTTTGTATATAATTTGAAAAATCTAACCTATCTTTAATTGATACGGGGCTGGGGATATTTTTTGCGACCCAAAATGTTCCAATAGTGTACCTTCGGCCCAGGGGCCTTGGCTCACCAAAAACTCTGGCCCTCGGGAAAATGAATTTGAATAGCCTTGCTGTATAGCCAGAACCAGTCAGGAGGATTTAATTCAATTTATTTTTGTAACGCCCAAAATCACAACAGTAGTTGCCTCGAGGGACTACAGCGGAAATAGACTAAATGAACAATGTTCATAGGGACTTGGAAATGTCCCAGCATCCTGTGTCCTTAGACCCTCCTTATCGGCCAGAAAAAACTACCAAAACTCTTTGGGAAAAAGTAGAAACCTGTAGGAGTTACACAGTGAAGGAGAGATCCGACTCCCTTGGAGAGACAGGGGGACGTGCCTCAATTTGCAGATAGACGGTGGAGCTAGACCCACTCAGGAGGAGAACCAATTCTTCGAGGCTGATGAAGAACCGTTAACATGGAGTAGAGTTTCTCCAGGCAGACTGTTTCTCCAGGCAGTTGAGAAGCATCTGGATCCACAGGTCATCGGTGTGCCTGCTCCATTCCCGTCGGGGAAGTGGGATAGCATAGTTTCTTCTCGGGCAGCATAGCTGGGAACAGTAGGTTTTTATTTCTGTCTGACCATAAGCGATTTCAAAGAGGAATGTATTAAGCCTGGTCCTAAATGAAGAGACTGTGTCGGCCTCTTTAACATGGACAGGAAGCTGATTCCACAACACAGGAGCTTGGTAGCTAAACGCTCTGCCTCCTACTGTGCTTTTAGAGACTCTTGGGACCACCAGAAGTCCAGCATTTTGAGAGCGAAGTGCTCTGTTTGGATGATAACAGAGCACTTCACTCTGTTATCATCCCAGGTCATTTATGGCTTTGTAAGTCAGGAGGAGGAGTTTGAAAGTTGAACGCTTTTTATGGAGCTTTTAGGGCACGCTTTTAGGGCTACAATAGTCTAATCTAGATGTTACAAACGCATGGATACGTTTTTTGAGCATCACTTTCAGGCAAGATTTTTTCTGATTTTGGCGATATTACGTAGATGGAAATTGGCTGTTTTACAGGCTTGATTCATGTGTGCTTTGAATGAGAGCTCTTGGTCAAATAAGACTCCAAGGTTTCTTACAGTGGAGCTGGAGGCTACACTGACGTTGTCCAGTGTGACTATCTGCTCAGATGAAGCGTCTCGTAGATGTTTAGGGCCTAGTACGATAACCTCGGTTTTTTCAGGGTTAAGAAGCAGATAATTAAGTGTCATCCAGGTTTTTATATCCTTCACACAAGCACCAAGTCTCTGCTTGATTGGTCTGATTGGGTTTCATTGATAAATACAGCTGTGTGTCATCTGCATAGCAGTGGAAATTAATGCTATGCTTTCTGATAATGTTACCTAACGGCAGCATATAAACAGAAATTGGACCGAGTACTGAACCCTGTGGCACACCGTAGGTTACTTTAGAACAGGGGAGGAGCTCTGGTTTACATTAACAAACTGGTACCTATCCGATAGGTAGGATTTAAACCAGCTGAGGGCTGTCCTCTGACACCTACATCAGATTCTGACCTGTAGTAGAATGTTGTGGTCGATTGTGTCGAACGCTGCACTGAGGTCCAATAGAACCAGGATTGAGACCAGCACATCGTCAGCAGCTAATAACAAATCATTTGTGACTTTAACTAGTGCAGTTTCAGTGCTGTGGTGGGCTCTGAACCCTGACTGGAACATTTTGAATAAGTTATTGTCCTGTAGATGGCGACAAAGCTGTTCACAACTCTTTCAAGGATTTTAGAGACAAATGGGGGAGGTCTGTAGTTTATAGGCTTTTACAGAAGCGGTTTAATCACTGCTTGTTTGAAGGACTGTGGAACATAACCACTTTCTAATGAAGTATTTATTATATTAAGAATAGAATCTATAATTAGGGGGAGAATGTCTTTGAAGAGTCTGCTTGGAATCGGGTCTAGAATACAAGTTGACGTTTTAGAGGACATGATGACTGAAGTTATCTCTGCTTGATCAACAGCAGTGAACCTTTCTAGTGTTACTGATGGATTTATGTGGGACACTAGTTTTACAGCTTAGGCTTGTTCAGGGGCTAATAGTGGGAGTAAGTTCACATAATTTATCTCTGATTGTTTTTATTTTATTGTTAAAAAAAAGAAGAAAATCATTAGAGCTGAGAGTAGCTGGGATTGAGGGCTCTACTGCCCTGTGACAGTTTGTTAACCTGGCTATAGTGCTGAAAAGAAATCTAGTGTTATTTTTGTTGACTTCTATTAAATTTGAATAGTATCTGGTTTGGGCCTTACGTAGCAGAGCCTGCTTATAGGACAGTAGGCAGATTTTCCATGCTTTTAGGGATTCCTCAGTGTGGGAGCGATGAAATGGTCTTTCTAATTTTCTAACTCTTTAATTATGTGAACGCAGTTCTTCATTGTACCATGGGGAGGCACGTTTTGGCTTAATGACCTTCTGCTTTAGCAGAAGGTTCGACAAATTGATCACTTACACTGGGACTAAGGCCGTTCTCAGCAGGATCACATGACATGTCGCTGAATATTGGCTCTATTATTTCTTTGAACTTTGAGATCGATTTTTCTTATATTGACCTTTTCATTATGACTTTATTCTGTGGGCTGGATAATCTTTAAGAAAAAACTGAAAGGTAATTAGTAAATGTATAGGGTTTTGATGTGACAATGAGGTCACTAATCTCTATTTTATAGAACAAGAACAAGAACAAGAACAAAATATAGAGTGTGCTTGTGACTGTGAGTTAGTTAATTTACATTTTGAGCAAAACCAATGCTATCCAACAGGGCGTTGAAAGAATTACTGAGAGAGATATCATTCATGTTCACATGGATATTGAAAACTTCAGCTATCACTACTTTATCCCAGTCTAACACCAAGTTTGATATAAAGTCTGAGAACTCTGTTAAAAACTCTGAATAGGGACCAGGAGGTCGGTAGAGAACCACGAACAGGACTCCTTTTTGGTTTCTCCAATTTGGACATGTGATTGATAGCATGAGGCTTTCAAATGAGCGAAATGCATTTTTCATTTTAGGACTCAATAGAGTGTGAGATCACTGCCACACCACCACCTTTGCCTGTGCTCCTGGCAGTCTGAAAGTTAACATGAGTGGGTGGGGTGGACTCATTAAGTCTGACATAATCATCTTGAAGCCAAGTTTCAGTTAGAGCTAGAAGATCTATGTTACACTAATTAATTAATTAACTAAAAGAGATTTAGAGGAAATTGACCTAATGTTTAGCAGTCCACATTTTACATGCCTTTTTATTTGTGTATCTTTTGTGAGTGTTATTTTTATGAAGTTATTTTGTCTGACGCCTGAAATAGTTTTTCTGAGGGTTGACTTTTTGGCATTATTTGCACGAGAGACACATGCAGTATTTATCTGCCGTGAGTCTGAGCACTTAATTTGTGACAGAGCGGGCGAGAGCTCAGCGACAGAGGAGCGTCTTACACTGTTGCTCTGCGCCCGGGGCTCATCCCTGGGTGGTCACTTTAGACGACTAAGGCTATTGGTCAAATTCCGAACTAAAGGGGATGCACCCTCAGAAGTCGGATGGATGCCATCCCTGCGTATGAACCTGGACTTTTCCCCAAAACGCACTCCAATTTTCAACAAAGACTATAAAGAGGAGAGAGGGTGGTTCATCTAGCATCCAGGCAGATGATGAGCCGTTCATCTAGAGTAAAGCGTTCCGCCAGGCTGTTGAGAAGGATCCAGATTTACAGGTCAGTGTGGGCAGTGTCTGAAACAATACCACTCCCCGAAAGAAGTGGAAGGAGAAAAACAGCATTGAACAGGTTAACAAAAATATTACATATTGTTGATAGGAAAAGGAGAAAGAAGCTGACATACTTGCCCCAGCATAGTTGCTCCTAGGGCAGCTGGGAAACTGTGTTTTTCTTATTTCTGTTCCTAACTGGCCTGACCATAAGATATGTCAAAGAGGAATGTTTTTAGCCTGTTCTTAAACTAAGATACTGTCTTGGCCTCTTTAACATGGACAGGGAGCTGATTCCATAACACAGGAGCTTGGTTGCTAAACGCTGTACCTCCTTCTGTGCGTTTAGAGACTTTTGGGATGACCAGAGGCTCAGCATTTTGAGAGCAAAGCGCTCCGTTTGGATGATATAGTATTATAGCATCTATGAGGTAGGATATGTGATTTATTGCTTTGAAAGTCAGGAGGAGAATGTTTTATTTGATTCTAAACTCAACAGCCAGTGAAGAGACTTGAAGACGTGCTCTCTTCTTTTAGTTCCTGTCAGTAATCATCCCTCTCCCCAGACACTTCCTCCAACTCCTCTGGGGGGATCCTGAGGCCTCTTCCTGGTGGGACATACCTGAAACACCTTCCCAGGGAGGCGTCCAGGAGGCATCCCAAAAGTGTTGTGACTAGAGTGCAGTGCCAGGGTGCATGGATATATGTATCTATACTTTTCTGAGTGCAATGTGTGCAAATCTCTGATGTGAAACCCTTTAGCTAATCTGTTACCCGTGTAATGTGTTCTATGATGTGTTTTGTATTGTATTAATTGTAAATTAGCATTTTTGGACATAAAATAACAATTTTTACAGATTTGGGTCCAGTAGTTGGCATCAGGATTTATTGAAAGGTAATTTTCCCATTTTATTGTTGGTAGCCATATATATTTGAAATTATTTGGTATATTTTAGAGAGAAGTTTCTTTGAAGATATATTAAGCAAGACTGATATTGCAGGCGGGAGTTCTATATTTGTGGGTCTGACTTTTTTTTTTTATTTCATAGCTGATGATTTCGTTTGTAGGTATTTAAAAAAATAATTTCTCCTGATGCCAAACTCCTGGACCAAGTGTGGAAATGTTGTTAATATGTTGTTTTTTGAAATATATTTAATGTGTTTACCCTCAATTTAATGATTTAGATGGTTCCTGAAGATCGAAGAAGAGAAATTAGGACGATCGTCGAAGTTTGGTGCTGAGCATCGGATTTTGGGACATCAAATTGAGAGTAGGAGTTGGCTGATTATAGTGACTCGAGTACAAGCAATGCGGGTGACGGATTGATGGAGGAGAGCAGACTACAAGTCTTGAGAACTATGAGGGACAGTGTAATAGAATATCCCTTACTGATCTACTAAAGAGGTGTTGTCGAATGAGTGCCTTCTGACAAATCGAACCCCCAAAAGAATGTCTGGAACGATGGTGGGGTATAATTCGAACGGACGTGAGAACCTGTTGGACTTGACAGCTGGTAAACAAACCTAGCTCTGGGATTGCGGTGAAGGGAGATGTGACCTAACTAAAACTAACGTGTTACTGTTTTGAAAAAGTAACTCTTACTAGACTACATGGGTTCACAACTGTTACTCACTTGGCACTCATACAATTCCGAATGTTGTATCATCTACATAACCTCTATTCTTGAACATAAACATTTATTATTTTAGTTTACATTTTGTTGTTTTGAACATTTGGCAAATTTAATTTGTTGTTTATGTGAAAGAATATAAGAAATTGAATAACCCTTTGATTGTCTATATTTTCTGTGTGTATTACAGGGCGTTGGATCAGACCCACTCACCAAATTGGCCCTTCAGTCCGACTTTAAGTCCCAAAAAGAGAACGACTGCCAACTGTCGGAGGAAATGACCATTCGGATAGGTAGAACTGGAACGCTCTCAGGCAAGCCTCCCTTCATATCCCACAACTGCCGACCATTGTACCAAATAGCAAACCTAAAATGTTTCTTCGATGGCCATCAGTTTTCTCTTTTGTGTTAGATTTCTTTATACCAACTTTTAATCCTTCAAAATCAATCTCTTTCTCCTAGGGGTTTTTCGAAGAATCAACATAATATTTTAACTTTGCAAGATTCTAATTTGAGGTACAGTGGTACCCAGAGTCCCTCGTTTATCACGGAAGTTGATTTCTAATAATAACCTGCACTAGGTGATATCTGTGAAGTAGTTAGCTTCATTTTTTTACCATTATTATATTTTTTTTAAGGTTGCAAAACCCCCCACTACACACTTTTTAAACTTATGTCGGTGCAGAACGTTTCGTCGACATTGTGGGTTAGGGTTAGAGAAAACGCACAAACATACAGCATTTCAGTCACACTGCCAGCGATAAATTTGGCAAGCTGAATGCATTCTTTAGCTACTGTACAAGAGACACGGTGGAGATTGATTGAGAATAGTCTACAGTCCCTTAGCCAATCAGTACGCAGTAAACAGTGCGCTGTAAAAACTGCAGAACGTTATCAGGGAAAAAGTTAAAATGGGTTATCAACCATACACAATGCCCAAATATGTAACTTGTCAGATGGAGGTAGTTATGGAGTACCTGGAAAAGCATAATATATCCTAAACTATAACATAATTACGTAGATCGTTTTTTTTACATTTTGTCCATTGAAAATTGCTGTATTGATCTTTATTGATTGAAAACTTTTTAACCCTACATGTCTGACCTGGAGTCTGATTTTACTTAATAATCACAAGCAAGGAATTTTCTGAGGTAGAGAGACGGTCTCTACTCCATATGAACGGTTCTTCATCTGCCTTGAAGAACTGGTTCTCCTCCTGAGTGGGTCCAGCCCCGCTGTCTATCTGCAAATTGAAGCGCGTCCGCCTGTCCATCCAAGGGAGTCGGAGCTCTCCTTCACTGTGGAACTCCTCGAGGTTTCTATTTTTTCCCAAAGAGGTTTGGTAGTTTTTCCTGACCGAGAAGGATTCTGTGGAGTCAAATGCCACTCTCGCGAGACGGTGCACGATCCAACATGGCATGCTGCTAGGAAAACCAATCAAACTTTCTCTAGACTTTTTTCTTCTTTTTTCCTTTCATCCAAACCGATGAAAAAATAAATATTTTTTATTTTTCTTCGACACATCACCACCCGACCAAGACCTGGATTACTCCTGGACCACCTGGAGAATTACATCGACGAACACTACAATAGACTCCGAACACGCCGAACACGCAAAGCAAAAAAAACGCGCACTTCAAACTCAACCACCACAACTGATTCATCTTCATCGTCACCACCATCAACTCCTCTAAAAACAAACTGCTGGTCAGATATACTGTTGTAAATGAACGAGCGCTTATCCAAGCGCTCGTTCATTTACAACAGTATATCTTATGCCAGACTTTCACTCATCGAAGTACTCCACAAAGAATTCCAAAACCTTCGCCATAGCCTGGAATACAGTCTACAAGTCGATTCACTCGCACAAGAAAATAAATCAATCATGAGCTCCATGGACACACTCACCACCAAACTCTCCACCGTAACCACTCAAGTCACCGCCGTCACCGCAGAAAACAAAGCAATGCAAGAAACCATCCTGGATTTACAGTCACTCAGTATGAGAGACGATTTAATCTTCACCAGCATTCCCGAATCATCCACCGACAACCCCGAAAAATCTGTTAAGGACTTCATGGTTAACCAGCTCAAATTTACAGCAGAGACTGTCGAGCATGTCACCTTCCACTGCGTACACCGTTTAGGACAGAAACTTTCCAACCCCACCCGACCCCGACCCATCATCGTCAAAATTCGAACATTTCAAACAAAAGGAACAGGTTCAGCGACAAGGCAGGCAGCTCAAAGGGACTCATTACGGACTAAACGACCAATTTCCACAAGAGATCATCCGCAGACGTAAGATACTCTTTCCCATCCGAAAACAATGATTAATCAAGGTAAAAAAAAGCAGTCATTACAGTAGATAAACTACACATTGATGAACAGTTATTCAGAGACCAAGACACCACCCCCTGGCTTTATTAACTACAATGATGATATATATTACACCTTTGCTCCACTCATTTTAACCATAGCATTCTGCATTTCCTTCTTGTAGCTTCTCTCGCTCTCTCTCTCGCGCGCTCTCTCTCTCCCTCTCACACACATTATATCTGCACCACGCACCCTCACTGTACCGAATTCGTCTTTTTTCTCACTGTATATATGTTTTGTTGAATGTCTTATGTTTGTCCTGCTTTGTTTGTCAATTGGAATGTAGCCCTACAAGAGCACAAGAGCACACACACACACCCACACACCTGCACACACGCTCACTCACATTCTAACAGAGTAATTTCAAAATACCCGCCATAAATTCATGCAACAACATTTTTTAACATGGAACGTTTGAGGAGTTGGCTCACAGACAAAACAGAACAAAGTACAAAATTACCTCAATAACATGCAAGCTGATATATGTTTATTACAGGAAATCCACCTCTCACAATCAACCCAAAACACTTTAAAAACTAAACATTTCAACCACTGTTTTTCCTCCTACCATAATTCAAAACAAAGAGGAGTATGCATCTTAATAAACAAACAAATTAAATTTAGCCACCATAAAACCATTTCAGATCCAGAAGGCCGTTTCATAATCATTCATATTTCAATAAACAATATTCCAATTACAATTGGCAACATCAATGGTCCAAACTCTGATGACTCCTCCTTTTTTTCAAACTTCTTCTCCTCTCTCTCAGACCTTTCCAACTCCCCTATAATTATTGGTCAAGACTTTAACACTGTTATCAATTCATCACTAGACCGGTCAAAACATACTAACAAATTCTGGCAATCCTCCAAAACAATTTAACAGTTTATGAAAAAGTTTATGACTGATTTTGGTCTTGGCGATGGTTGGAGGCAACAACATCCACTTTTTACTCCAATGTCCACCAAACCTACTCCCTGTATTGATCTCTTTCTAACCAGTAGTTAAATCGTATCAAATATCATGGAAACAAAAATTCACCCCATCAACATTAGCGACCACTCACCAGTAACTCTCACATGGAACATACATCCAAAACAGAAGCACCCCACCAGTTGGCGTTTCAGCACATCTCTTTTTAAAGATTCAGAGTTTGACAGCTACTTTAAGAGAGAGTGGACATCCTTCCTTGAAATAAATGACTCTCCAAAGTCATTAGCCTCTGGGAAACATGGAAAGCAGTATTTCGTGGGGAAATTATTTCATACTGAGTCCACAAAAAAAAGAAGGAAAAAGAAAAAGAAGTCCAACTGGAAGAAAAAATAAAATAACTAGAAATCTTACATGCAAAGAATCCATCAGAAATCATCCATAAAGAACTAAGAAAATAGAAATTCCTGCTTAATGAAATAATAAACAAAAGAAACCAATTCCAAAAATATTTGGCTAGTCAAATCAAAAGAAATAAAGAAAAAACAGCTATAACCTCTATTAGGAACTCAGCAGGGAAGCTAACCAATTCACCTATTGAGATAAACAACATTTTTCAAGAATACTTCTCAAAATTGTACTCATCTGATCTGGACCCAAATCAAGAAGACAAACCAATTCCTCGATAACACCCTCCTACCGAAACTCAATCCGGAACAAATCAACACTCTCGAAACACCAATCACTGAAAAAGAACACTATGCACTGAATCAAATGCAAAATAATAGAGCACCAGGACCGGATGACTTCACCGCTGAGTTCTATAAATATTTTTGGTCAACCATTTTTCACCAAATTAATAAAACCACATACATGCTTTAATGCTATAACCATAGCCTCTACTCTGACAGCCTGGTGGAAATTTCACAAAATCACAAATTCCACACTTGCCAAGTCTCACTTTGGAACAACCCTTGACTTCTTAAGCAATAAAACACTCAATTTACCCACATGGTAAATTGAGGGTAAACACATTAAATATATTTCAAAAAACAACATATTAACAACATTTCCACACTTGGTCCAGGAGTTTGGCATCAGGAGAAATTATTTTTTTTAAATACCTACAAACGAAATCATCAGCTATGAAATTAAAAAAAAAGTCAGACCCACAAATATAGAACTCCCGCCTGCAATATCAGTCTTGCTTAATATATCTTCAAAGAAACTTCTCTCTAAAATATACCAAATAATTTCAAATATATATGGCTACCAACAATAAAATGGGAAAATTACCTTTCAATAACTCCTGATGCCAACTACTGGACCCAAATCTGTAAAAATAGTTATTTTATGTCCAAAAATGCTAATTGACAATTAATACAATACAAAACACTTCATAGAACACATTACACGGGTAACAGATTAGCTAAAGGGTTTAACATCAGAGATTTGCACACATTGCACTCAGAAAAGTATAGATACATATATCCATGCACCCTGGCACTGCACTCTAGTCACAACACTTTTGGGAAGAGGTCACACCTCTCTCTGCCTGCTAGGGGATCTCACAATATTACTGAAAAAACCATAATCTTCAAAACAACTCCTCACAGCTCTTACCGTCGCCAAGAAAACTATCCTCATGAACTGGAAAACCCTCAATAGCCACTGGAAATATCTTATCACCGACTTCATTACAATGAAATATACACCTCCCCCCTATAATCACTCATCTGAAACCGATCCCCCCCACCCAACGCTCTCTGGCCTATTACAACTCCCTTCTCTCCTTCCTCTATCTTTCACTCTTCACACATTTCAGTCGTCTACCAACGTTATGTATTTGTCGCTGAACCAACTCCTACACAACCACACAACCACCACCCCCGCATCATTTCCTGTGTTTTTAATGCACCACAGTGTAGTAAAGGAAATGTACAGACACCGAGAAACACACTCAGGCTGGCAGGACCAACGAGAGGTGGTTTCCTTGGGACATTATCTCTGTCCCAAGTGGAGACACTCGTAAAATGTCCTCTTTCTTTTAATGCACCTTAGACACTAAACATGACACACACAAAAAATAAAAGAAGGGGCAGAAATTATGTGGAGGGAGATATCAGACACGTAATGTCTACTGTATGTATATATGTGTATATCTATCTATTTCTGTTTATATGTATGTATTTGTCTATATATACATATTAGACATAATATGTGTAAAGTATATATAATGGGTATATATTATATACACATTTTTACTGTTTGAATGCATACACACATACACTCACGCACACATATGCACAAATAAACATACATACACACACAAACACACGTACATCCACACACACACACCCACTTGCGTATGCGTACAAACATACGCACACATGTTCTTGTTGTCCTCATTATTGTGACTGTTTTGTATTTGTAAATAAAATAAAACTATTAAAAAAAAAAAAAAAAGGAGGGTCTAAGGACAGACGATCTTGAGACATTTGTCTAAGGACACAGGATGCTGGGACATTACCAAGTCCTTATGAACATTGTTTTATCTGTTTTTCACTGTTGCCCCTCGAGGCAACCACTGTTGTAATTTTGGGCTTTTACAAAACTAAATTGACTCGAGCCTCAGTCATTGACCGTATTTCGCCCTGTCCACTTTTCTCTCTTTTCCCAGGTGATCGCCACTTCCTTTGTAATCACACTTCCGGTCCAGTGGGAACCCCATTGTTTTAAATGGAGAACTAGGGAAAAATCTCTCTGCTAAAATATGCTATAAAGTAGATTGATTTGTGTAAAATATCCAATGTTCATGTGACCAACAAGTCAACTATGCACTGATTCTCTGTGCAGCCCGAAAACGCTTAAAACTTATTTTCTCTAGAAGTGGTTAGCCCTGTGTTAAATATATTATATAGCAGATAAAAAACAGTGATATTTAAGAAGTGAAATGAAGTTTATAGGATTTACAGAAAGTGTGCAATAATTACTTACAAAAGTAGGCAGGTGCATAAATTTGGGCCCCCTTATTGTTTTTTTGATTTGAATACCTTTAGCGCTAATTATTGGAACACAGCATTTGTTTGGTAAGCTCATTGACCCTTGACTTACATACACAGGTGAAGCCAATCATGAGAAAGGGTATTTAAGGTGTCCAGTTGCAAGTTGTTCTCCCCCTTGCATCTTCTCTGAAGACTGGCAACATGGGAGCCTCAAAAAACTGTCAAATGACCTGAAAACAAAAATTGTTCAACAACATGGTTTAGGGGAAGGATACAAAAAGCTAGCTCAGAGATTTCAGCTGTCAGTTTCCACTGTGAGGAACATAGCGAGGGAATGGAAGACCACAGGCGCAGTTCTAGTTAAGGCCCGTAGTGGCAGGCAAAGAAAAATCTCAGATTAGCAGGGGCGAAGGATGAGGAGAACAGTCAAACCCACAGACCAGCTTCAAAGACCGAAACATGATCTTGGTACAGATGGTGTCACTGTGCATTGTTCAACTATTCAGCGCACTTTACACAAGGAGATGCTGTATGGGAGAGTAATGCGGCAGAAGCCTTTCTGCGCCCATGCCACAAAGAGAGCCGCTTGAGGTATGCTAAAGCACATTTTGACAAGCCAGCTTCTTTTTGGAATAAGGTGCTGTGGACTGATGAAACTAAAATTGAGTTATTTGGACCTAACAAGGGTCTGCATGGCGGAAGAAGAACACAGCATTCCAAGACAAACACTTGCTACCCACAGTTAAATTTGGTGGTGGTTCCATCACGCTGTGTGGCTAGTGCAGGTACTGGCAATCTTGTTAAAGTTGAAGGTCGCATGGATTCCGGTCAGTATCAGCACATTTTTGTGAACAATGTTCAAGAATGAGTGACAAAATTGAAGTTGCGCCGGGGTTGGATACTTCAACAAGACAACGACCCTAAACATGCTCAAATTCTTCAAAAAGATTCATGCAGAGGAACAAGTACAGCGTTCTGGAATGGCCATCTCAGTCCCTAGACCTGAATATCAAATCTGTGGTCTGTTTTTAAGCGGGCTGTCCATGCTCTGAAACCATCAAACCTGACTGAACTGGAGATGTTTTGTAAAGAAGAATGATCAAAAATACCTTCAACCCGAATCCAGACCCTCATTGGAAGCTATAGGAAGCGTTTTGAGGCTATTATTTCTGCAAAAGGAGGATCTACTAAATATTGATGTAATTTTTCTGTTGGGGTGCCCAAATTTATGCACCTGCCTACTTTTGTAGTAATTAAGTAATTATTGCTATATGATATATTTAATTGAAATGGCTTGAAAATCTTGAAAATGATCAGGGGTGCCCAAACTTTTTCATACCTCTGTACTACAAGCACACTGAACCCAGTCAAACAAAAATGTGAAAAGGTCCGTGTAATTCCTTGTTCGCCCAAGAGTATTCCATCATAGAAAAAGATTCAGTTGTAGTCATCCGGACACTGTTTTTGAAAAGCAAAACGTTTCGACTTTCATCCAAAAGTCATTCTCAAAGTCATTCTCAGAGTGATCTACTCTTGAGTACTCCGATTTTTAGCCTATTCTGGGCTGCATAAACTCTAACCACCGAGGCGAGCCTCCTGATAATAGCCTTTCCTGTAAATCTATTTATTATGTATTTATTATCTATTTTATTATTTATTATGATTCTGATTCTGATTCTGATTATTAACCCTGTTTTAAGTTTCACCTGAAACTTCGATAACATAATACCATAGGGCCATAGAAATCCTATTGTGGAGAATTCCGGTTATGACGTCAGGCTAGAAACACCTACTCACTCAATTACTGCGTAAATTTGGCTTTAATAATCATCGTTTCACCTACATAATCCCAAGAAACAAGGAGCAAGAGATGAGTAAACAGGGAAATTTCGTACATTATGGATGAGTTAAGGGAGCAGAAGGCCGAGGAGACACTGCGGACGGAGAACAAGACGGAGAAAAAGCAAGATTCTGGATTTCAAAGAGGGTGAGAAGGGGGAAATCACTGAGGTCTTCTTTGAGAAGATGATCCCAGAGCTCGTTTCCAGCCCCAGTTATGCCCATAGAAAGAGCACGTTACCAGGTCCAAACAAGACAAGAAGCTGATAAACTATGAGGCCTGATAATGAAGTTTCTTAACCATCATGAAGGCCGCAAAAGTTAAAGGAAACTTCCAGTACAAAGGCAAACGAGTGTTCTTCGACCAGGATATACCATACGAAATTCGTCAACAATTACAAAATTGTCGCAACGTCTGTGAGGAATTCAAGAACAGACTTTTTGTTCCCAGCAATTCTTTTGGTGACACCAGCAGAGGCAGAAGTGCACCTCAGAAAAATACAAAACACAGAAAACTGAACTGCAACAAGAAATGGAGCCTCCAGCGTTGGCTATGTAAATTTAAGTAAAGGTCAAATAATAAGACATTTCCGTTGTTTTGAAGAGATTGATGATTGTAATGTGATTTAATAGTTTTTGGCATCAGACTGTATGTTGCTGGCTTTCTGTTTTGTACATAAAACTAAAAGAGTAGTGGGTTGGAGAGGTGGTGTATATAATTCTTAGAAATGATTGGTACCAGGAGCAGGGAGCCTTTCGTGGGGTACTTCATTAGCAATGGACTTACCTCCATTTTATGATCTTTTATACGACCAGGTTTTGGGTTCGGTGCATGTTCTTGGCATGAACCATTCTGTTATCTTTTCATCTGTCACGTCTTTCTGTACTTCTTGTATATTGTTTTCAACAAGAGTTTTATAACATTAATGAATTAACAAGAGCAAAACCAAAGCCCTAATGCATGCCAGTATACCCATTTTCCATTCTAATCCAGAATAGATCATTTCTCTTTAAAGACAGATCAAAATTCACAGAGGCAGATATGGGCACAATAGACAATGCTCCTATCTACATTAGTGTAGACTTCAATTCAATTCAATTTATTTTTGTAACGCCCAAAATCACAACAGCAGTTGCCTCGAGGGGCTACAGGGGAAAAAATACAAAATAAAAATAGAATGAACAGTGTTCATAGGGAGTTGGTAATGTCCCAGCATCAGAAACCTGTAGGAGTTCCACAGTGAAGGAGAGATCCGACTCCCTCGGACGGACAGGCGGACGCTCCTCAATTTGCAGATAGACGGTGGAGCTGGACCCACTCAGGAAGAGAACCAATTCTTCGAGGCTGATGAAGAACCGTTCATATGGAGTACAGACTGTTTCTCCTGGCAGACCGTGTCTCCAGGCAGTTGAGGAGCATCTGGATCCAAAGGTCATCGATGTGCCTGCTCCACTCACATCGGCAAAGTGTGAGGAAAAAGAAGGAAAAGCGATGAACAAATTGCATCCATCCCATCCATCCATCCAATCCATCTTCTTCCGCTTTATCCGGAGGCCGGGTCGCGGGGGCAGCAGTCTAAGCAGGGACTCCCAGACTTCCTTTTTCCCCAGACACTTCCTCCAACTCCTCCGGGGGATCCCGGGCGTTCCAGGCCAGCCGAGAGACATAGTCCCTCCAGCGTGTCCTGGGTCTTCCCCGGGGCCTCCTCCCGGTGGGACATGCCCGAAACACCTCCCTAGGGAGGCGTCCAGGAGGCATCCGGAACAGATGCCCGAGCCAACCTCAGGCTGGCTCCTCTCAACGTGGAGGAGCAGCGGCTCTACTCCGAGCTCCTCCCGTGTGACTGAGCTCCTCACCTATCTCTAAGGAGCGCCCAGCCACCCTGCGGAGGAAAACTCATTTCGACCGCTTGTATCCGCGATCTTGTCCTTTCCGGTCACTACCCAAAGCTCATGACCATAGGTGAGGGTAGGAACGTAGATTGACCGGTAAATCGAGAGCTTTGTCTTTCGACTCAGCTCCTTCTTCACCACAAACGGTCCGATGCAGCGACCGCATCACTGCAGACGCTGCACCGATCCGCCTGTCAATCTCACGCTCCATCCTTCCCTACACTCGTGAAC
Source organism: Chaenogobius annularis (assembly GCA_015082035.1). NCBI lineage: Eukaryota > Metazoa > Chordata > Actinopteri > Gobiiformes > Gobiidae > Chaenogobius > Chaenogobius annularis. The sequence continues at coordinate 1,491,646 of BJKM01000059.1, forward strand.
AAGATCCCGAGATACTTAACTCCTCCACTTGGGCAAGGACTTCCCCCACCCACCTGGAGAGGGCAAGCCACCTTTTTCCGGTCGAAGAACCATGGCCTCAGATTTGGAGGTGCTGATTCTCATCCTAGCTGCTTCACACTCGGCTGCAAAACCGTCCCCAGTGCATGTTGCAGGTCCAGGTTTGATGGAGCCATCAGGACAACATCATCTGCAAACAGCAGAGATGAGATCCTGTGCTCTCCAAACCGGACCCCCTCCGCCCCCTGACTGCGCCTAAAATTCTGTCCATAAAAACAATGAACAGAACCGGTGACAAAGGGCAGCCCTGGCGGAGTCCAACACGCACTGGGAACAGGTCTGACTTACTGCCGGCAATTCGAACACAGCACCTGGCTCCGGTCATACAGGGACCGGACAGCCCTGAGCAAAGGGCCCGGAACCCCATACTCCCGCAGCACCCCCCAAAGGGCACACCGTGGGACCGGTCGAAAGCCTTCTCCAGATCCACAAAGCACATGTTGGACTGGTTGGGCAACTCCATGAAACCCATCGAGCACCCCATGGAGAGCTAAGAGCTGCGTCCAGTGTTCCACGACCAGGACGAAAACCACTCTGCTCCTCCTGAATCCGAGTTTCGACTATCGGTCGGATTCTCCTTTCCGACTCCTGGAATAGACCTTACCAGGGAGGCTGAGGAGTGTGATCCCTCTATAGTGGAGCACACCCTCCGGTCCCCCCTTCTGAACAGAGGAACCACCACCCCGGTCTGCCAGTCCAGAGGCACGACCCCGACCGCACGCGATGTTCCGCAGTAGGCGTGTCAACCAAGAACATCCTGGCCAACATCCAGAGACTTTAGGTACTCGGGGCGTATCTCATCCACCCCCGAGCTCTGCCACTGAGGAAGGTTGCCAAACAACCTCAGTGACTTCGGCTTGGGTGATAGATGAGTCAGCGTCCGAAGTTCCTCCCGTCTCTTACTCCTCTTCGGAAGACGTGGCAGTGGGATTTAGGCGAGGTCCTCAAAGTACTCCTTCCACCGCCCGACGACGTCCCCAGTCAGTCAGCAGGTTCCCCCACCCGCACGTAAACGGTGTTGGTTGGGACACTGCTTCCCCCCCTAGACGGCGCCGGACGGTTTTGCCAGAATTTCTTTGGGGCCCGACCGATAAGTCCTCCTCCAGGGCCTCCCCGAACTCCTCCCAGACCGGGTTTTGCCTCTGCGACAGCACGGAGCTGCGGCACGCCTGGCCCGCCGATACCCCCAAGGCCTCAGGAAGTCCTCTATACAAGCCCAAAGAGGCCTGATAGGTCCTCCTTCTTCCGCCTGACGGGCATCCCTTACTTCCGGGTGCTCCACCCACCGGGTTCGGGGGTTGCCCGCCGCCGACAGGCACCTGAGACCTTGCGACCACAAGCTCCGAGCAGCCGCATTTGACAATGGAGGTCCTAGAGAACATGATCCACTCGGACTCAAATGTCCCCAGCCTCCCCCGGGATTTGGAGAGAAGCTTCATCCCGGAGGGTGTGAATTGAAAAGACCCTGCTGACAGCGGGGCTCCGCAAGACGTTCCAACAGACCCTCACTATTACGCTTGGGCCTGCCAAGTCTGTCCGGGCTTTCCTCCACCGCCAGCGGATCCAACTCACCACCAGGTGAGTGATCGCGTTGACAGCTCCGCCCCTCTCTTTACCCGAGTGTCCAAGACACGCGGCCGGAGGTCAGATGACACGACAACAAGTTGATCATTGACCTCCGGTCCTAGGGTGTCCTGAGCCCACATGCACTGGATGGACACCCTTTGTGCTTGAACATGGCTGTTCGTTATGGACAGTTCCGTGACTAGCACAGAAGTCCAATAACTGGACCACCAACCGCATCGGGTTCGAGATCGGGAGGGGGAGCGTTTGCTTCCCAATGCATCACCCCTCTCCAGGTTGTTCACTGTCGTTTGCCCACGTGGGCTTTGAAGTCCCCAGTAGAACAATGGGAGTCCCCGGTCCGCGTCGCACTGTCCAGTACCCCTCCCAGGGACCTCCAAGAAAGGCCGGGTAACTCAAGCACCCGCTGTTCGCCCGTAGGCCGACCACCACAGTGAGAGACCTGTCCCCAACCCGAAGGACGTAGGGACCCGACCCTCTCGTTCACTGGGAGTAAACTCCAACACATGGCGGCTGAGCTGTGGGGCAATAAGCAAGCCCACGCCCAGCCCGCCGGCCTCTCCCCGCAGGGCAACACCAGAGAAGTTGGAGTGTCCAAGCCCCTCTCAAGAGGGATGGGTTCCAGTGCCCAAACTGTGCATGGAGCGTGAGGTCCGACTATATCTAGGTCGGAACCGTTCAACCTCCCGCACAAAGCTCAGGCTCTTTTCCCCCCCAGGTGAGGTGACGATTCCATGTCCCCAAGAGTTAGTCTCTGCGTTCCGGGAATTCCGGTCGTCGAGGCCCCCTGCCGTCGACTGCCGCCCAGATCCCTCTGCACCAGCCCATTACGGATCCTCCTGCATGGGTGGTGGGTCACGGGGAGGACGGCCCCACGTCACTCGTTTGGGTTGCACCCGGCCGGGCCCCGTGGGGAAAGACCCGGCCACCAGGCGCTCGCCGTCGAGCACCCACGCCAGGCCTGGCTCCAGAGTGGGGCCCCGGTTAACGCCAATCCGGGCGACGTAACTGGCCTTGGTTTTTTTTTCATCATAAGGGGGCTTGTGAAACCGATCTTTGTATGACCCGTCACCAGGACCTGTTTGCCTTGGGAGACCCTACCAGGGGCTTGAAGCCCCGGACAACATAGCTCCTGAGATCATTCGGGCGCTCAAACCCCTCCACCACGTTAAAGGTGTCGGTTCAGGGAGGTTGGTGAACAAATTGCAAGTGAAATTAAAATATGATATATTGTTTGATAGAAAAGTAGTAAGAAACAGGATAGTGCTCAAGCTGCCCATACCTTCCCCAGTGTTGTTGCTCCTAGGGCCAAGCATAGCTGGGAACTGTAGATTTTATTTTGGTACTTGGAAGAAAGATGAGACAACACTGTGACGGTTCACTTTCAGCTTGCTTAATGACCCTTTGTTCAAGGAAAAAAATATGAGACTTATCTGGCGGATAATGACAATTGGTGATTACTTCCCCACCCATTATCTGGGATGCTGCTCAAGCAGTTTTGAGAGAAAAAATTACAGCCATTGCCTCTGCAAAAAAAAAAAAAAGAAAAAAAAAAAAGGACATTGTTTAAAATCTGCAAGAAACAAAAAAATCCTAGAGATGAGTCATGCCAAGAAGGGGAAATGTTACAAGAAATTAAAAACATAAGAGGAGAAATTAATGACGTGAAGAATGAAGAAGCTCTTTACCAAACAAAAGTATTACGAAAAGTGGATACACATTTTCTAAACTATTAGCCTTGGAAACTTGGAAACAGCAGAACAAATAATTTTAAAATATGAGACAGGCAGAGTAATGCGATCATGACCAAACAAGACCGAATTCAATCATCATTTCAGTTTCTTTCTTATTTTCTGTTTTATAAAACTTTTTTCCCCCAAAATCTCAATAGTTAACGAAGAAATGAAATTGATTCTTTTTTGGACACCCTAAATTTGATTATTATGACAGAGGAGCAAAATAAAAAATGGAATGGGGAGCTGAAATAACAGTATTGGAAAATACAAGCTGCAATCAAGAATCTAAAGGACAACTTTTAACTGGGCACTTAAAACACACAGTTGGAAAGAAGCCATCATATCTCTTAATACCTAAAGAAGGGAAAGATCAACTTGATCGTGCCTCATATAGAACCAGAATTTATTAACAGACGATGGACGCAATATAACATAAGGTAATCCCTGCACATAACCAGGGGAACGAAGCTGTAATAATTTGTTTAAGTTTAACACTATGTGCCTGGGTTAGTCACCTGGTTTTTGGCTTGAATGGGGGAGGGTCCGGTGTGCTTGTTTTCGTATTTGGAGCTCCACTTCTCCAGTTCTTTTTAAATAGATGGTTCAAAAATTTAGCAACCGAAGCCCTTCTTCTGCTACACCAAAGAGTCAGGTGTTGTTACTCCGAGCCCTGGCCTCAAAATCTAAAATCTTGTTCCGCCAATACTGGATGTGTTTTATCATTATTAGTAGTAAATTACTAACTAGGCTGCAAAACTAATGATTAACTTGAATAAAACATGCTTTTCTGCATGTGTCTGGTATTAATGTTATCTGCATTAGTTTTGGCTAAAATTGTCGGTGTAAATCCCTCATTCGTCCAGGAGTCTTCCATTGTAGAAAAAGATTCAGTTCACCCTGGAGAGACTCAGACAAACACGGGAAGGACAGTTTAGCAAGTTTTATTACATTGTTATTTGGCGCTCAGACCCCGGCGGAAGACATTGCGATTATGGGCGCTCCATAATAGAATGACTTAGATGTCTCCCCCCGGGGCCTGGAGACTGGTGTGGTAGATGTGGGGAGAAGGTAGAGAGGATGAATAGAATGAAGTAAAGGATACAGGGGAGGACAAGGGGAGGCGGTGGGTTGCAGTACGGTCTGAAGCGCCGAGCTGAACTGCACAGGGGTTTAAATGGGGCAGGCTGTGCGCTGATTGGGAGAGCAGAGGAGGTGCGCCGAGCCGAGGGGAGTCGCCGCTTGAGTACGTTGATTTAGGCTGGTGAGCAGGTGAGCCCTGTTGTAGCAGTGGACGAGTTAGGTCTTCCAGGCTGAATTTACGCAGGCTTCATTTCACCCTGGAGAGACTCAGACAAAACACGGGAAAGGACAGTTTAGCAAGTTTTATTTACATTGTTATTTGGCGCTCAGACCCCGGCGGAAGACACATTGCGATTATGGGCGCTCCATAATAGAATGACTTAGATGTCTCCCCCCAAAAACCGGGGTCTGTGCCGCCGAGTGCCCTGATCATTAACTGATGCTCGAAACAGGAACATTAGGGCAGCAGATGCATAGCTACAAAAAAGAAACGGCGGGGACGCTAGCAGCCGTGATAACCCGGTAAGGGTGGATACTGAATTAATTAGAACGAGGGAAGCTAGAAGCTTACCTGGGAGTGGCAAAAATGTTGGGTAGAGAGATGAACGAAGGTTGTGAGACGTGGGTCACGGCTGCGCAGTGACCGCAGGGAAGACTGAGACGTGGGGCTCTGACGGGAGCAGGGAAGCGCAGGGGCAGACTGCATGGGAGAACTGTGGGCCAAGGACGGGAGCAGGGAAAGCCGCAGGGGCAGACTGCGAGAACGTGGGCCAAGGGACGGGAGCAGGGAAGCGCAGGGACAGACTGCGAGAACATGGGCCAAGGACGGGAGCAGGGAAGCGCAGGGACAGACTGCGAGAACATGGGCCAAGGACGGGAGCAGGGAAGAAGCGCAGGGACAGAACTGGAAGAAATTGGGGCCAAGACTGGGGAGCAGTGAGAGCGCAGGGACAGATGCCGAGAACATGGCCATGGACGGGAGCAGGGAAGCGCAGGGGCAGACTGCGAGAACATGGGCCATGGACGGGACAGGGTAGCAGGGCTAGCAGAGTCCAGGCGGAGCGGGTGCAGGAGGCTTACTTGAGCGTGAGTCACAGGCGGGAGCAGGGTTTAGCAGAGGCTGACTGTGAGCGTGAGTCACAGCGCCGGTAGCAGGGGTAGCAGAGGCTGACTGTGAGCGTGAGTCACAGGCGGGAGCAGGGTAGCAGAGGCTGACTGTGAGCGTGAGTCACAGGAGGGAGCAGGGTAGCAGAGGCTGACTGTGAGCGTGAGTCACAGGAGGGTAGCAGGGTAGCAGAGGCTGACTGTGAGCGTGAGTCACAGGCGGGAGCAGGGTAGCAGAGGCTGACTGTGAGCGTGAGTCACAGGCGGGAGCAGGGTAGCAGAGGCTGACTGTGAGCGTGAGTCACAGGCGGGAGCAGGGTAGCAGAGGCTGACTGTGAGCGTGAGTCATCACAGGCGGGAGCAGGGTAGCAGAGGCTGACTGTGAGCGTGAGTCACAGGTTTTGGGAGCAGGGTAGCAGAGGGCGGAGCAGGAGAGGCAGAATGTGTATGAAGCAAGCATGGTCTGGGAGACGAGGGGACAGGTAATGGGAAAATCTATACCTACCACCAGTATTTGTTAAGACGATACTTACTAGGGGTGAAGGGAACGTTGGGCTGCCAAAATTGCAGGCAGGTCGGGACGAACATACGAGGCATAGGCAGAAGAGGACCAACGCCCAAGTTGTTGGAGGGCTGCAGAGGATATGCCCTGAGTGGCCGCGCGGATGTGGCGGCTCCTATTCTGAACGAATGCCCGGAAGTAGAGACGAGGGGGCAGATTGCATAGGGACAGTGTTGCCCTAAGATGTTTCTGAAACCAAGGTGCCGTCCATGCATGGCTGGCCTTCTGAAGTGAGGAACAACGGGAATTGAGACGGGCCGTAGTTTTGACCTGAATGATTTGCAAATTTAACCATGGCTCGAAAAGGACAGAATGAGCCGCGTGTGCGTGCTATGATGATGTTGCAGGGGCCTTTACCTTTTGATTTTTTGAGGCTTATATTATAATGGTCTGGATAGAAACTGAGATCTGAGAAGGCTAAGATCTGCTGAGGGATCAAAACGGGAGGAGCGAGAAGTGAATTCCCCTATTCTTAGGAACCCGTAAAAAGCCAGAAAAAAGGCACTGCGGAGGAGAACCCTAGTGTAGGGTGTAAAGGGGCTAGAGGATAACGCGGTGAGTATTTGATGCAGGATGGGAAGTGTGATAGGGCGGCGCTTATCGGGTAGAGCAGGTGAGTGTTTAGCGAAACCTTTGAGAAGTAATTTAATGGTGGGGTCTGAAAACAAGCTTTGAGCAGAAAGATTATGGCGTTTAGAATTGAAGTTAATGCCAGCTAGTAGTGTTCGAATGTAAGGTAGTTTGAGCCGGCGATGGTCACGTCAAAACAGAAAGTTAAGAAAGTGACTACTGCGTGGAGCTGGACGGGGCGTGAAGGGGACGTGGTGAGCAGCACAAAATTGAGAATATGAGCGCCAAGCATGTCTATACGCTTTGATAGTGGACTGGGCCAGCCCTGATGAGATGTAATAATTGGCGGTGTCCAGAAGTGGTTGCAGATGAAAACTGGCTACTCCAGAGCCAGTTCGTCGAGAGGGGGAACGGACGTAGGCAGGGGTTCTGCGGCGGGGCAGAGGCGGTGAAAGACCTGGAGTTTGAAACGAGATAGAGCATCTGCCGATTAAATTAGAATGCCCGGGGATGTGTTGGGCTGTGAGGATGAAGTTATTGTTTACGGCAGACCAGGTGATGCGGCGCATGAACGGCATTAAAGATTTGGAGGCGGAACGGCCTTTATTTATGACTTCTACGACTGCCAGGTTATCACAACGCGCCGCTATTCGTTTTCTGCTCCAGTGATGACCCCAAATATGACAAGCTGCGGCGATTGGGACAATTTTCGCACAGAGCCGAAGAATCAGGAGACTGGGAATGAGAGGGGCCATTTCTCTGCAAACCAGCTACCTTGGTAGTACCCCCCAAAACCGGAGGAGGCAGCGGGCATCTGTATAGAAAATGCAGGGAGTCGGAGGAAGGAATGAATTATGTCATCGTAAAAGAAAGAAATACCGTTCCAATCGTGGAGAAGGCGGGCCCAGAAAGCAAGGTCGGACCGGCACCCTTCGTCGAACGAGACCAAGTCGAGAAGGGAGGGGACGGAGCTTGCCAGGTCTAGTAGCCTGGAGATGAAGGAACGGCCCTGAGGAATGATCCTCATGGCAAAGTTGAGGTGGCCCAGGAGGGACAGAAGTTGGCGTTTAGAGAGATGGCTGTAGCGGAGACAGATGACTGCGTGATGTCACGGATGCGGGCGAGCTTGTCTGGGGGAGAGACGCGACCATGGCCACGGAGTCTAAACTTATGCCCAAGAACTCTAGAGACTTTACGGGGCCGACTGTCTTTGCGTCGGAAAGCGGCACGCCTAGACGAAGAAAAAAGCTGCTTGAGCTGTGGCAGGGAAACCTCCGGGCACGGGCTGAGGGGGGATCTATGAGGAGAAAATCATCCAGCAGGTGGAGCACGGAGGGGAGGGCAACAATTGTTCAACAATGGTTTAGCCGCCTCGGAAACCATGTTAAACAAGCAAGGGCTGCTCCTGCAGCCGAACGTGAGGGACGCACCGCAAAATAAAACTTTGATGCCCATCTAACCCCGAAAAGATGCCATTTGAGAAGGAATGAATTGGAACAATCTTGAAAGCGTCTGTGATATCTGCCTTGGCAAGCCAAGCACCGCGGCATACCTGCTCGTTTGATGAGCGAAATAGCGTGATCGACTGTGGCGTAATGGAGGGAGAACGGGAGTGGCGGAATGAGACTGTTTATGCTGGGAACGGGGGCCCGAATGCGGCGATGAGTGGTCGAGGATTAAGCGCTTTTTCCCAGAATATTTACGAGTGGCTATACCGAGCGGGGCTTGTGCGGAAAACTGAAAAAGGAGGAGAGTTGAAAGGGGCCTATCATGTACCCCTTTTCAACCTCTCTATGTAGTAGTAAACTGAGACACTAATCCTGGCTCGCGCAAAAGCCGACTGAAGGTTATGAGAAAACTGTGCACGACAGTGGGCAGGGGAGGGACCCCAACAAAAAAACCCTGAGAAAGGCCCGTAAGTAAAAAAAATCAACGAAAGTTCGGTCAGGGTGAAGGCGCAGTTCGGCAGCCAACTCAGAAACAATGATGGGTGTGGACAAGTTATTGTTAATTAATTTTTGTAACCACGACGAGCCGCCCTGCCTTGGAACGAGCGGCGAGGGCACACGGATTTCGGGTGCGCATCTTTGCATTGACTACAGATGTGGAGAAAATGGCAGTTAGACAGTGTGCACACGCTCTCATTGAAATTATTACAGATTGGAACATTATTGAATACCTCGATCTTCCTACCCCTACGGTCCATGGGTGGCATGCTTGGCAGCAATGATGGGGGAGCGGGACGTTGCGCGGCGGCAGCGAAAGGCATGGACGGGCATAGCGCGCGGGTGTGCCCGGCAGAACCACACGTTGAGCACAGCATGGCCTGGGTAATCATGATTAAGATGTCCGTGTCCAGGATGGACCAATCGAGCCTCATATTAGATTGGCTGAGGATGGCTGCGCACTTGGACGCAAACGCTTTGTGGTACTGGTAGAAAACGCTGCGCCCGTATTTCATATTGAGATCTCCTATTAGTGCCAAGTAATTGTCGAGCTCGGCTCTACGCTCCGGGAAAACTGAACAAATGACGTCCCTATAAGCGCTGAAAGCTACCAAGAACTCCCCGAGTGAAAGCTCTTTAGAAAGGCGGGGATCCGCGGATTTAAACACCGCTGTGAAGTCTCCTGAGGACGCTACGTGCCTGTCCGTCTCGGGGGACGGGAGGATGAGGGACACGAGATTAACATAACTGCCCTGCAGGATCTTAGCTCGGAGACGCGGAGAAATATTAGCGTGCATAGGAATGTACGGCCTACCTATAGGAGGTCCGGGGCGGGCGGTTTCGAGTGAAAAGAAAGAGGAGGGACCGGGCCGTGGATCCGTGCCGGGGAGAGCCGCCGTCGGTGGAGCTGCGACTGGAACAGCCCCCTGGAGCGAGAATTGAGTGTTGTTACGGCGTAATGAAGGGCCTGGACGGTGGAGAGGAGCGTGTCGTTCATCTGCTGGGTTGCTTGCTCGCTGAAGGAGCCGCGGCAGGAACCGGCGTCGGAGTAATCTGTTGAAAAGAAACGTTTGAAGTAGCGGGAAGAGCCGCGGCGCTGGAAGAGGCCGCCCGCTCAGATGCGAAAGGGGAAAATCGGTGGCTTCGGCGGCGCTTAGCGGGAGGAGGAGATGATTTCCGGGTTCTTTTGCCGCTGGGGCGCCCGGCTGGGGGAGAATATGTCCGAGGCGGAGGCGAAAACTCCTCGTCGTGGAGGTACGCGGCCAGCCGGTCCAGCTGGGAGGGGTCCAGGCACGGCCCTGGAAAAACCCCCGTAGACCCGGGCGCAGGATGAGCATCGGTTTTTGCGGCGAGGCGGGCGCTCTTCCTTGCCGGAGCCTCGATATGGATCCCGGAGCCCGCATCGAAAAGGAGCGGGGAGCCGGGAAGATCGTCGGAGTCGTTACTTGACATTTTGTGCTTCCTTGTACAACTCGAGTTGCAGTACGGTCTGAAGCGCCGAGCTGAACTGCACGGGGGTTTAAATGGGGCAGGCTGTGCGCTGATTGGGAGCAGAGGAGGTGCGCCGAGCCGAGGGGAGTCGCCGCTTGAGTACGTTGATTTAGGCTGGTGAGCAGGTGAGCCTGTTGTAGCAGTGGACGAGTTAGGTCTTCCAGGCTGAATTTACGCAGGCTTCATTTGTAGTCATCTGGACTCTGTTTTAGAAAAAACAAAACGTTTCAACTCTCATCCAAGAGTCATTCTCAATCAGAGAAACAAGTCAGATGCACAGCGCTGTGCATCTTCATCTTAAAGCCACAACCACTCTATTGAAGACAGTGAGGTGGAGATTCTGAGCAGGAAAAAAGATGGTTTGAAAGAGGAGTTAAGGAGGCAATCTTTGTTAAAAAAGAGAATCCTTCATTAAATCGGAATGGAGGTTTAAGATTCAAACCTTCCCGTTGTTTATAATGGTCTGCTGAAAACCCTGAGACGCCCTGGGCATTCGGATTGCTAAATAGGCACTCAAGGTGAGGCAGGGAACAATAGAACAATAGGCCCATCCCAGTTTCAATGGGCCATTAGCAGGAGGTCCCGCCCTGTGGGCAGGGCTCTCACAGAGTAGGATATAAACAAGAGTTCTCAGACTAAACAAGAGTTCTCAGACTTGTTTCTCTGATTGAGAATGACTCTTGGATGAGAGTTGAAACGTTTTGTTTTTTCTAAAACAGAGTCCAGATGACTACAACTGAATCTTTTTCTACTTTGGCTAAAATTGTTAACTATTTATAGTAGTTAATTGATGGTATAGAGTTTTTTGTATTTTATTTAAATGTATTTCTCCGCTTGAATAAAGTTTAAAAAAAAGAAAGTTACAGTGCATTGTGGGTAATTTGAAGCGCTCTCAGGCAGCCAAGGATCCACTGGTGCATCCTTTGTAAATTAGCCAAACAAAAGATACAGTGGGTATGGAAAGTGTTCTGACCCCTTTACATTTTTCATTCTTTGTTTCATTGCAGCTATTTGCTAAAATCAAAAAAGTTCATATATTTCTCATTAATGGACACTCAGCACCCCATCTTTTCAGAAAAAAACTGAAATATCACATGGTCATACGTATTCAGATCAGTATTTAGTCTTGTTGAGAATGATGCAACAAGTTTTTCACACCTGGATTTGGGGATCCTCAATTGGGTTTGGGTCAGGGCTCTGGCTGGGCCAGTCAAGAATGGTCACAGAGTTTTTGTTTCTGAAGCCACTCTTTTGTTATTTTAGCTGTGTGCTTAGGGTCATTGTCTTGTTTGAAGGTGAACCTGAGGTCCTGAGCACTCTGGGAGGTTTTCTTCCAGGATATCTCAGTACTTGGCACAACCAGTCGTCCTGTCCCTGCAGCTGAAAAACACCCCATAGCACGATGCTGCCACCAACAAGTTTCACTTTTGAGATTGTATTGGACAGGTGATGAGCAGTGTGGTTTTCTTCACACATACCGCTTAGAAGTAATGCCAAAAAGTTCAATCTTGGTCTCATCAGACCAGAGAATCTTATTTCACATAGTCTGGGAGTCCCTGTTTTTATTGGCAAACTCTATGCAGGCTTTCATATGTCTTGCACTGAGGAGAGGCTTCCATCGGGCCACTCTGCCATAAAGGCCCGACTGGTAGAGAGCTGCAGTGATAGTTAACTTTGTGGAACTTTCTCCCATATCCCTATTGCATCTCTGGAGCTCAACCACAGTGATCTCTGGGTTCTTCCTTACCTCTCTTATCAAGGCTCTTCTCCAACGATTTCTCAGTTTGGAGCGAACCTTCAGTGTTGTAGAAATTGTTTTCTAACTTTGACCAGATCTGTGCCTTGCCACAATCTGAGCTCCATGGGAAGTTCCTCATGATTCTCATTTGCTCTGACATTAACTGTGAGCTGTAAGGTCTTATATAGACAAGTGTGTGCCTTTCCTAATCAAGTCCAACCAGTTTAATTAAACACAGATGGACTCCAGTGAAGGAGTAGAACCATCTCAAGGAGGCTCAAAAGAGTTAAATGTGAGTTAAATATGCTTGTCACTGCAAGTTTACATTAATGAAAAATAAAATTTGAATACTCTCCGTATATTTAATTGTTATTTGTTACTTTTGTTACTTATATTGTTACTTTTTCATCTCTCTGAAACCTTCTGCATTAATACTGCCATGTTTAGTATTCAAAGCAGTATCAATGTTCATTTTATAGACACTGTCCTAATTTATATGATTTTGCTTATCTATTTATTTTCCGTTTGTTAGATCAAATTGAAAACGGAGATGTGTACCAAAGAAAAAGGGCTTCGCATTCCACCAGTGCAGAGGGACAGGAAGCAGGGAGCAAACAACAGGAAGTAGCAGACAGAGCAGGAAGTAATTGGCGACGCATCCTCCTCCTCATTCTCGCCATCACCATCCACAACATTCCAGGTAAGAAAAAATTATGCATTTATACCATTTAGACCACATATTTTTTACACATAGGCGGTGGTCCGAGAGCATCCATCTGCTAAGGGCTAACACCCTACAATTTTTAAGATCTCCCATTCAGAAATTATGGAGTGGTCTGAAATTTTCATCATAGGTGCATTTCCACTGTGAGAAAATAAGCACATGAAATAAGCACATGAACACGCTAATCAGCAAGAATTGTGGCTCTCAAAGACTTGTTAGAGGCTTTAAAAAGTCCACCTCTACTCCGCTTAGTAATCTAAATTAGTCCCACCTGTTTTACCTTGTTAGCTGCATAAAGACACCTGTCCACCCCAGAATCAGTCAGACTCCAACTACTACCATGGGCAAGGCCAAAGATCCGTCAAAAGACACCAGAAACCAAATTGTAGACCTTCACATGGCTGGAAAAGGCTACGGGGCAATTGGCAAGCAGCTTCGTGAAAAAAAATCAACTGTTGGAGCGATTGTTAGAAAATGGAAGAGGCTAAAGATGACTGTCAATCTCCCTCGGAGCTTGGGCTCCATGCAAGATCTCACCCTTGTGGGGTATCAATAATGATAGAAAGGTGGAGGAGCTGGTGAATGAGAGCCGTGACCACAATTTCAAAGGTAATACACTACGCCTTCATGGTTTGAAATTATGCATTTCATGGAAGGTTACCCTGCTGGATGATCCAGATGGTCCCAGATCAATGGGAGAAAGTCATGTGGTCAGATGAGACCAACATTTTGGTATAAATTCCACTCGCTGTGCTTGGAGGAAGAAGAAGTACAATCCCCAAGAACAGCATCCCTACTGTGAAGCATGGGGGTGGAAAAATCATGATTTGGGGCTTTTCTGCACAGGGGACAGGACAACTGCACTGTATTAAGGAGAGAATGAATGGGGCCATGTATTGCGGGATTTTGGATAACAACCTTCTTCCCTCAGTCAGAGCATTTAAGATGGGTCGTGGCTGGGTCTTCCAAGATGACAATGACTCGAAGCACACAGCCAGGATAACCAAGGAGTGGCTCCGTAAGAAGCATATCAAGGTTCTGGAGTGGCCAAGCCAGTCCCCAGACCTAAATCCAATATAACATCTTTGAAGGGAGTTGAAACTCTGTGTTGCTCAAAACACAGAGAAATTAACAGTACAGAGGATGGAGCCACCTGCGTGGGGTATGTGAGTTCGGGTTGTGGTCACATGGTGATACATTTCTGTTAATGTGATGAGACTAATGACCTGATTTTTTTGTTTTGTTTTTAACATCAGACTTACGCCCCATGGTGGCTGTCTGCTTTTGTACATACACTCTGTGACTAAACACATCTGTACAAAAGGCCTGTGATTTCTGTAGTTAGTGGGGCGACCAGTAGGGGGCGCTCCCGTCTTGCCAATAACTGTGCTGTATGATGTAACTGTGCTTTATGATGTAATCTGTGCTTTGTGATGTAAACTGTATTTGTTCCTTTGTGTTTGCATGGCGTGCCTTGTGACATCACAATGCTTTGTGATGTCACAAAGCTTTTATGTGCTTAAAAGAGTGTGCCCGCTCTTCTTCAGTTTTTAGTATTGCTGTTGTCGGAGTTCAGTGAACGTGTTCGTAACCTGTGTGCACCTGTTCGGTTCAATAAAGCTCCTGAACCATTCGTTGCGTCTCTTCGTGGTTTCCATCGGTCCGGTTATCTGTCTGGGCCTCAAGTGGTGCTCTGGCCGGCTCTGGCCGGCACTCCATCCAAACCAGCACCTTTACAGTCCAGAGAGTCCGGGGACGTCTCCCCAACAACATCAGTTCCTTCTGAGGATTAGTGTCAGGGATCTTTGCGATCTTTTTGATCAGGTTTTGGGTTCGATGCCCGTTTCTAGCATGAGCTCTTTTGTTTTTCTTTTTTACCTTTTCGCAGTCTCTCTGTGTTCCTATGGTTCTTGTGTGTGTTTGTTGTGCAACACACAAACCAATGGCATTGGAAGTATTACAAGTAGCCTCCTTCAATGTGAACGGCATACTGAACCCAATCAAACGAACAAAAATTTGGAAAAAAATCGGACAAAAATGAAAAGAGAAAGAATAGACATTATATTTTTACAAGACACGTGAATGCCACTGAACATCAAAAACTAACAAAATTCTGTTATAAAAAATCATATTATTCATCATACAGAGGCAAACATAGAAGGGGAGTTGCAATATTGATCTCAAACCGAATTGAGTTTTGAATGTAAGGGAACCGTAATTTTTTTGGCGGCGATTGGAATCTCCGCATTCAGCTTACACTGGACGTGTCGAACTCAAGAGGCACTGGAGGAACAATTAACAATTTATTAGGATTGATTGACATATGGAGAGAAATTAACCCTAGAGCACGCCAGTATACTAATTTTTCAAATCCACATACGGTCTATTCCAGTATATTCTACTTTTTTATTCTCAAGACTGATCTAAAATCACTGAAGCAGATTAGAAGCACAATAGACCTAAGTGATTATGCTCCTATCAACATCTCTGTAGAATTGGAGGAACGATGCAAAAACACACTTTGGAGGTACAATGCCAGCCTGCTTAATGACCCTTTGTTTAAAGAAAAAATGTCCAACAACATTAAGACTTATCTGGAGGAAAATGATACTGGAGAAATTTCTCCACCCATACTTTGGGGTTCTTCCAAAGCAGTCTTGAGAGGACAAATTATAGCTATAGCCTCCAAAAAAAAGAAACAAAGGTAGAAAAAGCTAAATGATATGCAAGAAACATTTTATGGAAAACCATGTCAAAAAGGTTGTCCTAAAATGCTACGAGAAATTAAAAAGATAAGAGGAGAAATTAATGATCTGACTTCACAGGAAATAGTTAAGATAATGCTCTTTACCAAACGGAGATATTATGAGAGTGGATCAACATTTTATAAATTACTATCTTGGAAAGTGGACGCTGAAAAAGCTTTTGATTCTGTTTGCTGGCTATATCTATTTAAAGTGCTAAACAAATTTCAAATCGATGATCTAATTATAAAATATACTGGGGCTCTTTACGATGGTCCAACATCAAGAATTAAAATCAATTGTCATCTCACTGACTCTAGAAAGGGGGGTAAGGCAGGGCTGCTCTTGTTTGCTTTGCATTTGGATCCATTGGCCAATTTATTAGGCAATCAGAAACAATTAATTGTGTTACAATTGATGAGACGGAACATAAAACTGCCTGCTATGTAGATGATGTTCTATGGTATTTGACCAAACAATACATTTCTGGCAATTTCCATACCCTTCAAGGAAGTTGGTCCAATGTCTGGATACAAATTAAATGTACAAAAGACTGAAATTCTCTCTTACTGGCATCCCCCTCAGACCTTTAAGAAGACTTATCCATTTAAATGGAAAACGGAATCGCTTTGATATTTAGGTGTGGTACTCCATAGAGACCTAACAACAATTCTGGAGAAAAATTATAACCCCCTTTTTACTACTTTAAAAAAAGATCTTGAAAAATTGAATCTTATCCCATAATTAAGTCTAAGTGAAGGTTTCTCTATCTGTTCCAGACTCTTCCCCAACCGGAACTAATAAAGCAACCTCAAGATTCATATGGCAGGGGAAAAAAAAACTGTATCTGATTCAAAACCTTACAATTATTAAAAGAAAAAGGAGACTGGGGTCTGCCTTGTTTGAAAAATTACTTTATTTCAGCTCAGATCAGAGCCATGCTGTACTTGTGTGACCCAGAATATGAAGCCCAATGGAAAAATATTGAGATTGCTGTTGTGCCGAGGGTTCCTGTACAGGCCTTACTGGCAGATGGCAGGGCAGTTGTGTCATTTGGGGGAGGTGGAGAACCCTTGGGTGAAGTCTGTTCTTATACAACATGGATGGAGCTAATCATACATTAGCTACCATAACATACATCGTTAACATACAAACTAAAAAAGATGTTAAAATTTTAAGTGGCTTATGATCAAAATTTCACACCTAACAGCACAGACTCAAGATTTAAAGTCTGGACAACAAAAGGTATAAAGGTCTTTTACCAGATTGTAAAGGAGAATACTCTGAAGAGCTTTGATGAGTTGAAAGAATCCTTTGGCTTAGAGGAACAGCACTTTTATATGTATTTACAAATAAGGAGTTATTATAACCAAAAAATATAAAAGAATGATGACCATCCCTTTGACTGAAATATTCATGAAAGCATATAAATCAGAACTTTTAAGGGGATTAATATCTCAATTGTATAAATGCTTTAACAGTCTGGGCACTCACTCTACTGATTACATTAAGGGTAAATGGGAAACTTGATGAAGAGTGGGAAAGTATATATATTATCATTGGAGAACAACAAAATCACATGTTTGGAGGGAATTCTGTTGGAAAAATGTGTCTCGTTTCTTTATAATCAAAGTACCCATTACTTGCAGGGAAATTCAGACTGCTGGAGAGGATGTGGGTTGTTCACAAGTTTTGGACTGAGATCAACAAAGCCTTACGCACAATTTATGACATCACCATCCCACTGGATTTCAGAACTATGCATTTGGGCCTCAGGACTGCCATGGACACAGTTGGCGGCTATCTCTGGGGCATCCTCCTGGCTGCAGCGAAAAAGGCACTCACAAAATAAAGGAATGACACAAAACATACCGTCTATTAAGGACTGGACTAACATTATAATGGACATTCGACAAAAATCACATTCGGACTCAATTTGAAAATGGACAAATTCGACACACTCGGGGTAAAGTGGGACATTTGTTTTGGTAGTTTTGATAGTTTTTATTGTTCTGTAGGATACCTTTTGATTATTGTCTGTCATTCTCTCTCTGGTCTTGTTTTGTTCTGTGATCTGTGTTTTATGTTCATAAAGGAAAAAAAAAAAAAAAAAAAAGTGCATATGTTTTGGTTTACAAGCATTTTGAATTGGATGAAAAAAATTACTTTGATAACAACTCCACTCAAAACATGCAGGATAGGTAAAATCCTCCAGCGAAGGTTGTGACCAAGCCAAGCTCAAGATAGCGATCACTGCACTGCTTGAAGGATGGGTCAAATATACAGCACACATTTTCCTATGGGGACAATAAAGGCTAATCTAATCTAATCTAATAATCACACTTTTTTATTAATTCATGTTGTTAGCATTTCTTCTCTTTTGGGTTTGTTTTTAGCATTATGTACCTGGCTGTACCTGGCTGTCAAACGTCGCTCCTCACCATGTTCAGCTGTAAAACTCAACAGAAACGATGGCTGAAAACAAACCAGTCATGTGACCATTAGACTCTTAACTTTTCTTTGTGCTATTTGTATGGCATGCTGTAATTTTTTATGTATTTGCCTGGCTAGGGACTAGGGATGAAAACTAGCTGTGAAGCCATAATCCGTCATATTTACATCTGTTTTATACTGATGTTCATTAATGTGCATTGTCCCTATCAAATAAATAAATAATACAACAATTTAAAAAAATGTTGAAGCGATCTGAATGGCATACACACAATCATATTTGTTATGAAACAGTTGTTTCTCTTTTAATCAATTAATGCTTTCCCTTAACCCATATTTGCACAATAAGCACCCAAACTTTTCCATGCTTTATTGTCTTTACCTTAGTTTACAGATTGTTATTTTTTATTTCATTGTTTAACAAATAGGATTGGAGAATGGCTTATGGTCAAATATTATTATGAATTTAGTTCAAATCTGCACCTAAAATGGACCGTAGAGATATTTTGAATAAATATTAGCTCCATTGCACATGGAAATATAAAATAACCTGAGGTCCTCTGATTTTGTTGAAAAATATAGGTAACGTTTTTTAGATATTTGTTATTATAACAATTTACTCAAGGTCCATAGGTAAAACAAATCTGAATATGGTGTTAAGTGATGTCTTAAGAGAAATCTAAGCTGTTTTGTTTTCTACCAGAGGGGCTGGCTGTGGGAGTTGCATTTGGAGCCATGGGAAAGACCTCAACAGCTACTTTTGAGAGTGCCAGGTGAGCTTTTTGGTCTGGACCCCAGCCCCCTACCACGACTATCCTGACAATTTAGCAATGATTTTTGACAATTTTTTCACACTGATGTTTTCAATAGGATATGCTTACCAACTTAATATTTGCGTGTATTAATTCAAATGTAAATGGAGGGATATGGTGTGAGACCCATCACCTGGGGCCGGCCCAAGCCTTCAGAGGGCTTCTGATGCATTTTAATGTGGTCCAGCTGGATAAAGTAAGATAAAAATGTTGAGGTTGTAATGCTATGAAATGATGATGTGATGAAACTGCCAGGAGAAAGTGACTAAAGTCAGTTATTAATACATTATTATACTTAATTACTCGATACATTATTTTATATGAAAAATAGTAAGGGTTAAATTGTGTTCATAACAAAATAAATGTACCTAAAACATCAGGGTATTTGTTGAATACCAAGTTAAATACCATAATGAACAATATACCACTGGAGGGTCACAGTGTATTTGTTAATACTAACTTATAACTAAGTGTTGTTATTAGACAAATAATGCAATCACCACTTAACATGGCTGAATGGACTCATCACAACTCAAGGAAGGTCAAGTGCAATCTTACCAATCAGCAGAACTACAAATATGACAGTGATATAATTGTAAACAAACAAGTTAAAATGTACATTCTCGATTGAAATGAAAAAGTAAACTGTTCCTTCTTGCCAAAAACAAGTACAAAAACAAGTTACATTAAATTAAACAACATTAAAGCATTGATTAACAATTAACACTGATAAAACTACAGAAGTGAAGATCCATACCTAGCCACTAGGTGTTTCTGACTTGCGACATTTATAATAATAATATATATTATTATTTTATAACATACGTAATTATAATTATAATACAATGTATTATTATATATAACAAATAGTCTAATGGTGCTTTTTAAATAAATTGAAATGTTTTTTTGCTATTAAATGTTGATTAGAATATAAAGCTGACATGAGCTATTTGTTCTGATCAGAACATCATACACTGGACTCTGACTCTTTCTTCTGCACAAAACAATGCTGCAATGTGATTGGCTGTTCCATGCAAAAACCTTTACGTTCCTCTCGTCAGTCAGTGATACGCTTCTTTCTTATGAAGTCAAATTAAAACATATATCACGAGTCACGACTGATCTGCTGTTAAGGCTTTCCCACGCAGCGCTGCAATCTGACGCACAGTGATACGTGGAATCAGGAATCAGGATATATTTATTGCCATTGTCAATGAACAAATTCACAACATAGGAACTATGTTGTGACAACATAGGACTTGGTGACAGATGCGACATGAGAGACATGCATAAAGAGCACCGGCCACCGGGGCGGCTCGCTTTCGCACAGCGCCTACTCGGGAACTTGAACTCTTAGAAAATGAAGAAGCAGTTCAGCAATGAGCATACAATGATAAACAACACATATTGAGTACATTACACGAGGTCAACGTGATGGAATTTTTCAGTGGATGTTGGGCAGGGACACAAACAAGATGACACAAAGATTAGGATGTGGGATGATGCAGACGGTGAGTGAAGGCCAAATCTTGTTTTGTGTAAGTGTCTGTGTGTGGCTTCAGCCACGGCCTTGAACGCCTGTAGCTCTCCAGCCCGGGCCCAGATAAGGGAAGGGAGAGAGATACAAGGGCACAGCGCGCAAAAGGGAAATAAGTACTTTAATACATTTTGTTGATCAATGATTTACGATCAAATAATCCAATCGTTTCTGGTCCTCTGTGTGCGATCAGCTTGATTCATTGAGTTACTCCGTCCGACAGCGAAAAGTTCCCATTTCCTTGATTGAATCCCCCAAAGTCTTTTGCATCTCTATGGTCCGAAATAAGATGTTACGGTTCAGATCAGTGAGTTGCCCCGTGCCGTGCTCAAGTCTCTGTTCGAGTCCTTTCATTCTTTCACTCAAATCCAAAAACCTTTTCATGTTGATGTCAGACAGTTGTTGGGTGAATTTTCCTGTCTTCCCAATTTTCCGATAGACCAAGGCGACTCCGAGCCCAATTAGGAGGAATCCTGCTATCATGAATCCAAATACAAATAGGTCCTCCACATCTTCAATGAGCAGGGGCTCGATGCATAGAACCTGCCAATTTTTGTAATAGTCCCGAACGTACCCCGCTGAGGACGTCTTCCGTCGGGACAGGTTGCTTCTCCCGGGGAAGCTTTTCTCTGGGAAAAAACTTTATCCAATGCACTCAGAGACCAATCAATCAGATCCATTATTTCGGAGAACAACAGGTGATCAGAGCACGCAGGTGTCAAGCTCCTGTGTGTTTGGACCGAGAGGGAGCGAGAGGGAGCGAGATAGAGTGAGAGAGGCAGAGAGGGGACTCGAAGCAAAGACGCAAACTCTCAGTTCATTTGAAATAATTGCTTAAAATCTGCACATCGCTAACACACAGGGAGGCTGCACTGCTCATTCTGGTAGAACGAGGGGTGTACACTGTTAACTCAAAAGTTTAATATCGGAGGTTCTGGTCCGGACGAGACGGCGCTTGGGTCCGGATCCGGACCGGAGTCTGCATGTTAGTGACCTGGGGCATAGACACCACCAACTGCTGCTAACACTACCAGGATGGTGTAAATGTTAAGCTTAATAGCCTTCATTCAAACGTATTATTGGGGACGCGGCGCTCGCTAACACAGGTATGTGTGGGGCCCCCTTGGCAGCCCATGACGGACTTGTGTACTTTTAAACAGCAGCACTAATGGTCTCTTTGTAAAATGAGGTCAGTACCTGGAGAGTGTTGTTGAAATTGCATTTTCTTTCCATCAGTTATTTTCTTCTTTTGTTTTTTGACACTGGGGGATATACTCTTTTGGACATAACTACTACGTTCTGTTGTGTTTATGTCGTGCTTGACCAATCAGCGCAAGCTCAGGGGCCTTGGTTGCCAAATAAATACTGTTTGTGCGTTATCTGTTACTGCTATGTTGATATTTTAATTGCCTCAGCTATCCTTCAGTGCAGACGTGTTTTTCCTCTGCTCCCCCGCTGCCTGCTACTTTTGCCTCGCTTGTTGTGTTTTTTCTCTTTTTCTCTCTAAATCACAGTGTGCTGGATCACATGTTCTACGAAACAATGAATCTAATTGATTGGTCTCTGAGTGCATTGGATAAAGTTTTTTCCCAGAGAAAAGCTTCCCCCGGAGAAGCAACGGAACGTCGACCGCGGGATACGTACGGGACTATTACAAGAACTGGCAGGTTCTATGCATCGAGCCCCTGCTCATAGAAGATGCGGAGGACCTATTCGTATTTGGATTTATGATAGCAGGATTCCTCCTAATTGGGCTTCGGCCATCACAGAATATCCACTGAAAATTACCATGTACTGTATTCAATATGTGTTGTTTATTGTGTATCATTGTTCCTATGTTGTGATTTTGTTCACTGACAATGGCAATAAATATATCGTGATACGTGATTTGTGTGAGCTGCCGCGATATTGGACGCACGTCCAGGACACAAGCGCTGTGACGGAGTTGTGTTTCCCGGTTTTGCTGTCCTCTTGGTTCGAGTGCAGACAAGGTTTAGAGAGTGGCTTGATGTATTTTCTGTACAAAGTCCAAAAATGGAGGTGATCAGCTCTGCACCTTGTCTGGGTCCACCAGATACTTGAGAGGTGAGCAGAGTAGTGAATTTCTTAATTTGCTCTCCAAGATCTGCATCTGGATAATTTTTTTATCGGTGCGGGGTCCGTTTTGATCCTTCTTCCAGATAGTGAAATTCGTATGTACGCTACTGGAGCGCAATATCTGATTGGTTGCTACGCCGCGTCATCTGCAAAAAAAGTTCAGCTTTGTCCAACGTTTCTGCATCGGACCCTCTGGTCCAGGGCGTCCAACGCTCAAAGGCCCCTGACGCGCCGTGCCCAACACTCAAAAACGCAGGATTCGCACTGCAAAAACGCTCAAAACACGCCAAAAAACGCTGGAATGTAAACTGGAAACCGCTGTCTCAACGCCCCAATATTTTAATGTTCTAACGTTTATTTTCAAGCTTTTAGCTGATGTAGTAGACTATTACAGAATACCTTCCCCAAATACATCTTAATATAGTAAATCTGACAAAAAAATAAATACAATTGCTTGAGTTGAAAAATTACTGTAAATGTGATTCCAGAAACCTAGCCATTGGTGTTGGCATCCAAAACTTCCCAGAAGGTTTAGCTGTCAGTCTACCTCTGAGAGGATCTGGCATCTCCACGTGGAAGGCCTTTTGGTAAGAGACAACTTGATAAACCAGTATCAAATGCATGAGCATTGTCTAACGCGTTGGTGCCTGCCCCTCAGGTACGGCCAGCTCAGTGGGATGGTGGAGCCTCTCGCTGGACTCCTAGGGGCTGTATCTGTGGTCCTGGCCGAGCCGCTGCTGCCCTATGCTCTGGCCTTTGCTGCCGGGGCCATGGTCTATGTGGTGGTGGATGACATTATACCTGAGGCTCAAGTCAGGTGAGGCAAAACAAGCTGTAGATGCTGTAACTTTGGGTGCAGAAGGGCCCAGGACTGGACCCAGGACTGGACCCAGGACTGGACCCAGGACTGGACCCAGGACTGGACCCAGGACTGGACCCAGGACTGGACCCAGGACTGGACCCAGGACTGGACCCAGGACTGGACCAAGGACTGGACCCAGGACTGGGCGTGTGTCATGACATGTTGTTTACTCTGCGTTTACAGACAAATGTATTGCCCTCTTTCTGAATGGATCTCCAGCAAAACTAAACTTTTATTGTTCAGCAAGCTTTGGAGCTGATATTTGACATAGCTTTGTCAGTGGATGAATTAGCATAGAGCTTCTAAAATTGCCAAATGCTAACTACAAGGGGCCTGTACTAAAAAGCTGGCTGAACCTATCCTGGATAAGTTTCTCATACCCGGATTGACTAACCAAGACATGAGCGTCTCCGGATAAGATGTACTACAAAGTCTGTTTACATCATGATGTATACGAGGAAATATGAGATAAGATATACTCCAAAAGAAATATGTTCATGTGGAGTCGACGCTTAGTGACCAATCACAGTCACAAGGGTTACACCACAGAGAAAGTTCATTTGAATTTAATTCATGGATATAAAAGCTATCCATGAATGCGCTAATGTGCTAATGTCATGAAACATAGGCCATTGCTGGCCATTACGATTGCCCTTCATGGGTTACCATGGATCTGGATCGGCTTCCCTTGGGCTACTACGGTGCTGCTATTTTGGCATCATGCCGAGTTTGTGTTCTTTATTAGAAGCCACAAAAGTCTCCCCACTGTTCTAATTAACTAGCTATTGAAAAGTAAAACAGACTTATGTTCATCTCTCTTGTCTCCAGTGGGAACGGGAAGCTGGCCTCGTGGACGTCCATCCTGGGCTTCGTGGTGATGATGTCATTGGACGTTGGGCTGGGTTAATGTCAACATGCCAATGCTGTGATGCCAATAAAATTATTAAAAAGGGACCAAATACAATATTTACATGGGAAATACTGGGTGCTTATTTTCCAATTCTGAGAGTGGGGACATCTTTTCCTTCTGTGATTGTTTCTAGTGGGAAATTTCATTGTAAACATGTTTAATAAAAAAAAGAATATGCAATGTTTAACTCATAACCTAAAATGTATTTTCTTCCTCTTAAAGCTGTTTTAGATAATTGGATCCTAATTACAAAAATGTAATGTGATTCAAACCCTTATCCCATTACTGATCATAGAAATATTTTATGTTCATAATATTAATTCCTCAAAGTCTGGTTTGATTCTAAACCCAAAGTTTGATAATGTCAAAGTTACAAAAAACAGTAATTAAGGGTAAGGGTATTCTTATTTATTACAGTGTGTGAAATACAATGTTATACATTTCTGACATTTACATTTTCATTACTTAAGGCTGACTGCCTTAAAAACGATATTTCCCGTTGTACCAAATTTCCTGTCAACTATTTATACAATTCAATTATAACGTCTCTCCCATTGTGGCCAACTTGTACTTGGAGCATTTTGAGACGAAGGCACTGACCTCCTTTTCAGGCATTGCTCCAAGTCTTTGGTACCGTTATGTGGATGACACATTTGTGACAATCAAGAAACAAGAGCTGGAAGCCTTCTCAGAGCACATGCGATGGATCCTCATATCAGAAGATGCTAAGGAGAACCGCTTGGCCTTTCTTGAATGTTTCACTATCAGAAGAGAGGACGGGAACCAAAAAGCAAGTACTGATCCGTGTATGTAGGTTTCCTATATACTTAAATAGGAAACCTAAAAACACCTTTCAGCACTTGCTTTTTGGCTCTAACCACCCACTAGAGCTCGGAGTGATGAGAACACAGAGCACAAGAGGTGCCCACCGGCTCAGAGGGCAAGAGGAAAGAGGAAAAACACCTCTGGAATGCTCTCTCAGCCTCTGGATACCTGGCTTGGGCTCTTAACAAAGTGAAGAGAACCAAAAAGCAGGACAAAATTGACAAAAGGGAAACAGAACCAAGAGGAAAAAGGGGTCTCTATCCCTTATGTCTCGGGACTGTCGGAAAAACTGCAAATAATTTTTAGACAACACGAAGTCCTTGTTTATTTTAAACCAGGCAACAAAGGACAAGATGCCTACACAAAAACAGAGTAATGTAGTGTATTCTATCCAATGCAGTGAAGAAAGTTATAAAGAGCGGTACATAGGTGAGACTAAACAGCCACTTCACAAGAGGCTTTATCAGCATAGAAGACACTCGAGTTCAGGACTCCAGAGCGCTGTACATCTACATCTCAAAGCCACAAACCACTCTATTGAAGACAGTGAGGTGGAGATTCTGAGCAGGGAGAAAAGATGGTTTGAAAGAGGGGTTAAGGAGAAAATCTTTGTTAAAAAAGAGATTCCTTACTTAAATTGTAAAGGAGGTTTAAGATTCAACCTTCCGGTTGTTTATAATGATTTGTTGAAACCCTGGAGATACCCGGGGCATTCTGATGCTAATCAGGTACTCGGTGAGGAGGGAGCGAAAGTCAGTGTACAATAGGTTGTGGACGCCCATCTCAGGGCTGTTAATAAAAACAATGGAATTAGTCTCAAAACTAAAACCAAAACTCTCCCCCATTTATCGGGCGGTCCCACCCTGTGGGTAGGGTTTACACAGAGGAGGATTCCAGACTCAATTCACAGATTGAGAATGACTCTTGGATGAGATTAGATTTTTTATTTTTTTTTCTCAAACAAAACAGATGACTACAACTGAATATTTGTCTACAACTGGAATAAACTAATGTTCAAGTTCCATTAGGTCCACAGTGTGTGGACTAAAGTGCCCTCAATAAATAATATAAACTATGTGATGTTGCTGTTTGGAGACTCCTGCAGTGGTTGATGAAGATCTTTTGGCTCCTGGAACCATCCTTCTGCACTGGAAAGAGACGACTCATCCTTTTTCCCACTCATTTTCAAATACTACATAATATATAAATATCATGGCAGTATCAATGGTTCTTGAATGCGAGAGCCCTTTTTTGTTCATATTTGACAGCAATTGTTTCAACAGAGGTTGGCGTACTTTGTTACGTTTGTGTAACTTTAATAAAATTCTACTTCTCGTTTTCAAATACCATACTTTTTGCTCCTACTTGAGAAATACTTTTGACGGTGTAACAGTACTCTTGAGGATAACGTTTTGGTCCCTCTTCCTACGGTGAGTAAAGCCTTCTGCGCACCCGAGCAACAGTTCTCTAAAGCGATAATTTGTACTGGCAAATTGTGAGGTTCCAACAATTTAACCGCAGCCAATCAGAGAAGCCAGACAATTCCAGGCTTTATTGCCTGATCTTAAACTTTAGAAATAGCAAGACTGAAACAACACTGAGTATGTGCAAACTTTTTCATTATTCATCGCCACTACAATGACTGCAACAGCTCCTTGCCTCTAGTGAATATATCGCCACAGGGTTTAACCCACACTTGTTTCTTTATTTTGTTGGATTTTTTGCTCTAAATAAGAGCGCAAAAAAAGCAGCTCATGCTCGCCCCGTAACTCGTATCCATTTGCCCGTTAACACTTGAGCTCTCAACCGTTTGTAACGTATAAGTCCTGATATCTGCAAGCGTGTGGTGTGGTTGTGCTTTGTTTGAGTCTGAGAAAAATAATCATTGCAAAATGTCCTGTCATGTCTGTGTTTAGCAAAGTTTGTGTTACGCCTTGAATTCACAGATTCACAGCTTTAGGCACAGTTCCGACTCATCCAAGAGTCATTCTCAATCTGCGTATCGAGTCTGGGATAAAGGGAAATGTTTTGTTTTTCTAAAAACAGAGTCCAGATGATACAACAGATTTTTTTTTTCTACAATGGACGAATGAGGGATTACACGGACTTGTTTCTTACTAGAGTAAGTTCTTCAACCACTACTTTGAAGTATCTGTCCTCTACCCACCTCGAGCCATTTTATTATTTTACTCAACCATCTGCTATCAATTCAGGCTGGGTTAGTCAAAAAACTGCAGCTTCATTGGCAGAGTACTTTATTGGAGTTTTGTTTTTTTTCTCCCTGAATTATAGCACAGGAAATGGCGGTGGCTTGTGTTGAAGATACTGGATAATACTGGTGGGCATGTCCAGCTGGTCGATGCAATTGGTTTTGTTAATCTTCCGGAGATGTTTGCGGAGGGCGAGTCTGCAATGTGAAGTCAAGCTCTTTGGGGTTCCTAAAAACACAAGCAAAATGACACGGTAAACAAACAAATGCATTTTAAAGTCACCCAGGACAATTTTGGAAAATACTAGATATGTATATTATATATATAACAAATAATATTAATAAGATTTAAAGCACAAAAATAAGCCCTAAACATGGCAGGAGTTTTGAGGCCCAAATACATAGAATATACTAAAATTGAGTGAATGGCAATGCCAAAAACTGTCAGCAGTTCTTTGCGAAATTCAGTCCAATAAGACATTCAGATTCAAATGCCTTGATAAAAATATTCATCTGATATTATAAATGGACAATGCTTTCTTTAATTTCTTGGTTATAATGACTCCTTATCTGTACTATGAAAGTCCTGTTTCTCCAAGCCAAAGGATTCTTTCTACATATCCAAGCTTTTCACGTAATTTTCTTTTACAATCTGGTGGAAAACTTTAATACCTTTTATAATCCAGATCTTGAATATCAGTATTATTTGGTACAAAACCTTGGTCATAAGCAAACCAGTTTAAGATTTTAACATCTTTGTTTAGTTTGCATGTTTTGACAAGCTCCTTCAATGTTGTAAGCACATATTTTATCCAGGCTTGTACAGGAACCCCTGGCACAACATTACTCTCTCTATGTTTCTGTTGAGCTTCATATTCCGGATCACACCAGCACAGCAAAGCTCTGATTTGAACTGAAATAAGTAACATATGACCTCTAATTTGCAGTGTAGACCCAGTGACAAAATATTGAAAGACGGCTCAGTAGCGCCATCTGAAAAAACCTTAAAATTGGGCCAGTGGGAGCCTGCAACCAAAAAAAGTCGCAGTAAAAATATGACACTCGCTCCAGAAAATAGTTCATGTGAGGACATGTAAAAAATGATATTATGACCCCGCCCTATATCATACAGCAAGTTGGCCATGTTGGATCCCCCCCACAAACCACCCCAATTTTGACAGCCTGAATGTTGACGCAAAAATGACTTGCTAGCGCCACCTAAAATTTCAAAATACATTAAACTTATGAAAATTGGTACAAACATTACATCATACATACAAACAAGACTTATGTTATTCTTGTGTTTGTCGTTTGTTAACAAATCCTGTCTGATCATTGTGAATTAAATTTGGGAGTATTTGTTTCATCCTTTTTGACACAATTAAGGGTATACATGATAGTCCACATTCAGAATTGAGATTAGTCTGTATGAGGCACAGTCAAGTCGACCCTTCCCCTATTTAGGTATTAAGGATATGATGGCTTCCTTCCAACTCGGAGGGTCTAAGCTTTTAACAGGACCCAATTAAAAGTTGATACAAACAAAAGGACTAAGTGTGTCTTTTAGAGCTTTATACCCCTATACGTTTTTCTCTCTCAGGCAGGATTTCACCGGATCAAAAGCTTTGCGTTTTTTGACCACTCGCTGAGTAGTCGTTTAAGAAAGAGACTGGGGCTCGGTTGATCCGGGTTGGCCCGCGGTGAGATGTCTGGACGCAGCCATGACACCCTGTGTAAAATAAGCCTGGACACGGGTTTGAAGCTGGTTTGGGAGCCAGGGAGCGATGTGCACGGTCAATCTTTATTTTCCCAGCTTTTGTTGGACGTTTGAGAGGATCCAGGTCTCCGTATATTTGACCACACTTTACCCTCAGTATCCTCTAGAATGCCAACAATCCGCAGATCACCTCTGCAATTACAATTCTCCAGGACGTCCACTTGCTCAGTCAGGACACGTACCTTGTTTTTAAAATCTGCCATGTTGGCTTGCAGGGTAGAAACGCTGTCTGTTTTATACTGTGGCGTGGCTTTTTAATCACGCATTTCTACCAGGATGCCGTAGTAATTGTATATCTCTTTCAGAGCCGCCATAATCATTCTCTCCTGGTCTCCTCCAGAGCAGCGTCCAGCCCAGACCCAGTGCAAGCGGAGGTGGGGGCCGGCGCTGCAGCCGGGCTTGCTAGCTTAGTTGTAGCATGTAGCAATGCCACGAGAACGTTCTAGCCCAGTTCTCGGTGGCATTGTTCTTGTTCAGTTTCTTAGACATGTTCCTGTAGTAAGCATCCAAGCTCAATATATGTCTGTTCCTGAGCAGAAATATATATATATATATATATATATATATATATATATATATATATATATATATATATATATATATATATATATATATATATATATACTATATATACACACACACACACACACATGTATATATACACACACACATACACACATATATATATATATATATACATATATATACACATATATATATATATATACACATTATATATATATATATATATATATATATATATACACATATACAAATATACAGACAAGATAAATTCAATGGATTAGACAATGGCCCAACAGACAACAGACCTGATTAAGGTAGGTGGCCAAAATCCGAGAACTCTGCATGTCCTATCAATTGTAACACCAATCAATTGTTTTTGATTGTCTTATCTACAACTAGGCCAACGTCACCAAGTACAGAGCTAAAAAGAGAATTCAATTCAATTCAATTTATTTTTGTAACGCCCAAAATCACAACAGGAGTTGCCTCGAGGGGCTACAGTAGAAAACAAAATAAACAATGTTCATAGGGACTTGGAAATGTCTCAGTATCCTGTGTCCTTAGACAAATGTCCCAAGCTCCCCTGTCCTTAGACCCTCCTTCCTTGCAGATACACGGTGGAGCTAGACCCACTCAGGAGGAGAACCAATTCTTCGTGGCCAATGAAGAAACCGTTTCATATGGAGTAGAGACCGTTTCTCCAGGGAGACCGTTTCTCCAGGGAGACCGTTTCTCCAGGCAGTGGAGGAGCATCTGGATCCACAGGTCACCGATGTGCCTGCTCCACTCCCGTCGGAGAAGTGGGAGAAAAAGAAGGAAAAGCGATGAACAAAATTGCCAGTGAAATTAAATATTAAATATTGTTTGATAGAGAAGTAGTAGGAAACAGAGGATAGTGCTTAAGCTGCCATACTTCCCCCAGCATAATTGCTCCTAGGGCAGCATAGCTGGGAACTGTAGGTTTTTAGCTCTGTTCCTAACTGGCCTGACCATAAGCGATTTCAAAGAGGAACGTTTTAAGCCTGGTCTTAAATGAAGAGACTGTGTCGCCTCTTTAACATGGACAGGAAGCCGATTCCACAACACAGGAGCTTGGTAGCTAAACGCTCTACCTCCTACTGGCGCTTTTAGAGACTCTTGGGACCACCAGAAGTCCAGCATTTTGAGAGCGAAGAGTGCTCTGTTTGGATGATAACAGAGCATCTTTGGTACCAAGGTACTACCAAGGTACTATAGCCTCTTTGAGGTAGGATGGGGCCAAGTCATTTATGGCTTTGTAAGTCAGGAGGAGAATTTTTTAATTTGATTCTAAACTCGACAGGGAGCCAGTGAAGAGACGCGAGCACCGGCGTAATGTGCTCTCTTCTTTTAGTTCCTGTTAGTAATCTTGCTGCTGCATTTTGAACCAGTTGAAAGCTTTTTATGGCGCTTTTAGGGCACGCTGCGAGCAGGGAGTTACAGTAGTCTAATAAGATGTTACAAACGCATGGACAAGTTTTTCAGCATCGCTTTTAGACAAGATTTTTCTGATTTTGGCTATATTACGCAGATGGAATGTTTTTACAGGCTTGATTTATGTGTGCTTTGAATGAGAGCTCTTGGTCAAATAAGACTCCAAGGTTTCTTACAATGGAGCTGGAGGCTACACTGACGTTGTCCAGTGTGACTATCTGCTCAGATAAAGCGTCTCGTAGATGACCTCGGTTTTTCAGGGTTAAGAAGCAGATAATTAACTGTCATCCAGGTTTTTTATATCCTTCACACAAGCACCAAGTCTGTCTACTTGATCGGCCAGTTAAAGGGTTCATTGATAATTAGCGAAGTGCATCTGGCTAGCAATGGAGTAACTGTTTGTGAAAGCGAGCTATGAATTGCACATCAAATTCTGTGAAGATACTGTAAGGACAAGCACTTAATTAATCCACGATAGATGCTTAAAATTGCTAACTGTCATTATTCGGACCCGAAAAGTACCACGGGCTCCAGGCTTAAACACGTGGTTTCATTATAATAGCTGTGTTCTGCATAGCAGTGAAGTTAATGCTATGCTTTCTGATAATGTTACCTAACGGCAGCATATAAAGAGTAAACAGAATTGGACCAAGAACTGAACCCTGTGGCACACCGTAGGTTACTTTAGAACAGGGTGAGGAGCCCTGGTTTACATTAACAAACTGGTACCTATCCGATAGGTAGGATTTAAACCAGCTGAGGGCTGTCCCTCTGACACCTAAATCAGTAACTAACCTCTGCAGTAGAATGTTGTTGTCGATGGTGTCGGACGCTGCACTGAGGTCCCATAGAACCAGGATTGAGACCAGTCCATCTCGTCAACAGCTAATAACAAATCATTTGTGACTTTAACTAGTGCAGTTTCAGTGCTGTGGTGGGCTCTGAACCCTGACTGGAAAACTTCGAATAAGTTATTGTCCTGTAGGTGGCGACAAAGCTGTTTAACTACAACTCTTTCAAGGAGAGAAAGGAGAGAGACAAAGGGTGGATGAAATAGGTCTGTAGTTTATGTCAACTGGTCAGGATCAAGATTAGGCTTTTTCAGAAGCGGTTTAATGACTGCATGTTTGAAGGACTGTGGAACCACTTTTTAGTGAAGATATTATTATATTAAAGAATAGAATCTATAATTAGGGGGAGAATGTCTTTGAGGTGTCTGCTCGGAATCGGGTCTAGAATACAAGATGACGTTTTAGAGGACATAATGGCTGAAGTTATCTCTGCTTGATCAACAGCAGTGAACCTTTCCGGGTGTTACTGATGGATTTATATGGGACACTAGGTTTACAACTTTCTCAGCCCTAATATTCGGAGTCATTTAATTTATCTCTAATTGTGGTAGTTTTATTGTTAAAAAATAGAAGAAAATCATTAGAGCTGAGAGTAGCTGGGATTGAGGGCTCGACTGCCCTGTGACAGTTTGTTAGCCTGGCTACAGTGCTGAAAAGAAATCTAGTGTTATTTTTGTTGACTTCTATTAAATTTGAATAGTATCTGGTTTGGGCCTTACACAGAGCCTGCTTATAGGACAATAGGCAGATGTTCCATGCTTTTAGGGATTCCTCCGTATGGGAGCGACGAAGTGGCCTTTCTAATTTTCGAACTCTTTGTTTAATGTGAACGCAGTTCTTCATTGTACCATGGGGAGGCACCTTTTAATAGCCTAATGACCTTCTGCGAGAGAGTTATCGTTCACAGTTCACGTGGGATTATTGAAAACTCCAACTATCACTACTTTATCCCAGTCTAACACCAAGTTTGATATAAAGTCTGAGAACTCTGTTAAAAATCTGAATAGGGACCAGGAGGTCGGTAGAGAACCACGAACAAAGACTCCTTTTTGTTTCTCCAATTTGAACATGTGATTGATAGCATGAGGCTTTCAAATGACATGACGAAATGCAATTGGGTAATTTATAGGACTCAAGAGTAGGCTTGAGTGTGAGATCATTGCCACACCACCACCTCGCCTCTGTGCTCCTGCAGCTCAGTCTGAAAGTTAACATGAGTGGGTGGGGACTGTGCATTTAGTTTGACATAATCATCTTGTTGAAGCCAAGTTTCAGTTAGAGCTAAGAAATCTAGCTAGAAGATCTAGCTCTAACTAGAGGAAATTGACCTAATGTTTAGCAGTCCGCATTTTACATACTTATTTATTGTATCATTTGTGAGTGTTATTTTTAATAGGTTATTTGGTCTGACGCCTGAACTAGCTTTTCTGAGGTTTGACTTTTGACATTATTTGCACGAGGGACACACACAGTCTCTATCTGCCTTGAGTCTGAAACACTTAATTTTTGACAGAGCGGCGAGAGCTCAGCGACAGAGGAGCGTCTTACACTGCTGCTCTGCGCCCGGGCTCATCCCTGGGTCGGTCACTTTAGACGACTAAGGCTATCGGTCAAATTCTGAACTAAAAGGGATGTACCCTCCGAGTCGAATGGATGCCATCCCTGTACTGCAGCGCCGGGCTTTCCCCAA